>CAOKZL010002830.1:0-183397 GCA_948472985.1 Iguana delicatissima | reverse complement strand
AGACTCCCCAAATACTTGGTAGACCACCAGGCAGTTAGTCTGAAGTCCACTACATATGGAAAAGAAAATATAGACTGTCTGCTTGCCTGCGTTTCAAGCTCTTTGGGGCACCTGGAGAAAATAATACATGACTGGGTTACAAATTCTGAGAAGATACTAGTGATCCCAGTTGAAGATGGAATTGTAAAAAGTGGCATGGAGGACTTCAATCTAATTTTTCTCAAACTCAGACTTATGACAAGATGACACTCCAAAAATTATAACTTTCAGTCTCTAATTTCATCTGCAGCAACAGCAGGTGAAAAGGCTCTGTAGGGGAACAAACATAAATTACAATCAATAGATCAAATAGGCTCTGGCTCCAGTAAACCAAACCATGCAGAAGTTCTACCATGGAACGTTGAGAGTTATGTTACCATTTTTAACTGGCCATTAAGGAAACCAAACAATGTATGGGTCACACCTTCAGAAGTGTTAAAGGATATCTTAGATCTTTTGGGGGCTGAGTGAGATAACTCAGTGGACATAAAATGTTCCTGTGTGTATTCCACAAGACCTAAAAGATTGGCAGGCATGATGATTAGATGGCAACCATGCCTACTGTTTTTTTGAGTGAGCTCTACAAATTTGAAGGAAGAGAAATTTAATTGAAGTGGGGCTTGCATTCACATCATTCAAAAACCAATCCTAAATTATATTTGAACCCTCAGACTCATAAGTTATCAAGCTCAAAGAAGGAAAACTGTGCTTTAAATTACAGGGATGCCTTCCTTGGAGAACTAGCATCCATAAAGCCTGTTGATGATCTGCATCCAAAAGGACTATGTAGAACCCAGGAACAATTAGTAGCTGGGACATTAGTTCATCTTATTGAAACCCTAAGAGCACCCTGAGAACCAGTTATATTAACTTTTTGTAACTGTACTATATGGGGCAGTGATTTCTGCTTTGGAGGAAGAAGGCCGTCTTAGATCTAGAATTCCAAACTGGTTTAAGGTTTAAATGGGACAAGGTAGATATTCTGGAAATAATCCAAGAAAAAGGAAGTAGGAGAATTGTGGTCTTGGGATTTGCTTCCACAGCCCTTTGCTGTCATGTCCAAAATTGCCTATGTGATCAGGAAATTGCCACTGTATCAAGTAACAATTTTCTTTTCAACAAAACTCCTCAATCTAGGATATCAGTAACAGCAAGAAATTGGGAGCTTTCTCATAAGCAGAATGAGTTAAAGTCAGCACCTAAGGTTTTATGGGCTGTAATATTTTTCCTCCTGACCCTTGCTCAGATTTTAGAGGGAAGGAAGTGCGTCCCTCTTTTGTAAACTTCCCTAATATGGATCAGTTTCAAACTATTCTCAGGCCTTAGTTATTCAAGGCTGCCAACCAGGTCCTCTGATATGTATCAGTGTTTATCTTACTCAAAAATCTTCCAGAACCTCATTAGAAATTTGGGCCAAGTTGGAGGACTCACTTGATAGTTTGGTTACAGATTATCCTGATCTCACTTGATGTTAATTTATGGTGATTTCAATCCTAGAATGGGCAGTGACTATTTCATGATGGAAAAAAAGGGTTAGGATTTGATTTGGGAAAATCCTTAACTGTTCTGCGATCCTCACAAGATAAGTTTATTAATAAGAATAGTCAAACTCTTTTCTCTTTAATCTGTAAATTTCATCTCATCTGCCTTCATGGTACTTATTTAGATTACTCAAATGGGTATTTTATGTATCTAACTGACAAAGGGGGCAATGTGGTTGATTATATCATAGGGTCAGATCCTATTATTCCTTATGTGCAGCCATTGGAAATTGATGAAGGAGCTGAAAATGATGATTTCCTCTCAGGCTGACCCTCAAACTCCAGGAGACTCATTCTGGAGTTCTGACAGATCTCAAAATATCGGGCCGTTTGGAAAGTGAAAAACAGTTAAATGGTCACTTACAGTCGATGCTAACATCAGACAGATGCTAGGAAAAGAAGTGCTTCAAAGGCTACGAAAACAAGCTCTTGTTGGATTCCATAATATTAAAGAGATTTATCAGGCCATAACTGATGAACTTAGATTACAACAACATCAGGTGAAACCTCTGTAGTCCCTCAGACCTGGTTTGATAAAGAAAAAGGCGCTCAGTAAATTAATTCTGCCCTGGTTTGATAAAGAAAAAGGAGCTCAGTAAATTAATTAGGCAGGTGAAACATACAGGCATTACTGATGCCATTTCCTATCTAAAACAACAACAGAGATAATATGAAACCTTATGTAAGCATTAAAAAAGGGACTTTTTTTTAACAATTGGGGATTATTGGGTCTGACCCTCATTCAAGGCAAACCAAATTCTGGAATCTGTTCCAGAGAGGTGTCTATGATACTTGTGAGCTTACCCCAATTAGGTTGAGCATTTTAGGCAACCTAAGGCGCAACCCTAATGTTTAGGGTTGCTCATTTTAGGGTTGCCCATTTTAGGCACATTTTTGGAAGCAATTGAAGTATACAGCATATTATGAACCGGTTGAACCTGTACTCCTTGTAGTTGCTTGCAGAATAGGAGAGCCTTGATGCCAATATTGAGCTGAGTAGTAATCGTGTTGATGATGCCCTTCCTTATGCCTATGGCCATAGTTCCTGAGTCACATCCAGTCTGATGAAGTGCAGTGTGTCAAGCACGGCAATGAGAATGCTGTGAGGATCAACTTCTTGAGGTAGTGACAGAAAAGCTTGAGGAATGGGATGAACCCAACAAGGATGATACTGAACTGCAACTTCAAACCATGAAGTGTAGAAAAGGAAGCAAGGGAGTTACTTTGGCCAGTTGAGCAGCTGGAATAGCAGAAAGAGGTGCTGGCATCTGCACCAGCAAGCTTGGAGGCAGTTGAAGCATGTGAGAGGAGGACTCCAGTATTTCCCCTTCCAAAGCTGTGGCAACATGGACACCTTCAGATGATCCTCTTTGGGAAGGAGAGGGTTGAGATTGCTGCACTGGAGAATAACGAGGTGGTGAGAGTTTCCTCTCCTGAGGCGTGACATTTACAGCCTGTACAGTAAGAGAAGATGGTCAGACCCAGCAAACTCCTTGGTGGTCTTTTCCTTATGATGTCGCCATTTAGAGTGATGCTTGGAGATTTCCAGGTCAAGAAACTTAACCTGGTGTGAATGGAACCAGAAAGTTGGCCTTGGGTTCAGTTGTTGAGTTCATACCAAAAAATCTTCAGTTCAGAGGGCAGAATCCAAAGCTGGCCATTTTGCTCCACCTATGGAATGTAAGTCCTGTACAGACTGCTTCATGGCAGAATGGGCCAAAGATACTAAGATGGTAGGTGCAGAGGAGTAGCACAGGACTGAGAAGTGATTCAAAATTGAGAAAGCTTCAGTAGCAGTCAGGACTTGCTCATATAGAAGAACTTTAGCCTTGATAACCAGTTCTTGCATGCCTGAGGATAATTGCCTTGCAGTGGGCACAACACCTTATGTTACAGCTTTCTTCAAGAAGCAGGAGAGCGCTCAAATGCCCTTCAGTAATGGGGGTCTTAGTACTGTGGGAGGTATACTTCTTAAATGATCCCCAAAGCATGGTCAAACAAATTAAGCTGGTAGAAAAACAGAATATCTGAAAACCAGTCCAAGTCAAGGGAGAAACAGTCCTAACCTAAGCCAAAATGATGTCTTGAGAGAAGAACCAAATCACAGATTGAAATCAAAACTGAAAATATTGAGAGAAGCAATACAGGTAACCAACAGTTCCTTTAATGATGATGATGTGGCTGACAAAAAGGAATGGAGGGTTTGAATGGAAATTGGGGCGGTAACATGGACCAAGGGAGGAGTGCCCACCAACAAAACACTTGAAGTTTCTAAATGATGCACTGGGCAGGTGCAGTAAACCCATTTGAGTCACAGAGACCACAAAGAAGAACATATAATTTCCTGCTCTGTTTCTAAAAGTATCTTATATTAGTTTAAACTTTTTTTTTTTTTAAAAACATCTTCACCATCCAAGATATGATTGCACTCACATCCATTGAGTGTACTAAAAAAGCATCAATTCTGGTCTATTCCCTTTGGTTGTTGTAGATAGCATCATATGGTTTTTCTGTGGATACACTATTTTTTAGAATAAAACTCTTTCTTATTATCAGCTTGTTAAAAAAAATTAGAAACCTGTTTACTACTCTCAAAAGTCTTATGAAGATCCCAAATCAAGCAGGGCTCTGGTGATTGGCTCTTTGCAGTTTTCACAATGTTCCCTTTTGGGCACGATCAGCTTAATATGTAGAAATTCTTTCCTGCAAGCTGTGTGATCAGTGGTTTTTCTCCAGTCCCAGCTGCATTCAGTACTAACCATCTTTTCGGCAGGCAGCCAATGGCAACTGAAGTTTCAGGAGCCAACAGAACCATCACCTTTCAGAAGACAAGTGTGTTGGGATATTCAGTGGAGTCACACCCTAGAAAGTGTTTAGAATTGCTGTAAGCTAGTATGTTTACTATGAGTTCAAGGGGCCAAAATGGATGTGACATGATTGTCATGTGTATCTGATGCACATCTCTCCTTTTTTAACATAAAAGGGGGCTTTGGGTTTGGTGTGGCAAGGAAGTGAAAGAAATCCCCTCCCTCCTTGTCTTACAATGTTGCATTGCTTTAATGTTTCCCTTGATTTACTTTCAGTATTGGGATTGACCATAAGAGGACTATTGCTTAAAAGAAGGGAACTCTCCTTTTCATGTGAAGAACAGAGCTCTCCCATCCGCCCATTTATATGCAAACAGGAAAAATGTGTGCATGATTATCACATTTGTTTGGGCTTATCACAAAAAATAAAGCTTTTGTTGAGTCACACCAATTAAAGCCTACAGCCCTAAAAAGAATGAAGATAATTCTTCTCAGAAAGTACAAATTAGTAACTATGATTACCTTGGCACTGTTTCAAGTAAACCTTCATTTATCAAACACAGTGATATCACTAAGGGGTATGGGGGGAATGGACTATATCACATTAAACCACCAGAGAAAAGTCACATCCACCCTAGTGACTCCATTGCCCTTGGCCCTGAGGAACAGGCTGCCACTGGTAGAGAAGCCTGAAAAGGAGAAGCCACAGTGAATGCACCTTTGAGGACTTGACGCTGTACCTTTTTGGAGCCATGGCGGGGGCTCGAGGCAGTGAACAGCAGGTGGGCAGGTCTTGGTGAATGCAGGGGCCGGGTAATGACTGCTCACATATGCTCAGTAGGGGATTCTGGGAGCAGCTGCTGTTTACCTTGCCTGCTGCAGGCAGGCAGACATGGTTACAGTAGGACTGGCTGTAATATAATCCATTCTTTCCCAGTTCAGATTTTGTTTATGCATTGTTTATTGCGGACAGTGCTAGTGCACTGTTAACCAAAGTTGTCATCCCACTAAAGCTGTTGAAAAACATCCAGCTAGACAAAAGATGATACGGAGAAGTGGGGGCTGAAAATAGGAGGCATAAATAAACTTTGTAAAAAAAAATGCTTCGGTGTCAGAGGCTTTGTTAACTGAGGTATGCTTGTATGTGGAAGGCTGTGACACTGAAGGTTTATTTCCAGTCTCTTAAGTTGACTTCCAGCCTTGCAAGACTGGAAATTCCCTCCCAGCGTTTTACTAGGGTTCTTGCCAGCCTCCCAAAGCTGATTCCCATGCTTGGAACGACTGGCAATCTCCTCAACTCTATCAGGTATGCTGCCACCACCCCCCTGAATTATGAATTATTTGGACAGAACAGGAGGGACCCTGCCAAATCTCTAAGCGTAAGGATCTTCCACCTCCCCCCCCGAGTGAGAGAGGTCCTATGTAGCGTGTGCCAACCCTGGCGTGGAAATGGAGAGAAACGGAGGTTTATAGAGTGTTTAATCAAGGCATGCAAATAAACAATATACACTTGGAAGACTCTCCTCTCCCAGGTACACTTAGTTACAAGAATTTATAAAAACAGATATAACAGCACAGATACATTCTTAAGATCAGCCAATTCCCAAAATAACAGCATCTCTAATGCAACTAACTACTGATTTCTAGTTACTCACAATTAGGTTATAGGCGTAGATGGTCTAAAGGAGAAGAGAGGGGGGGTCCAGGAGACACGGCATGCCTGCCAGCTCGACTGGCCCAGCTCTCCTCTCTCTCTCTCTCTCTCTCTGGCCACATGGCCTCTCAGAAGTTTTATCTTTTCCTCCTTGGAAAGATCTGGAAGCATCTCCAAGATGCCCACCTCTTTTCCTTTTGGTTGGTCAATTCTCACCTTGTGACCTGTGATGCTGACCCTTTTCTTTTGGTTGGTCAACTCTCACCCTGTGACCTTTGATGTAATCCTAACACCTCATTAACCCTTGGTTTACCTGAAGAGGGAAGTATCTCCCTTTGATAAGCCTAGATAATGGAAAGCCCCCATTATCACACGCCCCCCAAATCTCAGACGGTCTGGGAACAGCTGAAGGCTGGAACCACACCGGCTGGGATTTCATCCTGGGACCTAAGAAAGGAAAAGTCAAAGAATAAATGCAAACACACAACAGTACAGGTTAGCCATATTATCAATGCGGACATTGACTTAGAAATTACTTAGAAAGCAATGCCGTAATTACGAAAAGTCAACATGGATTTCTCAAAAATAGGTCATGCCAGACTAATCTTATCTCTTTTTATGATAGAGTTACTTGCTTGATAGATGAAGGGAATGCTGTGGACATAGTATATCTTGATTTCAGTAAGGCCTTTGACAAAGTTCCCCATGACATTCTTGCAAAGAAGCTAGTAAGATGTGGACTGGACAGGGCTACTGTCAGGTGGATTTGTAACTGGTTGACTGACCGTACCCAAAGGGTGGTCTCCAATGGCAGATTCTCATCCTGGAGAGAAGTGACTAGCGGGGTGCCACAGGGTTCTGTCCTGGGCCCGGTGCTGTTCAATATCTTCACTAATGACTTGGATGAAGGAATAGAGGGCATGCTGATCAAATTTGCAGATGACACCAAATTGGGAGGGGTTGCTAATACGCCTGATGACAGGATCAAAATTCAAAAGGACCTGGACAGATTGGAGAGCTGGGCCAAGGCTAACAAAATGAATTTCAACAGAGAGAAATGTAAGGTCCTACACTTAGGCAGAAAAAATGGTATGCAGAAATATAGGATGGGGAACACGTGGCTGGCTAACAGTACGTGCGAAAGGGATTTAGACCACAAGCTGAACATGAGTCAGCAGTGTGATGCGGCAGCCAAGAAGGCCAACGCAATTCTTGGTTGCATCAATAGGAGTATGGTGTCTATATCGAGGGAGGTATTGGTACCACTTTATTCTGCATTGGTTAGACCTCATCTTGAATACTGTGTCCAGTTCTGGGCACCCCAATTCAAGAAGGATATGGATAAGCTGGAGCAGGTCCAGAGGAGGGCAACCAAAATGGTGAGGGGCCTGGAAGCCATGCCCTATGAGGACAGACTTAGAGAGCTGGGTATGTTTAGTCTGCAGAAGAGAAGGTTGAGAGGGGACATGATAGCCATGTTTAAATATTTGAAGGGGTGTCATGTCGAGGAGGGAGTGGGCTTGTTTTCTCCTGCTCTTGAGACCAGGACAAGGAGCAATGGATGCAAGCTGCAGGAGGGGAGATTCCGCCTGAACCTCAGGAGGAATTTCCTGACAGTCAGGGCTGTCCGACAGTGGAATGTGCTGCCACAGAGTGTGGTGGAGTCTCCTTCTTTGGAGGTTTTTAAGCGGAGGCTGGATGGCCACTTTTCGGGAGTGCTTTGAGGGTTTTCCTGCATGGCAGGGGGTTGGACTGGATGGCCCTTGTGGTCTCTTCCAACTCTACATTTCTATGATTCTATGATTCTATGATTCTATGTAAAACTCAGTCCTCTTAACCTCCCTCCAGTCCTCTGCGTGACAAGGAATCTGCAACCACATTAGAACTTCCAGCCATGTGCTGAATGTCGAAGTCAAAGTCTTGTAGGGACAGGCTCCATCGTAGTAACTTCTTGTTAGTTCCCCGGACTGTATGTAGCCATCGGAGGGCAGCATGATCAGTCTGGAGGGTGAAGCGACGTCCTCAATGTATGGTCTCAGCTTCTCTAACGCATATACAATAGCATAGCATTCCTTCTCTGGTATGGACCAATTGGACTCCCTTGCAGAAAGCTTCTTGCTGAGGAACAAGATGGGATGCAAGGTGCCATCCGGACCCTCCTGTAGTAATACTGCTCCAATGCCTCTGTCAGAAGCATCTGTAGCCACTACGAACGGTTTGTCAAAGTCTGGTGCCCGGAGCACAGGATCTGCCATCAAGGCCTGTTTCAAGGCTGTAAAGGCTTCTTGACACTCTGCTGTCCATTTCACTACTTTAGGCTTCTTGGAACCTGTCAGGTCTGTTAGAGGTGCTGCCATTTGGCTATAGTTGGGCACGAATCTCCGGCAGTACCCAGCCAGGCCAAGGAAGGACTGCACCTGCTTCCTGGAACAAGGAATTGGCCAGCTATTAATAGCTTCCACTTTGACTTGTAGTGGAGTGATAGTCCCCTGTCCCACTTCATGGCCAAGGTAGGTCACTCTGTCCAGTGCAAACTGGCACTTTTTTGCTTTGACTGTCAGTCCAGCATCACTAATGCGTTGGAAGACAATCTCCAAGTTTTTCAAGTGGTCTTCCCAGGAGTCTGAAAGTTAAAAAAGCATTAAATAAGCAACAGCAAAGTCCCCGCACCCTCTTAGAAACATACCAGCCTCTGGAAAGTTGCGGGGTGCTTCCGTACCCCAAAGGGAAGGACATTAACTCAAACGGGCCCAGTGAGTGATGAATGCTTTTCGATGCTTGTTTTTAGGGCGATTTGCCAATAGCCCTTATCAAATGGGGGGTGGATAGGTACTTAGCATCCCCCAATTTCTCCAACAGTTCATCTACTCTGGGCATTGGATAATGTTCAGGGCTGTACTATTCAGTTTTCTATAATTCACACAAAAACAATGTCCGCCCCCCCCTTTTTGGGCACTAGGACAACTGGGGATGCCCATATGGTTGGGAAGATCCCCCCATGCCCAACATCTCCTTCAGCTCCCTATCCCTCTTCCCTTTTGGTACACCCGTCGTGGCTTTTCTGCTGATGGCCTGCTGTCATCTGCGGCTACCACATGTTGAGGTTTGGGGGGACCGGGGAAGGGGAAAAACAGGGTGGTGAACTTACCCGTCAAGTGAAAGAACTGCTTGCGTTGGTTCGCATTGAGTCTGGGGGACGGTTTACATTTTCCAAGCTCCACCCTCCCACAAGAAAGCACCTTCAGGCCACTTTCCTCCTCCTCATCTTCCTGGACTGAAATGTAAAGGTGACTGGGCCTCTCTAAAGGTTTTATGAATTCCTGATACACTTTTTTAACCCTAGAGTCTGGAAACTGTAGAGATATTCACTCCCCAATGGTTTTTCATTCGGGCCTTTCCCCAAAATTTCCATCTTGCTGACTGGAGAACCTTCAGAACCATATTTGGTTTCCCCTTTTCTCAAAAACTTCTTGGCAACATCATACCAGGTCTTTGCTTCTCTGGCCTGTTGCGTTCTATGACCTGCCCATGTTTCCCTGGGGTTTTGCAAGTTATCACAAAATCAACCACATTATCTTGAAGAAGGGATAGCTCCCTCCCACACTTTGAACCAGCTGTAAGGGCCCTTTCAATCATGGCCATAGACCAGCTCAAAGGGTGAATAACCCAGACTTGGGTGGGGAACAGATCTGTAAGAAAACAAGAACTGCTGTAGCCCCAAAGTCCCATCATTGGAATGTTCATTCACAAACTTCGGGTCAGGGGCCCCAAAGTTCTTAAAACGTTCACCAACCCATTATTTGGTGATGGTAAGGTCTGTGTAATGGCTATCCATGTGCCTCTAATGGCCTGTGATTTGGAGTTGAAATTGGAAGCTGCATCCTTAAAATCTCTGCAGGCCAACCTAATCTAGGAAAGATGTCTGTAAAGCTTGGGCTACTGTTTTACAGACCCCACCCGTGGAATGGCTTTGGCCAACAGTGAGAGTCCACAAAGGTAGACACGTTTCCCCTACAGTCTTCCTGGGGAAAGGTCCCTTGATGTCCACAGCCACTCTCCGGAATGGGACATCAATGAAGGAAAGTTTGGAGGGGGGCCCTTGGCTTGATCCTGGGATTTCCCTCTCTCTGGCAAACCACAGGATGGACATAATCAGTCCATCCTTGCCCACCCCCTCCCAGTAGAAGGATTTTCCCAATTTCCTTGGTTCTTACCCCAGCATGTCCACTGGTTATGACCCCAACTCAAGAGTTTGGCTCTACAAAAGGCACCAGCAACTGTCTCTGAGTGTGCCCCCCTTGTTACCTCTGGGCCAGACTCACGAATAAAGGTCCTCAACGTTTAAAAAAATCTCCCCTTCATCGCTGGGGGGGACCACCTCTTCCTTCACTCTGGTCCAAGCAGCTTGAAGGCTCTGATTGCTTCCTGGTTTTCCTGGAACTGCTGTCGCTGAACAGGAACCAGCTGTTCCACCGGGGAAATGGAACTCCCTCAGATTCTCGTTGCTTTGCAGCTTCTCCAGGTTTCTGTCCTTGGCTAGTGTCTGGAATTTCCCCTGCTGTTGAATCCTTTGCTGGTTTGGGAGTACTTTTTGGATTCTCCTCTTCTGCACCAGCCTCTTGCATCTCAGGCAAATTGTCCAGCCCTGTCTCGTCCCCAAAGGAGACTCTCCCCCCCCCTGGGCAGTGTAGTCGGGAGTGCCACAGGGACCAATTACCCATGCTGACTAGCCTCTTACATGGAGAAGCTCTTCCTGGATTTCCCAGCAGCTCTTGACACCCGAGGTATCAGCAAGGATGGTGACCTCTGAGCCTTCAATGCTGTGGTGGGAGTCCCCTGGTTCTGCCACCTTTTAGGCAGGACTCCTTCTGGTGAGCAAGAAGTGACTGCAGTCTAAGTTCAGGCTGGTCCTCAATTGCACTGAAGACTGACCTCTGTTTGGCTGCTTGCCGTCTTTGCACGTGTGGTTTTCCCGGGCCCTGACTAGCGGGGAAGACGAGATCATCACCCAACAGAGCAGGACATTCATAGTCATCATAAACAGCAAAAGCCCAAAACCCCTTTCCCCAGCCTTTGCTAAACAGGAACGCGTGCTTTTACAGTTAGCCGGAGGAGTTTAAAGGCTCTGATGGTGATCTTGATGTGGTCATAACAAGACCAGGATCCAGATATGAACGATGAATAGCAGAAACTTTCTCCCGTTCTTAACAACATTTCCTGCCCCCCCCACAGTGTGTGCCTTCTGTGAGTGGGTATGCTGGATCAGGAGCAACTGAATGATAGCGGGATGTCTCTGGAAATAAGAACAACAACTGGGGCCCGGCTTCGCTTACAGTTGGTTTAATATTACTCTCCACAGAGAAACCATTTAGGGCTAACCTTTTTTCCCTGGCTGACCCCTACATGCCCCGACTGCTGCCCGGAGCGAGGCTGTGGCGGTGTGGTAGAGCTGTGCAGCTGAGGCTTCGAGGTAGTGATTTAGTGATGACCTTGGGGGAGAAGTGTTGTGCTTCTGGAGATCTTTTTTTTTGGTAATTTTTTTGTCTGTGGGGGCGTTCTACAGTACTAATGCCCCTTTTACCCCCGGAGGCAACAAACCTGCTTCGCTTTAACTTTGGCTTGCGTTGCAACACGAAGGATGCAGTTGTGGAGGGATGTGCTCCAAGAATTGCTCCAATAAAAACTGAAATAAACCTCTTCTTTATGGCGCTTTAGCTGCTTGCATCCAAAAGCCAAAAGTTACTGAAGGAACAAGCCATTTCGTTGTAAGTCTCACCCGGGTTTTTTTAATGGCACGAAACGGGATCTAGATTTATTGGTGTGAGTCCAAGCCTCTGGCTGGGCCACAAACTTGGTGAAATCATTTGGTGCAGCTGGCAAGTCGCTTGCCACTTTCAGTAATGTCCCTAGAATTAAATGAAATTATTATATAATTCTCCTCAGGGGTCCCCAAAACATCTGCTGCATGTTTAAATAATAGAAAAGCTTCAAAATCATCTGAGTTCTGTAAATTGGCAGCTGTCTGATGTGGGGAAAAGGGAATGCAGCTTGGGTTCCCCTGAACAGCTGCTGGTTTGCAGTGGAAGCCTGCTCATGTCCATTGATTTATCTAGGGAAAAAAAGTTTGCTGGGGGCAACTTGTATGTAGGAGCCTTATTATTCATGCAGGAGCTTTATTGATTCCCAAAAACAGCAGGGGGAAACCAATGGTCACCCAAAGGGGTGTTACTGGCATAGCAGCCCCTTGCTGAAATTCTCCACTAGGGGAGCTGGTTAGCAGTAGCTATCTTCTGTAGCATCCTGTGTAACATTTTATCCCGGATCCATAGTGTATTCCAGGGTTTTTTCCCGATTTTGTTCATAAAAATCCCTGACTACCTCTGTGCACTGAAAACTACAACACAGAAAAGGTCTGATTGGCTGATCAAAGAATATATATAGTGCTAGAAGCCCCAAAAGCCACAGAAAAGAGGAAGAAATCCTAAAAAACCCAAAAAAGGGGGGGGAAAAAATCCCAAAGCCCTTCCCCCTCCACCCCCTGCTTTACTCCCCCTCCTCTTCCTAAGGAAAAAAGAGGAAAACAAAACCAAAAATCTCCTCAGTGACTAAAGAGGTCTTGAAATTTCCCGTTACAAGCACCTTCCCCTTCATATGCAGATTTTTTTCAGCTCCACTGCTGGCAGGGGACTTAAAAAAATGCTCTTTACTCAACCCCTGGTTAAGCGTTTTGAAAATCCAAAAAAAAAAAAACCAAACTTTTTCCCAACAGAAGCTTTTAATGACAGAGCCAGCAGCTCTTCACTGCAAGCTTTAAAAAAAAACATAAAATCACTCTTTCCCCCAAAAAAGAGGCTCTGTGAAATAAACGGGCCCCCCACAGAAAATTCCTCCTTTCAAGAAAATGCCTTTCCCCCACCCCTCCCCTTTTTAGAAGCCGGGGTTTTGGGGTTGCAACCTCCCCTAAGGGCAAGGGGGAAAAAGAAAGGGAAAAAAAAATCCCGAATACCCCCTTTTCAAGGTCTTCAATGAGGGAAACAAATCCCCCCCCACCTCCAACTCCCCTTCCCTTTTTTAAGCCTCAAGAACAGAAAGGGGAGGGAAAAAAAACGTTCCTTTTAAACCAAGAAAGGGGTCCCTGCTCACACATCCACCCCCCCCTTTTCCTGACTTAATTCCTCGCCACAGACACAGGGGAACCTGAAGCCCAAGCCTCAACCTGACCCCCCAAAAAACCCCCCTCTCCGTTCAAAAAACCCCTGCCACCATGTGACACTGAAAGGGTTTTTTTCCAGTCTCTTAAGTTACTTCCAGCCTTGCAAGACTGGAAATTCCCTCCCAGCATTTTACTAGGGTTCTTGCCAGCCTCCCAAAGCTGATTCCCATGCTTGGAACGACTGGCAATCTCCTCAACTCTATCAGGTATGCTGCCACTACCCCCCTGAATTATGAATTATTTGGACAGAACAGGAGGGACCCTGCCAAATCTCTAAGCGTAAGGATCTTCCACCTCCCCCCCGAGTGAGAGAGGTCCTATGTAGCGTGTGCCAACCCTGGCGTGGAAATGGAGAGAAACGGAGGTTTATAGAGTGTTTAATCAAGGCATGCAAATAAACAATATACACTTGGGAGACTCCCCTCTCCCAGGTACACTTAGTTACAAGAATTTATAAAAACAGATATAACAGCACAGATACATTCTTAAGATCAGCCAATTCCCAAAATAACAACATCCCTAACGCAACTAACTACTGATTTCTAGTTACTCTCAACTAGGTTACAGGCGTAGATGGTCTAAAGGAGAAGAGAGGGGGCGTCCAGGAGACACGGCATGCCTGCCAGCTCGACTGGCCCAGCTCTCCTCTCTCTCTCTCTGGCCACATGGCCTCTCAGAAGTTTTATCTTTTCCTCCTTGGAAGGATCTGGAAGCATCTCCAAGATGCCCACCTCTTTTCCTTTTGGTTGGTCAGTTCTCACCTTGTGACCTGTGATGCTGACCCTTTCCTTTTGGTTGGTCAACTCTCACCGTGACCCTTGATGTAATCCTAACACCTCATTAACCCTTGGTTTACCTGAAGAGGGAAGTATCTCCCTTTGATAAGCCTAGATAATGGAAAGCCCCCATTATCACAAAGGTCATTCCAAAATTCACCACTTTCTATCATAAGGTATCCAAGAGTGCACTTTTAATAGAAATACCAAGGTTGAGAAGGTACCTGAAAGCAGCAGGGATTGATCGGCAGGAAGGCAAAGACTGAGCAATATTAGACATTTTGACATTCATAGTTGAATGGAACTTCCTAGAATCTCTTCCAGCTCTTTCACTAAGCCTAAAATTATTTCTGATGGTCTGTGTGCCTGTGGCTTCATGTGAAAGGAGCTTTTCAAAACCGAAACTTATAAAGAACTACTTGCAATCTACCACTGGACAGTCAAGGCTTTCCAATTTTGCAATATTATCAATTGAAAGTGAGTTGGCAAAAGACATTGATTTTGATAAAGTGATTCACAAATCTGCAGATTTGAAAGCCAGGAAGGAAAAATTCTGATTTAGTCAAGGTGTTCACCAATTGCTGAGATGCTTGTGTATTTGTTCTTGCTTTTGGGTGGGGGGTATAATTTCATTTTTGAGTGTATTTCTATATTCATTTATCTACAACTTCTACATTATTTGAACCACTATTGATTGTGTAAACCCAATTCCTTAATGTATCTCATAATGGTAAAATTAAATTCTAAAATAAATGCAATTTTGATGTAGTAACTAAATGTTCTTACTTCAAATTTTATTGTTTTCTTACCAGAATTTCATTTTAACCAAATGAAACTATGTAAATGCAAATACATTTAGGCTGTATGATATTATAATTTATAGGTGTTAAGTTTAATTTTGCTAGTTGTTTTATGTCACTACTGTTTCCATTATGTTCCATGATATACAAGAATTACGATTTATAAATAACATTCGTACAAAAAACATTACTAAAGATTCTGTATTGTTGATACAGGAAGAGTCCATGGGGGTGACACCATGAGTTACCACACTGGGTGCCACCAATCCTAGTGATGCGCTCATTGATTAAACATGACTGCTTCTATCCTTGTTGTGTTCTGTGTGTTCTTATTCTTTGCTTCTGTACCAATTCCTGGGGCCTGTTCACTCAATATATGCCTTCCCTTTGGGTCAGTTATGTACCTATCTGCTGTCCCAGATCTCCTACCTAGTTCTGCATACATCAATTTGATGCAAGAAAAATGAGGCATTAAATATTGCTGCGCTGAAAGAAGTCCAAAGGAGATTGAATGACAATCTGTATCTTTAAACAAGCAACTATTTACCTCTCACATCTGCAGTATAGAGACTTATTAGTGGCCTAACTCTCACTATTATTAGAAGAATTATAGTAAGATAATGATACTTAGAACAGTTTAAAGTGTCCTGTAAATGTTTTTTGTGGGTTATTTAGTGGATTAATAATTAGAAGCTGATTTTAATTGATAAAACTGCCAGGCTGTTTTGGTTCTGGTGCTTTTATCTCTAAAAGATAATGGGGAAAGAAGAGACTATAGAGGATGGCCTTTACTTTGTAGTATTTTTCCAAAGGAGAGAGTCATGCTAGCTGATGCCAGGTACCTTTTTCTTACAAACGCAAAGAGGTGTACAGAGTGAAAGGAAAAAAACAACAAAAGATGACTGGCTGACAAGAGTGATGGCTTACAGTAGTTTCCTGAACAAACAACAGTTTACTGAAAAGAGGAACATCTTACCCTTTTATAAGTGTTATCTGTCAGCAGTAATATACAAAATGATCTTGTATTTGAGACTGAAAGAAATTTGACTCGGTCTGCTTCGTCAGATGCTACAGCAGTGATATGCAAAGTGGTGGCCTGTGGAGTGATGATGATATGCAAGCTATTGGCTGCTGATGTGTGGCAAGTTTCCAGGAAAGAAAGAATTTATTGTAGTCAATAGGAGCTGGTTCCTGGCAGTTTGGGTGCAAAAGCTTGCTGGTCCCACACATGAGCTAGCTTAAGAAGCAATAAGCTACAAGATAACCTGGGAGAAAATTACTTTGTCTGACACATCTATGGCATATTTGATGGGACCCTGGAAATGTGGGAGGAATCTTACTCACAGCAATAGATAGTGTTATTTCTGCTGCCCCTTGTCTTGCTCTGTAAGACAGGCTTTCTGACCTGTTGGACTGGTACCATCACCCCACAGTCCTTCACAGTGCATCAGATCTCTCTCTCTCTCTCTCTCTCTCTCTCTTCACACACACACACACACACAAGAATCGTATAGCTGGAAGAAATCACAAAGGCCATTGAGTCCAACCCCCTGCCATGCAGAAATACACGATCAAAGCATTCCCAATACATGGCCATCCATCCTCTGTTTTAAAAACCTCCAAAAAAGGAGACTCCACTACACTCTGAGGCAGCATATTCCATTGTTGAACTGTTCTTACCCTCAGGTAGTTTTTTCTAATGTTTAAATTGATCTCTTTTCCTGAAATTTGAAGCCATTGCTCTGTTTCTAGTCTCTGAAGCAGCAGAAAACAAGTTTGCTCTACCTTCCCTATGAAGACCTTCCATTTTCTCATTCATTCATTCATTCATTCATTCATTCATTCATTCATTCACTCTCATGCACACACACACAAAAGAAGAGGTTCAAGACATCTGTATCTTCTTGCATTTTAGGATTACCATCTGAGGCCATACTCTCTGTTGACAGATAAGGGCTGTAAAATTGGCAAGTGTCAGAGATAGGACCTCTTGTACTGTTTATCCATGGAATGCCCTCCCCTCTTTAATTATATTCAGGAAGATTTTAAGACCTATTTCAGTATGCTTTTGGTTAATTTTAATACCTTATACTGTGTTTCAAATTAAGACTTTATTTGCTGCTTGCAATTTTAATAATTTGGGTAAAGAATATTGTTTTTATGGCTTAGCTATATATTTTGGATTTTTAGATGTAATCTATAATCAGTTTTAAGGTTCATGGCCATCAGTATGTGGATGACACCTAGCTCTGTTACTCCTTTCCATTATTTCACTACTTTTCTACTTTCCACTCCTAGGAAGCTGTTTCAGACCTAAACCAGCACTTGTCATCAGTAAAAGACTGGATGAGGGCAACCAAATTGAAACTTAACTGAGACAAGACAGAAGTGCTCTCTGATGAGTGGAAAGATGTATCAGGGAATAAACCTTCAGCTTGTGTTGGATGCAGTTATACTCCCCCAAAGATGCAGGGATGCAGCTTGGGTGTGCTCCTGGATTGAATCCTGACCTTGAAACTTATGTTCCAGCAGTGGTCAGGAGTGCATTTGCACAGATAAGACTTGTATACCAGCTGCATCCATTCATTGAGACATCACATCTGGTCAAAGTGATACATGCCTCAGTTACATCTGGGTTGGATTACTGTAACATGCTCTATGTGGGACTGCCTTTGAAGAGTGTTTGGAAACTTCACCTGGTCCAAAAATCTGCAGCCAGATTGCTAACTGAAGATGGCTACAGGGTGAACACAACTCCCTTTTTGCAACGGTTTCACTGGCCACTGGTCCATTTCTGAGCATAATTTGAAGTGCTGGTTTTGGTCTATAAAGCTCTGTACAGCTCAAGCCCACATTATTTGAAGGACTATATTCTCCCATACTAATTTGTCTGTATTTTCAGATCTGCTGTGGAGGCCCTTCTATCTATCCCACCACTCTCACAGGTACCTCTGGTGGGACCGTGGGACAGGGCCTTCTCGATTGCTGCTCCCAGTGTGGGACTCTCTTCCCAAGACATCCTCCCTACTCTCTTTCCACAGACACGCAAAGACTTCTTTGTTTCAACAGGCCTTTGAAGACTGATTGTACAAGGCCTGTCTCAACTAAACAATGTGCTGGGTTTTCTATTTGTTATTTTTGTTGTGCTAGTTTTTCAAAAAATGTTTATGTATTTAACTGATTTTAATTTTGTTTTGATAGTTTAATCACTTTTTAACTTTTTGTACTTCTGAATTTTAACTATTTTTTAAATTCCGTTGTAAGCCACCTTGAGTCCCAAACTGAGAAAAAGTCGATTCGGAGGCACGCAATGACAGTAAGTAACTAACAATAATAGTTTTGTGAGTTTTATCTTGAAGAGCAGGCTATAAATCAAGAATACATTGTTAGTATTTGATAGGACTGAAGGATCTCTTGACTCATATTTTCAGATGCATACACATATTTGGGTGTCGGATGCACATATGTGTATATTTAAAACTGTGTGAATGTGATCAGTTTTGTTCAAGTCATTTATGACTTAGTGTTTTCTGTGGCTGAAAGTGTCTGATACACCCAAGGCAGGTTTCCATGAGCAGTAAATCGCACCCTGATCTTCACAGTCCAATGCTCAAACCACTACGCCACACTTGCTCTCTGAATGTGATAGATAAATCTTTAAAACACATATGCACCATATAGCTAAATTCATTAAGGAACTGGGATTTATGCAGTTCCTTAGTGAGGGCAAAACCCTGGTTTGTGACTATGTAATGTATGTAAGAACCCCAAACAGTATTATGTCAGAAGTACAGGAGTTGGCTATTCCTCACTATGTACCTACATAATATAATATGAGTAATAGTTTCTTGTATCTTTGCTTTTTTAAGGGCATTTATTTCAGCGCTTGCCACAAAGCAGTTTATTGCCAGGCCTTTTATGATAGACAACTGTTATGACGTAATCCATTTTTTGTAAGTAATTTTCCTTCCCATATTTGCAAGACTTAAAGTTATTATTTTAAATAATTTATATTAAAAGTATGAGGATTACAAAATGAATTACATTTACTTTTGGAATGTTTTCCTATAGCCACAGATATGTTAAACCTCTAGAGAACTTCTCTGTCTTCAGAAAAAATCCCTCTCCCATGTAAAGTGCAAATCAGAAGAACGCTTCTGTTTAACTGTCAAATAAAATCCAATCTTATATATGAAAACAGGACACACAGAATCCTACATTTTGTTTCGGCCAGTATGTTAAAATGGTCCCTCAAATGCAACAAAACCACAGTATTTATTTGTAAGAAACTTTTTTAAAAAATACCAGTCACACATTTTCTTTCAAAACCTACTTCTCAGGACAGTGACTACCTTTCCAGCTGGCAGTTTATCAAGCAGGACTTCTTTCAGGAACACCTGGTGCAAACTCATTTTCAGAAAATCAGCTAAACTTCTTTGGCTTTTCCCTGCTCCATATACCTTGGGGAATAGTTTTGCTTCTCAGACTGGTTTCTCGTAATGGTAATTTCAAAATGATTCTCCTTCAGAACATCTTCCTTTGGTCTTCTCCTACATATTTTGCAAGCCCTTTGAGTCTCTCTGTGACAGAAGATTTTCTTTACCTTCAGGCTCTTATGCAACTGTGGCTGTTACTGGTTTTATACAAAGTATAACCTGTGTATGGTTATCCATGGTTACCACCTGCAGATTCTTCAACTGAAGCTATGGCTACTTGAAGTACAACCAGACAAAGAGGCAGTCACTCCAGAGAAACAGAGACAGGATCAGGCAGCTATTTGTTGCAGGGAAAGCAGTATCATCCTTTAACTGACATTAAATTATTAGAATGATGCATGTGTACCCCTGACTGTTATCACCCATCCACTTATAATCAGGCAGTTATCTGATACCAGATAAATATTGCCAGCTACTGAAAAGAACATCCTTAATTGTAGCATCGATTTGCAGTTTTTCCTTTTAACCTGTTTGATCAGTTGAATCCAGTAGTTATTCTGTGTAAATGAATATTGTCCACTGCATATTTTTTCCTGGAAATGTTAGATAGGTAAGATAATCTCTGGGGAAGATGGCTGTTCTTAATGCTGCTCCTGATAACTGAAGTCAGGCAGGAAGTGTTCTAAGGAGCAAATCAAAAGTCAAGTTATTTTATGCAAATATATTGCCACAAAAAAAAAAAAAAAAAGTTTAGCATCTTAGTGTAGCCCATCATGTAAAGAACAAGCAATGAGCACTGGTAATACCTAGTAAACAGCCTAGTAAAAACAAAAATTATAGCAAGAGACAAGTTACAATTTGATATATCAATTATGTGTGCATATGTCTTACATAAAAATCCACGTAAAATGTCTCAATTTTAAGCAAGAGATTTTAAAGTTGCATTATAAGTTATATTTTGTTTTTGTATAAGTTTATCTGGGTTAATAAGTGATTTCAAAAATGATATCTTGCTAATTTTGCCATGGGAGTGTGTCTGATGATGTTGCTATGTTATATTTTGTCTGAAGTACTGAAACTCACTCTGTCGGTTTTGTCTGATCCACCTCACAAGGTTGTCGTAAAAATAAAGTGGAGGAGATAAGCTTAGTATGCCATCTTGAACTTACTGGAGAAAAAGGTCCAGTGTAATTAATAAATGTACTTTATTAATAAAGAGATTCTCCTTTGGTGCAATAGTTTTCACTTGCTTATTAATCCCTTGATAGAGTACAATCCTATGTTAACTTACCCTGATACAGAAGAAGGTTTGATATTATCTGGTTTTCTTACTTGAGGTAACTCCTAAGAATAGTAACACAAATATATGAGATAGTTACTCTCCCATCTGGTAGATGCTACTTTTGTATGGTTTAATTTTAAGATTGGATTAAACAAGTGGAAATTCATCTTCAAAACAGTATTTAGAATTCAGTGTCAGGAAACAGAAAACTGTATCTTTTAGGTAACACAAATGACCATTTTGCTTTCCCTTGTTCTTCTAAATCAAAACAAATTAACTTTGGTTAAACCAAATTTGCATATGAACTGACAATAAAGTACAGTGGGCCCTCTGTATATGCAGGGGTTCAATTAAAGAAACCCTTCTGTAAGAGAAAAAATGTGAATGCTCACATCTCATAATACCTAATGGTGACGATATGTGCACAGAAGCTTCAGCATGTCCACATCCATGTTGCCACCATATTAAGCATCAGACGTGACATGTTTGTTTAAAATTGCATATCTGGAGACCATGGATTATGAGGGCCTACTATACAGCAACTAGGATCCTAGCATCTTATTTGGGTGGATTTTAAGGATTTAATTCTTCACTAATTTTGTTCTGAATGAAGTAATTAATAATTTCAGCAATTTTCCTTCCACTGAGAGAAAGTTTTCAAAAACCACACCCTTTTTAAGCCAATTTATAATTTGGGAATTAGTCTGTGCAAAATTTGTATGTGCTTGTTTCATGCAAAAACCAGCATTTTTTCTTTTGAGTAGGAAATAGCATTTTCTATGCATAAAATACTGTTTCCTTGCAGAAAATGCTGTCTTCTGTGCAACTGAGACACGTGCAAATTTTGCACAGAATGAGTTCCCAATTACAGCATTTTCTGCATAGGAAACAACTTTTTCTGTACAGAAAACAGTATTTCTGCACAGAAAATGCTATTTCCTGCACAGCATATATAATTTTCTGCACAAAAGAAGCACATTCAATTTTTTAACAGAATAAAGTCCTAAACTGTAAAGAATCCCATTGGATGCTGAATAACACTGGTCTAAGGACAGAACTGTGAGGTGCCCGACTAGTCACTTCTCTCAAGGATGATGAAGAACTGAACCATTGGTGAGAACTCTTTGGATTCAGTCTGACAATCAGTTACAAATCCACCTAACAGTAGTATCGCCTTGATTGCCATTTACCAGTTTGGCTATGAGAATGTAAGGGGATCTTGTCAAAATTATTTTGCCCTTGTCAACTGTGTAGTGACTATTAAGTGGGGATGTTGAAGAGATGGAAGGATAATAGCAAGGGCTTACCTGTAATGGTTCCATTTTGCAAGTTATATCTGATGTTGCTTCTATGCTCATTTCCTGAGATACAGTACACTGTCTAGATCGATGCTGAGTCAAGTATTCATACGTGTTCATCTTCTTACTCACTATATATGTAGAAATTATTTTTCATTAGATTTGAATTAAATTCTGGACGCTCTGCAGCACAGATGGGCAACATCAAAGTTGGCACATAGCATATTATCCACAAGTACAATTTGAACTGACAATCCATGACATGGATTTCTGTAGCATGCCATTCATATTCAAACCAGCAAAACAGAACCTATAGACCTGAATCTTACTGTTAGTCCCAAGTAGAAGAGACCCATTGGTTCAAGTCTGGACTACTAATACTAATAGGATGTGTCATGCAGAAGACATGGAAGAAAGATTACAGTTTCATCTCAACAATGCCTCCAAATCTAGAACTTCTCCTTTCCCCTTTCCACCACAGGATGCATTGGAACCACTCTTTTATATGAGGAAATGGTGTGTACAAAGATAGAGCAAATGGACTTCTAATTTGGGACAGAGGAAGTGAAGTTGCCTTGGGCTTCTGTCCAGAGTTTTTGGCTTTAATTTTTGGCTTTAATTTGGAGATTGAAGAGCCACCAGTTGTGACCCTGGAAAGAGGGTTTTGTAACTGTGATTTAGGCATCTAACTTTGAGCACTAGATATCCCTTTGTGATATCAAATAATTTGACCTTTCTGTGGCCCCTTGGCTTTTTGTTTGCCAGGATCCTGAGAAAAACAGTCACAAGGAAGCAGCTGTTAATGATGGGAATTCCAAACTTCCTCTCTTAGGGGGATTTCAAAGCTTGGATTGTTATCTGGGATTGCACCTTTTTCCTTTTCACCCCACAAGAACCTATTCGCGCTAAAAAAACACACCACTGAAGTGTCCATTGATTGACATTTGGGCTGCGTGATTGATATGTTTTTTTCCACTTCTAAGCCTTTTGGTGCATTTCAAAGTTAACTTTGTTCTAAAGTTTATGACATGAGTCACAGGCAAAAAAACCCAGTTCGATATTTGAGTGGGCCGCTTCATTTTCATCCCGCCCTGCTGCCAGTTTGCACAGCGAGCTCCAAGGAAATTCCATTTTCTCTCCTCAGGACTTCGTGAAACAGGTCGTATTGTTTATTCCTGACTTCATTTCTATTTCCTTTTTTTATTTAGTGTGTGATTGTTGTCTTATTTGTTTACTTTTCAAAAAACATTACTTGGTTTACTCTGAATTTTTTTTTGTTACTATCTGACTCCGAAAGATATGAGTTTA
Organism: Iguana delicatissima; assembly: GCA_948472985.1. Classification (NCBI taxonomy): domain Eukaryota; kingdom Metazoa; phylum Chordata; class Lepidosauria; order Squamata; family Iguanidae; genus Iguana; species Iguana delicatissima. The sequence continues at coordinate 160,243 of CAOKZL010002830.1, read as the reverse complement.
AAAGGTCCTAATAAGCTGCCCTCCCTCTCGTAGCTAAACAGTGCTCTAAGCTAATTTTCCCCCAATTTTGACAGCTTTTGGGAACCCCTTAAACCCCAAAAAGGAGGGTAATAAAATTGGGGGAAAGGGGCACTCCGGCCCCTCTGCTTTGAGGAGGAATACCTAATACTTAATTTTCCCAAACCAGGTGGTGCTGAATTAGAGAACGATCAGTGAATGTTAGAGCACAGTTAGGCAGGAACGTTGTGTGTGTGTTTCTGTGTTTTTAGCATTCTTTCGTGTGGGAATCTATCTCTTTCCCTTTTTTCTTTTGTTTTGGGAATTACCACCCATCTTGGGTCTATTGGGGGCTGGATTAGTGTTAGTGGATAGCTTTAAAGGAAAGTCTACACCATTCAACACTAGCTAGCAGGCACACGCAAAGCACTTTAGAGGGGAAAACGAATTTTTCCCTTGATTTCCTTTTTTTTCCCCTTTCACCCCCCTTCTTCGTTTGGGTTTTTTTTTTGTGTTAATGAAGTACATCTCGGTTTCTTAAGAATTTGGCTAGCCGACTAGGGGAGGGTTAAAACCCATAGTCTTGGGTTCAGAGGTTTATCCCAGGGGAGAGGAAGTCCCCCTCACCCAAAAAAACCAGTTCAGGAATGGTTGGTTAAAACTGGCTCCTTCACCCTTTTTTTCCAGCTGTTTGGCCAACAATTTATAATTTCCGTTGGGTTGTCCCCCCCCTTTAGGCAGGCGAGACTCCTGAAGGGTGTCTCCTGGGTCTTAGTGCCCTTTCCCCATCCATGCGAAACCGTTTCCTCATTCTCTTGTATGAGGAGCTCTTTTTGGGGCAGGCTGGAAATTGGCCCCTTTCCCCTTTTTCCATTGAATTCCTGTGAGTTCATTTTCCAACCCCCCAAGGACCTAGGTGGTCTTCCATCCCTCCAGAAATCCTGGTCCCTTGTTGTTTGACTTGTGAGTTTTATTAGTGGTTTGTGGATTTGTGAATTTAAAAGTGTAGGATGGCTAAGGATAGCTCTTTTTTAAGTCTGTCGTTACTTGAAGGATCTATGTGCAGGGGGGGTAGGAAGTTAAGCGCTGGGTGTGGCGTAAGGGAGGAAGTGCCCCGGGAAAAAATTGGTTTTCCAGACCGAAAAATCCCTTTGATTCACTCCATGAAGCGTATGCCCGGGCAGTTAAGTCTAAAAACCCATTTGGGCCATAAAGGTGCGTTGGTAGTTTGGGGTTTATGGCTTGTGGCCAGAGATGCTAGAAACACTCTAGTAGAGACTCAGGGAAAGTTAGCAGAGCGAGAAAAGGAAATTTCCCGGCTTCAAACCAAGATTGAGGCGTTGAGGGCAGACAAATAACTTTTGCATCTGTAGCACAAGCCTCAGCCCAAAAATTTGAGTGATTTGACTTTGGTCGCCCCAGAAGGGGGAAAAAAGCGCAAGCTTTAAACGAGCGGGAACATGCCCGACCGTGAAAAACATGGTTGGACAAGTTAAGGAACATAGGATGCGGTCAGCCACTCTTGTGTCTGAAACAAATTGCCACACTGGAGATACTCTGAACTCATAAACTTTTTTCGGCTGTGTCCCCGGAGCTGCTCCCCTCATTTGCACAGGAAAATGGGATGAGTCCTTGCCAGAGGAAGCTTTGGCCCCTCCTCCTTTTAACCCGGACTAGTGACTTAAACCCCCCGTATGGGAGACACGATCTATGACACGCCGAACTATCACAGCTGGAGCAGGTAGTTTTAATGATGGGGAAGAACAGGAACACAAATCACTGAAACTAGGGTCCCCTGGTGTGCCACTGAGGCAAAAGCCATTGCAGATCAATTGGGTCCCAAAAAGTCCACTGGGATCATGTGGCTGAATGCAGTCATTCATTCACATCCCACCGCTAACGGTCAGGACTTAACCCAGTTAGCTCCCCTTGTATGTCTCCTGGGGAAACTTCCTCTTGAGTCAGCTGTGGCTGCTCGTAGTCAGTTAGGTTTGAGGCACACGACTGGATGAGAAAATAGTGAGGATTCTTTGGCCTGGACAGAGTGCTGGTGTGTTTATGTCATGGAGCAACAGGGTCCTCGGGAGAAACCTGAGGCTTATGTGGCGCGGAAACAGCTACTGGCTATTTTCAGATAAAGTCCCATCAACTGCCCGTGAGCACAACTTTGACATTTTGGAGTTCAAAACTCTCCTTTATGGAGGCTTAAATAGAGACTAAAATGGCTCTAGGTCGGAGAGCCAGCCACAACTTCTTGGGAAGCGTTTGGGAACAACCTTCGCAGGGTAGCGATTTGTTGCGTGAGGCGGGCCCCCTTAACCTCCCACAAATCCCAGAAGTGAGACAATGGGAATCATGAACCCATAGCGGAATAACCCCCAAATTTGGACCCCATCCCCAACACCGGAAACTGCGCCAATTCAGCCCAAAGGGGGAAACGGGAATTTACTCCCCCCCCCAAGCAGGATCACAAGTACTGCCCTCTGCCTTTTTTCAAAAACAGCCCCAGGCAGTAATGCTTCTAGGGAAATTGGGGCAAAACCCCTCCTCTAAATTTAAATGAGAAGTGAAGATTTGGGGTGTTTTGAAAAAGCGGGACTGGACATGAGCCAATCGTAGAAGGCCCACTGTGGAACTGATAGAGGCTTTGGACAAACACCTCCAGGGGGGGAAGAAATCAGCTGGTAAAGCTGTACTAATAGTCCTCCCCCTTTGTTGGACTATACCCCTTTTGAATTTTTAGAATGGGGGCCCCTCGTCCAAGGCTCCCAGAATGTAGGGCCCAAAATTGAGGCCTAAAATGGGGGAGGTCCTGGGTGAAGGGGGCCCTTTGGGGCCTTTGGGGACAAAGCCTCTGCCAATGGATTTTTAAATTCTCGCGCCATTGCGCTGCAACCAATTCTTGCAGACTAAATGCACTGCAACAAAATCATGCAGCATGTCACAAGAGGATAGAGTTGCTTAAGGGGGGTCCAAAAACAGCAGTCAGTCAGTTTTGTTTTTTTCCGGGGTCTTTTCCTTCCCTTTATCCACCCCCCGGGGCACTATCTCGCCACTATTTCAGTTGATGCAAAAGAAAAATTAACATTTGGGGCTACCCAAAAAAATAGAACAGGGACAAAATTGGAGAAAAGAGCACAAAACAGTGCTCTGCAAGCAGAAAAATTGGCCCTTTCATTTGCTGTACAGAAAGCCTAGTGCAAATCCAGATGCTTTGAGTGGACTGCCCACCAAAAGGAAAAATCCAAAAAAAGGAGGATTGCAATAAGGAAACCCGAAAAGGAAATTGTCATTTCAAAAACTGTTTTCCAAGTTACTAGTCCTCAAAGGGTCCTTTCCAAGGGTCAGAAAACAGCCAAAGACCCCACAGGATTTCATTAGCAAAGACAGTCTTTTATCTCTGTTGCCTCTTTTAAAGGAAAACAAAGGAGGTGGAATTGGGCGAATTTGAGGAAAAAAGGGAAAAGCCAGCTCTTATTTCTGAGGGAAATTAAAGTTTGATTGGAAACCTCCCTGAAATAATACAGAGAAATAATGTTTTTTTCTCTGTGTAAAAAATAGCATATATGATTTTTGTTTTATTTTTATTTTTTATTTTTGATTTTCTTTTTTTTATTCCCAGGGAAATGTTTACTGAGCTCAGGAATATTTAATTATTTCTCCTATCTCTTTGTCTCTTGAGCATTTGCATAACTAAGGCAAATGACTCCCCAACAAGCTCATTTTTTTTTTTCCTTTGATTTAAAAGGGTGAGGGCCTGAAAAAAATCTCTTAAAAACTTTTTTTTTAAATTCATCCAAAAATAAAACTTTTGACATAAAAATTGAGCCCAAATTAAAACATTTTGTTTCAACCTTTTTTGCAGACCACTACAAAATATGGCAATGGGCCCCCCTTGGGGGTCAATTTTTTCTGTTAGGTGATTTTAATTTTTTGATCTACACTGCAGGGATGGTAAAGGAATGGTGCAGAGGCACTCTGTCAAATACGGGTTTTTGATCTTTTCCAGCATTTACGTCCCACCATTATGTTTATGTTTTTTTTCTTTTGTCCCTGCTAAAAATTAACTTGATGCTGGAAGATGCCCCCCAGCTTGCTGGGTGGGGTCTCCTATTAACCTTTTTCTTGAGTTTTCTTTTTGATGCAGGTTCCCGATCTATTCAAAACTCTGATGGTGATGGCAGCTGATTTTTTAAGTTAAGACTGACAGCCAACTGATAGACAGTTGCCATTAAAAACACCACTTTTTATCCCAAGGTACTTTGATTACCTTTTGAAAAAGGTGGGGTGGGAAAAATTTCAAGCCACCTTCCTAAAATTTCCTATTTAAGGCTTCAGAAGAAAATATATCGTTTACCAAGAAGAAAATATACTTTTTTCAAAAACACTGAACTCTGTGCATTAAAAATTGATGGGCTATGTAGTAATTTTATAATTGGATTTTTTTTTTTTTTGTTTGAAGATTTTTTAATACCAAAACTTTTTGGACACTTAAAGAGGGTGAATTCCTCACTCCATCTATACAAATCTGAAAAAAAAAACAACAACAACAACAACATTATTTTGCATGTATTTTTTTTTCAATTTTTTTTTTTTTCCAGGAAGTTTTGCATACACAATGATTGGAAAAAATTATCTGTAACACTGCCATTCAATTGAACTATTGCTTATTTTAAATTCTTGATTGCTACACCATTTTTTTTTTGCTATGTTTGTACTATTTCAACTGATCATAGTTATTTTTTGGATTGTTTACATGAGCTTTGAGATTTTCATCTGTCTACAGCTATCATTATTAAAGAAGGCATCATACCATAGTAAAATTTTTGTAGATAAACAAAGAAGATTTTGTATGCTAATTGTTGGAAAATACTGTATTTTTCTTTCATACTGTTGTGGCTAAGAAGATTTTGTAATAATTGTTATTTACTTTCACTCTGCTGTATCCTATTCCATTTGTCACTTTAATCCTGCTAAGAGCTAACACGCCATAGTTAGTTCATCCACAAAATGAACATTTTTCCCCTTTTTGCAGCACCATTTGCTTCATAAAGGACTAAATTTTTTGAACTCTTTGCCTAGTTCTTTTTCTTTTGGGTGTCCAATGCCCGCCATATCAGACTTTGAACTCTCCTGTATCTGGGGGGGTGTAGAGAAATTTTCCCAAAATGCACCTCACCTCTCCCCAACCCTAACCAAGCCCGCATTCTCAGGATCTGTTTTGTCTTTTATCATTTTTAAAAGCCTGCATTTTAACTACAGTATTTCATTGCTCCTTCATTTGCAACTGTTGCATTGCCTTTTCTTCATTGGGAAGATTCATCCATTTCCATCACTGATTGCCAATGCATTTGTCATTTTTTTCTTTTTAAATTTTTTTCACTTTTTCATTTATACTGTAAATAAATGTTTTGCTAAAGTTTATTAGGTATAGGATATTTGGTAGTTAGGAAATGCTGTTTTAATAAAATGTTGCCAAAAAGTTCCCCGCTCCCACTCTGCTTTTGCCAAATCCTCTCCCCAAACAGCAATACATCCCGGGATGGTAGACCTCATTGGCTCTAAAATTGATTTTGAAATTTAATTAAAATGTCCAATATTGTCCCAATACTGTACATTTTAGGGGGTATTTAACTGTGATTTAGGCATCTAACTTTGAGCACTAGATATCCCTTTGTGATATCAAAAAATTTTACCTTTCTGTGGCACCTTGGTTTGTATGTTTGCCAGGATCCCGAGAAAAACAGTCACAAGGAAGCAGCTGTTAATGATGGGAATTCCAAACTTCCTCTCTTACGGGCATTTCAAAGCTTATTGTTATCTGGGGTCTGCATGGCTTATTCCTTTCATCCCACAAGATACCTGATTCGCGCTCATAAATAACACACCATTGAAGTGCCCATTGATTACATTTGGGCTGCGTGATTGATATGTTTTATTCCACTTCTAAACCTTTTGGTGCATTTCAAAGTTAACTTTGTTCTAAAGTTTATGACATGAGTCACAGGCATAAAAAGCCCATTTTAAGTTAGTGGGGCCCCTCTTTCAGTTTCATCCCGTCCTGCTGCCAGTTTGCACAGCGATCCAAGGTTCCCTTTTTTCTCCTCAGGGCTCGTGAAACAGGTCGTATTGCTTATTTCTCACTTCATTTCTACTTCCTATTTCTTTTTTAGTTAGTGTGTATTGTTGTCTTATTTTTTACTTTTCAATAAAACATTCTTGGTTTACTCTGAATTTGTTTTTTTCACATTGACTCCGTAGACATAAGCTTAAAGGTCCTAATAGTTTCCCTCCCTCTGAGCTAAACAGTGCTCTAACTAATTTTTCCCCCAATTTTGACAGCTTTTTGGGGAAACCCCTTAAGGGAGCCCCAACAAGGAGGATAACAGTCTCCCACTGTTGCTGATTGCAGTTCCTGAAAATGCCCCCGGAGAAAAGGAGCCACAGCTAAGTCTGGTGGCACGTGGTGTCTAAGCCACTATCTCTAGGCCAGGGCCGGGGGAAAAATTTGCCTTCACCCGAACAGCTTGCAGCCACCAAATTTCAAAATAAGATGGCTTAAAGAAGTGACTGGATTCACAGGAAGCCATTTTGACATCAGTAAATATACCAAATATTGTTGTTTTTGCTGGCTGATATTAGGTTAAGGTTGGCTGATTTTTTGCTTATTGGTCCTTCGCTGGACTTGAAATATTTACGGTCACTTTCTTTTGTATGCTTTTTTCATGTATGGAATGTTGGATGAAGGATCTCTTTTGTGTGAGAGGGCTGACATGAGGGGATCAGAGTGGAAGTGTTAATTATTTCTCTGTCCTCCCCGCCCCTCAACTATTTCTCTTCTTTTCTTTTGTGGTTACAGCTGTCATTGCTGATTAAATTCTGCAGTTTTTTGTTCCTTCCCTTCTGTCTGCACACCTCTCCCTACAACATAAATTTCTATTCCTTCTATGGTTTATGACTTAAAGATTGTAATTTTGCTTCCTTTCTCCTTTTTTTTTTTTGGTGGGACAGAAATGCAAGCCTTCCTGCCTGCTGCTGTGGTAGATCGCTAAACTGTGTCTTTGAGAATGCTGCTGGCTGGCAGCACAATCAGCTGGGTAAGATCACTTACAAGGACACTGGATGATGTGAATTGAACTGTACTGTTGCAGTAAGCATACCAGCAGTGACTTTAAGGTTCTTTTCTACTGCTTTATTGCCATTACTATATTATTATATACATTTTTACTATAAATTTTTTCATTGAGCATTTTTTATTTTTCTTCCTTTTCCTTTTTGCTGTAATCTGGATTTTGGAATTTGATACATTGTGTGTGTGTATATGTGTGTATATGTATGTATGTATACACATACACAATCGCATATTTTTTCACTTTTGTATTTTTCCTTTGGTCTATTTTTTTCTCTTTTTCTCCTGTTTTTCCTATTTTTATTGCATTTTATTATTTTAATTTTTTTATTACCAGTATAACTGTAGGGAAAACAGAATAAATAAGGGAAGAAGAATAAAAGACGAAAGGACAAGAAGGAAGATTGGAAGAAAGAGAGAAGAAGGAAGCTAAAAGGAAAATGGGGAAGAACAAAGAAACAAGAAGAGTGAAGTTAGAGAAGTGTTTAGAAGGAAAAAGAAGGAAAGGAAGAGCTGAGGAATGAATAAGAGTTGAAGTGTGATAAGTGTGAAAAGTAAAGGTACTAGACTAGTAAGAAGAAGAAAGAGAGAGAGAAAAGGATGAAGGTTTAAAGGAAGTGGAAGAAGTTGTAAGGAAGTAGTGCTGAAAGAAGCATGGAAGAACTCAGAAAGAAAGAGGAAAAAATGGCATCTGGTTTAAGATAAAAGAAAACTGTGGAAGTACAAGCAGTGGAAAGTTGAAGAGGTTCAACAGAAGGGGGAGTCCCACAATATTTATCTAAATTAACAGGGGAGATGCAAGCATTTTTAAGAAGGACACTGGAACCTGACCAGATGACATGAATGTCAAATTTAATGCATTGCATGGAATTATGGAAAAAGTGAAGAAGGTCTTAAGGAAAATAAAGAAGAAATCCAAGTGTGAAAAGGATATACTAAAACTTAAATGAGGAACTGGAAAAGCAACTTGACCACATGGCTTTGTTGGAACAGAAGGTAAAGAAATTCTGGCTCTGATTCAGGGGTGCTGGTGAAAAACCCAATAAAAATATTAGGAGAATAATTAAACGCTTAGCAAAGAGTCTTGAGTGGAAAGAGGAAAAAGTGGATAGAAGGATTGATCATGTGTATATAGTGAATTCAGGCATTGCTAGAAGGAAAAACATACCATGTAATATTATCATTCAAAGTGTAAAGAAAAATGTGAGAGATTTCATCCTTGATGTGCACCACCATAAACGAATCATGGTTGATGATAAGTTGGTGATTATCCTGAAGGAAATCTCAATAAGAAGGTGGAAGGACTATGCCTTTCCGGTGGACTTGGAATTCCCTTCAGCTGGGATAGGTTGGAAAGTGTGAACTTGCCATTTAAAGGTGAAAAATACAAAATTAATACAATGGAAAAAGCAAAATAATTTTTGAAAAAATTCAAGAAGATCCAGAGGACTTGAGAAATGTGGAAGAGGGGGAAGTCTCCAATGAAGATACACCAGCTCAACAAAATGGAACCACCCCCCGAGATCTAGAGAGAAATTACAAGAAAGAAAAAAAGAAGTCCTCAAAGAAACAGACAAATCATCACAAGAAAGATGGAGAAGTGTCACTGCTAGACTTTAGCACTTCTGATTAAGAAAGAAGAGGGGTAAGACATGAGTTGTAATTTTGTCACCTGGAACATAAAGGGATTAATACTTTGAAAAAGAGAAATTTAATTTTCCATTATTTGAAGAAGTTAAACATAAATATTTTTTGCTTGCAAGCAGTCATGTAGGGATGGGGGGCGGGGGGCGATTCGCCCTGGGACACAATGTTTTTGGGTGTCCCGGTCCGTAGCCACACATCTCGTGCACCCTGGCCAGGCCCCGGTGCACTGCGCAGCCATGCCCCCACACACAGTGGCCACGCCCCTCATGCTATTGCCCCGTCTCCTCCCGTCCCCCTTCCACATGCCTTGAACTCTGCCACTGTTTGCAAGAGATTAGAATTAGAAAGAAACAAGGTAATTTACTAGTACAAAAAAAATTCAGGTAGATAGTTTTCTTTGTTGGGACTAAATAGAAGAAATTAGGTTGTAACGTATGTGAAGGAAAATTTAGCGCCTAAATTGATTTATTCTGATGATAAGCGAAGATACAATGAATGATTATAAATTACTAGTTTTGGGGATTTACACCCCAGTGCAAGAAAGGCATACTTTTTTTGAAGAGTTGAAAAATAAAGTTTTTAGATCTAAGTTATGATAATTGGTGTATACTGTGGAGTGGTAGACCCAATAGTTGATAGACACTCAGATAAAAAAATAAAGAAATATCAGGGAAAAATAGTGAGAGAGGATTTTTCTTTTTGACATAGTAGAATTGCCATTGGTAGATGTATAGAGAATTAAAGGAGGCAATAAAAAGGTTATATGTTCTTTTCAGACATGCATCATTCATTTTCAAGAATTGATATGATTTGGATTTCAAAATCTTTAATAAGTAAACTGGGAAAAGTTGATATTTTAAACAGAATATTATCAGATCATAACCCTATGTTAACGAAAAAAATCCTTGCATTGGAGATTGAATGAATTATTACTACAAAATGAATATACTGTGAAGAATTAAAAGGAAAAAAATGAAAGAATAGTTTTTAGATAAAGGAGTAGATATTAGAATATTTTGGAATGCCAATAAGGTAGTTAGTAGAGGGATTTTTATAAACATGCATCCATACACACACACACACGTACACACAGATGGAATGGAAAAGGGAAAAAACAAGAGAAATTGAAAAAAATCAGGTAAGATAAAATTAAAAGAATTAGAATGAGAAAAAAATCTCCCTCAAATGGTAAGATTCTGAAACAGTTACGTTTGCTGTGTTACTGTCAGATGAGATTAAGCGGAAACTTTATAATGAGACCATTCTACCCATCTAGTGTATAGTCTCAGCAGCTATGCTGTTAATATAGTGGCAATGCTGCATGAATATAACTATATGATGTCATGTATATTAATTTACAATAAGGATTTAAATATTTTGCTAATTATAAGTTTAATATTTTAATTAGACTACCTGATTGCTAATTATATAATTTTAAAATAGATAAATTGACATATTGGTTGAAAGGGAACTCCATTTGGTGTCCCTATATATTATATATGAAGGAAAGATTTGAAAGTAAGTTTCAATTAGGTTTTGCTATTTAGTATATACTTATCTCTGTGATTCAGTGATAAAGGATTTAATATAAAAAAGGGATTTTTCTTTCTTTTTTCCCCCCAGAAAAGTGGGGTATTAGTTTGATCCTTGTTAAACAGCTGATGTCAGAAAGTGTGAGAAGTCAGGGGAGCGAAAAGGGTAAGGGGATCTGCTCATTTCTTTTTTCTCTTTCTTCTCTTTCCTTTTTCTCTTTTGCTATTCAAGTATGTACTTACATTTTTCTCTTTTTTATGTAATCTCTTCTCTGTTTCCTCTTCTTCCTTTTTTTTCTTAATAGTTAGACTTTTCTTGGTTTCTTATATTTTCTTAGAATTTTTGTTAGTTATATGTTAATAAATTAATAAAAATTGAATTGAAAAAAAAAGATGGGGCAAAATGTCCTCTGGAGCTTCAGCCGTTTACCTCAGACTTTGTTTAAGTGGGAAACAATATGAATATGAGGGCCACTACTAAAATCAATCTCAAAATGGTAAGGAAGAATTAATTTTAAACTAACATATCAATGGCCTGGCATTTCTCAGAGACTAAAAGTAATATTTATGGAACTACAGGGCCTTTTTCTATCTGTGATGGCATTGTGAGACAGTGTAGAGCCTTTGAACAAAAATATTAGAGAATCTAGGAACAGCACAGATCAGGAGATAGCTATGGCGTCAACTCAAGAACTTTTTTAATTTTTAAAGGAAGTAAAAGACTTGCTGTATTATATTTAACGGCATGAATGGAAATCATAGGTAATTAAAAATTAATCAAAGAAGTTCCTATTTCAAAATGGCTTGCTGAGATTCTGGGTACTAACCCTAATGGAGAAATTATCCAAAGAATTGTGGATCCAGAGAAGCAGAACCAGACAAGATGACTTGTAAATATACATTTACAGACCAAACCAAAAGAACATTGTACAACTTCTTTCAACACAGAGGAACTCACTGAATTTAAGGACTTTCCACAGGTGAGTGGCTACATATAGTAAGCGCTATGTTAGCTCACCATCCTGCTCTGCTACAAGTCCAGCTCTAGCAAGGCCTTTGGTAGATTATTGGGGTTATTTGCATAGCTGTTGCTTTGCCCTGTTGTTCCAGGTTCAGGCAGCACAGCTGACAATAGGTCAGGGGTAAGTGAAAAAGTAAAGTAGCTTTAGCTGAAGTATCATCATTAAAAAGTTTCTTTCTACAGCAGAAGGGGTGAAAAATCCTGAAACAAAGATTGCTGCTGGTATTGTCAAGCAAGGAGACAGTCTTCAATTTCACTGGGCGACTGAAGTCGGAGTTGTAGGGGTGGACTCTTAGCTCTTTAAGTTGCAGCCACTGTGGCCTCATTCCTTCTGATGTCCAAACACAGGAAGAAATGCATGTTCTCTACACTGGCACAGATTTTCTTATTGCTTGGTCTTACTGCTTGAGTTGTATAGCCCGCAGTGGCAATCTTTGTGTTTACTGCCATCTAGTGATACAATAAGGAATCATCAAGGTATTTCATTTCTTTCATTATTTTGCAAGCATAGGAGATCACCAGCAAATACCAGGTACTATAGGCTATATTTTAGAGGAAGGAATTGAAAAAACAACCTTTAAGTATTCCCTATGAAATGCAGGCATTTGCCATAAGTCTGCAAGCAACTGGAAGGCATATACACATGCAGAGAAGCTTTAATTTGCAAGGTAATGCTTGGCAAAGCCATCCAATAAAACCAAGACTTCCATTCATCTCTCTTCTAATAGAAATGAATGGGAAAAAGAGTTTCTGAGATACTCCTGCCTAAAGTTAACTGCAATTTCAAATTGACTCCGTGCTCCTTCCAAAAATTAAAACATCTTGAACAACTCTTTTACTCACAGAGATAGAGATGAAACAACAGTAAATGTCCAAGGAGGAGCAAAGATGCAGATCCCAAAATCATAGTTAATGCTGCTGGTGCCAAAATTCCAGCTGCTGTAGTTTCTATGGGGGCAACAGGAAGAAATGCCAGCCAAGTGCCATTTTCACTGACACCTGTCGGAGCAAAAAGTAATGGGCAAGTGTCATTTTATTCTGATTGCAATTTTATTTTTACAAGAAAAAAACATTATGAGTGGCCTTTACCTCCCCCATCCAGGAACTCTAAAACTCTTTTCTACAGAGTTTTTCTGCTATATCCAGACTCAGTGAATCAAGAAATCTTCACCAAAAAGCACTTCTAAAACTTTTGCATGACAAAAGAAATTTTTAAAGATCTAAAATATGGTTTAGAGCAGTTTCTCTGCCTGACAATTGCACATGCATGAGAATCTTATATCCACGTTTACAGTCTTCATATTCCATTATCACAGATCAGACTCCCCCTATAAAAAAAACCCAGAACAAATGATGCAGATGCTATATATGCTAAATACATACACACACACTTCTCAGAAGCTTTTTCTTTATGTTAAAAAAATGCCCAAAGATAAAATTCTACATATTTAAATCCAGTAGAAGTGGACAGAACAATGGGCTGCATCAGAAGGTTTTCTGTTTATCCCTCCCATCAGAAGGTACTACTGGCAGGGAATTCATACTGTAAAGTGCATCCAGAGTATGGAGTAGTGGTGATAGGTACTACAGGGAATGTACAATGGTAGTCTGCATCAACAGTTTATGGGTGCCCAGAGACATTCTCCAAGAAATGAGTACAGTCTCCATACCTGTCTCTGACATGGCTGCTATCTTTTTCTTTGCTCCAAGACCAATTTCTAAACTGGTGACACTACTAATGGTAAAACAAGGCATTACAGAAACATGTAACTGCCACCACAAACTGGCAGATTTGTATCTCATTCTCTCCTATCCCTCCAGTAATATTAGATCACATTGAAAAGTTATTTTAAGTTACTTGAACAATACTTTCAAACTGAGGTGATGTACGGAGTTGTTCTGGATTCACAAAGTACTGAATGAAGACGTATAGGATCACCAATATCAGCAGGAGGATCCCAACAACAGCGGATGCAACGGCATTGAAGAAAAACCTATATACACACAAAGATTCTACTCAGTATATGGAACTATACAGTTGCCCAGAGAGATGCTGCAAAGTGCCATTAATCTAAGAGGATACAACAGTGGATTGATAGAAATCTTTTTCCTTGTTTCTAACATGCTTCTCTTTGCGAGCAAAATGATGTACCATTTTTCCTGCCTAATGCAGAAAAGTCTTGTGTAAAATGTATATACTGAAGATTACACAAATAAATGCTCTGTCACACTTGTTGGTATTTGGAAGCTGAGCTGTGTCAACTTTCAAACACCTGACTGCGGTTTGAGGGACATTTAACATCCCTGCAGCAGAGATGAGAAAAGTATGGTCCAAGGGCCACAGGTCCCCCCAAAGCTATTTTTGTGGCTCCCAGGGACTTTCCACTCTGTAATTATTTGGGTGAAAAATAAATCTATGGGGGGCATGGCGGACAATTTCACAATTTGCAGTTCAGAAAACGGTTTCTTCTGAGCTTAAAATCCTGAGAGTAGAAAGGAGGTGAAATTTCTTCCCAGTATGCATGGTGATAGGAAGAAGGAAGCATTTTGTATATATCTTTTTTTATTCAAATTTCCACAGTGCAATCAAGAACAAAAGCTATATGTGTGTGTGTGTGTGTGTGTGCGCGCGTGCACATTTACATACAAACAGTTAGATACAAATCCAGCTGCCAGATATTTCTTTTCTTCCTAAATTAAAATAAACACATTAAGATTAAATATCTGCAGCTTCTCAACTTTTATAAGGTGAACTGTTATCTCAAAGAAGTAGGGAAGGAAGCATTTTGAATAAAAACTTCAAAAAATAAATTAAAATGGGTAGGTGTGATGAGGTCAGAGGAGTACTGCCTGCCAGAATCTGGGGGAGGACCATGTACAACCCCCAGACCTCAACAGTTGCTCACTCCTGCTCTATAGCAATGGCTTTTTTTTACCCTTCTTGCTCCTGCTGCTACTATTGTTATTATCCCATCTTTTCAGCAGTTTGAGACATATACCAAGTTCCAGAGGACCCAAGAGTTCCTTAGAAACTTATCAGAGGTAAGAGGAGAGAAAACATTACTCTAAGCTACCCAGAGAACTTTGGTATTGGCTTGCATATACATTCATGTTGTTAAATGAAACAAGTTTTCTTAATGACTACAAAATTGTTCGCCTATAGTTATGAAAGTGCATGGACTGGTGAGTCTATTTTAAATAATTTTCTATATACTCTGAGTGTGACCTCCTGATTTGGCCTTGGGTTTGATTTCCTGCTACGCTTTTTAAAAAAACAACTTATTACTTTTAACACAAACACAGACAATGTGATTCAATGTGATTAAACTAACACACAGTACTAAAACACTAAACTAAAACACATCAAAAATTAAAACACAAAACACTAGCTATCTAAAACACAAGGGGGCTCTGACCCCAATCTCCCCAGCCAAGTGTAATGAAAAAGAAAAAAATAAGAAAAATGTATTATTCTACCATCACACATCCACTAGAATAACTAGGAAGCATAATCATATTGTTAGGTTTCTTATTGCACAAAAAGTCATAAACAGTTTCCAATCTTTCAAAAAATTCTTCAGTGGGCTTATTCTTTAAAACCCACATTAGCTTGGGAATTTGAGCTAACTCAGTGACCTTAACAATCCATTCTTCTATCATCAGACCTTCAGTCTATGTTTGAGCAAACTGTGGTTATCAGACATTGAAGCAAGTGCTCTGCTAAACGTTTGAAATGACATTTTTTTGTGTAAAAGTAGTCTCTATCAAGTGTGTGTGTAAGAGAGAGAGATAGAGATTTAAAAACTCTTTTCGTGCCGTTTTTCTACCTGTGCGCATACATTATGAATTAGCTACTGTTCAAGAAGAGCTGACTTAGAATAGTCTTGTTGAGTAATACATATTAAAGAATATATTTTACTTTTTCATTGTATGACATCCCAGTAATTCTTTCTACAGTTGCATATATAGTGCTTTGGAGTTGTATTCACACACACCCCTTTAACTTTTCCACATTTTGTTGCATTAAAATCTGGAACTGAAAAGGCTTTCATTGGCATTGTTACCACCTGATTTACACTAGATGCTCTATCTATGTTGTGAAGGTGAAAAGCATTTTTTCCTGTGGCACCAAAATTCAGTAAACAAGAACCAACTAGCACATAATCCCCCTTTACTATCTGCCTTCCATATGCCTAGAAGAACCTTTGACTAGTCTGGATTAAGCTTCACTTTGCTTGCTTTCATTCTTTCCATTACTGATACTTGGCAGTAATTTAGAATAACAGCTTCTTTGAAGTTTGAGGAAAAAAAGCAAGAGAGAGTTTTGTGACATCAACATACTGTAGCACCAAACCTCCAGATTCCAAACAACTTCCCCTACTTCCCTCATGATTTCTTGGTTGCCATGAAGGACATGAAATCCTGTACTAGTCTTGACAGCATGGCCTCATCATGGATGTTGAAGTTTCTCAGCACAGTATGTCCAGGGGGGCTCCAGAAAAATCACTTATTACAGTGAGTGTGATTTAATCATAGGACTATTTTATCATTTACCATATTGTTTCACTTAAATCACACCTTTTTTGCTCTTTTTATAAAAGAACAAGAAGAAGTCAGTAATTAAAGCTGCCATTCAGAATGCAGGGAGGGCGCTCATTAACAGGCTGTTCATCACCAGTCCCCTAAGTGATTTGCAGGTCAGATAAATGGCATTCATAGTAAACAGATCCATTTAATTGTTTAAAGCAATAATCTATAGACAGCAAAAATTTCCCAAGCTAGTTACTATTAGCTTACCAGTAATTTCTGCTTCCAACACAATTATTAAGCCAATTGCAATGGTGGTCGAAGTCAGCAATACACTTATTGCAGGTACTACAGTGTTTAGTTTTGGGCCCTCTGGGAAGAAAAATACATGGAATAAAATCCTAGTCTCATTGGACTGCATTTATCAGAGCATTTGAGGACAAACTGCATGAGCTGTTATTGGAAGGAGGATTATGTACTCATACAACATATATGGCTAACATAAAACTCTCCACTGGTATCACATGCACTCTTAAGGACTTGTCAGAAAATTTACCAGAATCAAAGTAGTGAAATATATATGAGTGGTAGATTAGGCTTCTTCTCATGATCATTTAAACTCTTTCCAGACAGCACAAGAGACCACACACTATCGATACAGACCAAAAGTCTCTATGTAGGGAGGCCAGGAGTGCACCAGTAGTTGCAAACTGGTTAACTCTTTAAATAATTCAGTTGTAGTCAAATGAGACAATGGTGGTTTCACACTAGCTTAGAGAATTGAAGTTGGGCATGTCTTGTTAGTACAATGACATTGACCGCAACTTTAGAAATATCACAGAATGGGTTGGCAAGCTCAGCAGCAACCCTCCATTTTGCAAACCTTAGTGAGCTTGTAGTTATGCTCGAAAAATTCCTTTTTTCTTAGAGGAAGCAGCAATTCCTTAACATGCTCGTATTAGCGGCAATATTGAATAATCTCCCATCTAACCACCTTCCCCAGACCACCTTCTCTCAGCTGCAGGCCTGGAAACCCAGCTGTTTCCTGTTTGGTGGAGAGCAGTGGGAGCAGCACATAAGCATCTAGCTATTTTTCTTTAGTTGGATGGACAAGAACAGGCATCTACAGAGGTTCCTGCAGATAATATTAATGCACTGCATTTAGTTGCAAGAAAACAGCCAGACACTTTTCTACCTCTTCCTTCACTCTTAACCAGTCGGGATATGGCTGAGTTTTGTGGGAGCCAAAATGTGGGGTTAGGAGAGAGAAGTTTGGTCATTGTGGATCAGTAGTTAATTCTGACCTCTGTGACAAATAAAAAAGTGAGTTGCAAAGGTGTAAGTTTGATTCATAGCCCATAATTCACTAAATAAAAGTATGTCAGCCAGTAATTGGCACTTCTGAGCCCCAGAGGAATTTGGTTTACACTTCTCTATATATTCTAGTGAGGTATATGTACCTTCTGGATGAATCTGTTATGAGAAACCTCTGAAAATGGGGGTCCTCCTCCACTTTTCATGACCCTCTCAAAACTCCCTGCTGTTAACAATGTTATGTCAACCTAACACCCACCTCCAGTCCTAAGAGTACAATTACAAAACATGTTAAGGAGCAATAAACAATAAGAGGCAAAAATAAAAAAATGCTCAGATCCTGAAAAGTACTGGAAAATCAAAACTACATGTCAGAACTGTATTAATCATATTTAAGTAAGGATGGAATCAAACCAGACCAAGTGTATACAGCACCATTAAGAAGGTGTTAGTGATACACCTGCTAAGTAGCTGTATTATTTACAAGTGTGTCATTTTAGCAAATACATTTGCTGTGCTATTACGCAAAAAACTTACACATCTGCTTCACAGAGATAGCAGTGCTGGTTCTGAATAACATGTCTGCATTTGCTTCGGTCAAAAATAGGCATGGGTTTATCATAATTCTTCTTAGCCAGTATGTTTTGATCTGCTGGATCGATAGTGACTGCAACAAGATGAGTTATTAAGTGATGCACAAAAATTATGCCAATCACCTGCACATAATGAAGTTAAGGAAAAGTTAAGGAACAAGAACCAGACTGGAACCAGACTGGATCATTCCTATGTTTGTTACATTAGATTGGCTGACAAAACACAGGACTTTATTGTACAAATGAACTGATCATAAGAACAAGAACCTTCTTTCTTACTAGCCTTTTCTGTATGCCACGATTATTGTTTAATATTGTTAAAAGCTAGTTTGGTCACATACATGCACACACGTGTACACGTGCGCGCGCGCACACACACACACACAGAATAGGTCACAGTTACTACATTTATTTTACAACATTTTCAGAGAACAGATACATATTAAAAGTCAAGGTTATGAGCCTTGGATCCTGTAAAGATAATAAAGGTGGCAGGGGGATTTCTAAGTCCTCAAAAACTATCCTACACTGAGGAGGAGCCACAGATCAAAGTCAAACACGGCTATATAATTCAGTAATTCAGTATTCTGATCAACCTGACTAGTGCAGCGGAGCCAAATACATAACTGCTGTTCTTTCTAGGTGGATTTGCTGACTCATGGAATGGGGTAAGAATACTTTAAATGCCATATCTTTTGAAACAATTATTACAGTTATATTAAATTAATATAATGTATGAAAAATGGTGAAATGTTAAATATACTGGAAATGTACCTGAATTCTTCATGAGATATGAAATATCTTATGAGATTATACATGAGATGAATAATGCTTTATATAAAAATGTATAGCACACATTTCTAGAAATGAACCGCAAACGCCCTGTCTCATTGCTAATTATATCTTATAAGTAGAGGAATTATTCCTTATAGGAACATGTATAATAAACTATGTAAAGTCTGTGAAGAGAATGCACTTACTCTGTGAAATGTCTATGTGAAATAATTAACCACCACAAGGAGTATGCAGCTTCATAAGCTGATAGTTGTACATAATAAATATGCAAATAACTATAAAGCTGTATGTTTATTTCCCTGGTAATACAAATTTTCTGAGAGTTCAAAAGTTTAAGGTTATTCATAAGAGGAATGCCAATGTTGAGCTGGCTGCCACAGAATACTGTTTGCAACTGTGGGAATCCAGATGGCCAGAAAGAAGAAACAGAAGGAATTCTAGCTAGAAACAGTAATGGATCAGATAAGGAACCATTGGTCTCCTAAAGAGATGGGGTGAACGACCCATACCTGTTTCAGTGTCAGGTATGGAATGCAGTCACATGCATCTCAAATCCTATGGCACAAGAAATTCATATGCAATTTTAGTTTTACCACTATATTTCAAATAAAAAGGTTAAAGGATACAGCATAGGCAACATACTTCCATTCATTTGGGAGAAGAGGTATGTAGATACTGAAGCCTACTATAGCCAAGTATGAATAAAGCAACAGGGTGACGAGTTGGAATGAGTGGAGTGGTAAAGACCAGCCATTCACTCTAGAATGCAGTGGTGCTACTATGAGTTCATTTAGCTGTTCAGGCCCTGTCTGCCTCAGCCTCTTGTCATAGCAGGTCATCTGCAGGAAAGAACCCAGAATCACAAGTTATAGTTTTTGTGCTTTTCAGACCTGGGAAAAACTACTGATGAACTCTACACTACTTTAGCACAGAGTTACTATACTGGTCCTGTAACTAACCAGCCACTGAAGCTCATTCCACTCTTTTGTTTATGTCCCCAAATGGTTATGCATGGTCTCGAGGCCATTAAACAATATGCTTTACCAATATTCACTGAAAGTGAAGGGAGGCGACAATATTTGAGAGCTTCTCACATCAAGCCCCTGCTTCTGGTGGAATCTATTGTAGCTGGAGAGAAACATAAAAGACAAAAAGGTGCTGTGGACGTTTATCAGGAAGGCCCCTTCTTATCTGCAGAGAAGGAGGGATACCCAGGCTTGGATTATGTCTTATCACCGACTAGAGAAAGCAAAGCGTTGTGTGAGACTAAAAGCTTCTTCTAACTTCCCTGCTTCCCTGCAGTTCTTCCCCAATTCTTCACAATAGCTGAGTCATAGGATAAAAGCACAGAAAGAGCAAGTCCACACAGGAAAAGAAAAATCATTCCAAAAGAGAGAGAGAGAGAGAGAGAGAGAGAAAGAAAAGAAAAGAAAAGAAAAGAAAAGAAAAGAAAAGAAAAGAAAAGAAAAGAACAAGTTGCTTACCTGTAACTGTGGTTCTTCGAATGGTCATCTGTGCCCTCATACATTAGGAGCTCTCGCGCCTGCGCAGCAGTGTTCGGAAGATTCTAGAGCTTGTTGGCTTGGAGGGAACCTGTCCCCTACGCCGGTACTGTGCATGCTCAGCCCACCGAGCAACAGTCTCTCCCCAGTTCTGGTCCGCTGGATAAGATGGGACCTGAAAAAGAGGAGAAGGCAGGGCGGGGATGTATGAGGGCACAGATGACCACTCGAAGAACCACAGTTACAGGCAAGTAACCTGTTCTTCTTCTTCGTGGTCTCTGTGCCTCATACATTAGGAGACTGTGTAGCTTATCGGCAGGATGGTGGGTCAGGTCCCAGACCCTACAGAACAGAAGCCAGCACAGCACGTCCAAACCGAGCATCTCTCCGGGACCGGCAATCTAGCCTGTAGTGGCGCACAAAGGTCGATGGCTGGGACGAGGTCGCCACATGGCACAGATCCTGCAGGTCGACTCCTCTCAGGAGGGCTGCAGATGTTGCCACAGCTCGAGTGGAATGAGCCCAAAGAAGGTCTGGGGGAGGCTTCTTGGCAAGCTCATATGCCAGGTGGATCGTCTGGGCCACCCACTTGGAGAAGCACTGGGTGGACACCTTGTGACCTCTTTGACATCTGCCATAGCACACAAAAAGGTGCGGGGTCTGTCTGTAGGAGGCAGTCCTGTCCTTGTAAAAGGCCAAGGCCCGGCACACATCCAAGGAGTGAAGGGAGCACTCCAGAGGTGTAGTCGGGTCCGGATAGAAGGCCGGTAGGATGATGTCCTAGCTCAGATGGAAGCTGGACACCACCTTAGGCAGAAAGGAGATGTCAAGCTGCAGGACCACCTTGTCCCTGTGGAATGTCAAGTAGGGCTCGTCACACTGTAGCGCTGTCAGCTCTCCCGCCCGCCTGGCAGAGGTGACAGCCACTAGGAAAGCCGTCTTCATGGCGAGCAGCCTGTCATCTGCTGTCGCCATCGGCTCGAAGGGTGGCCTCGTCAGCTGCGACAGCACCAACGATAACGACCATGGTGGTAGTGGCGGCGATACCGGTGGGTGGAGGTGCTGTAGGCCATTCAGGAACTACTTGACGGTACCATCCCTGAAGAGGGCCGCTGACGGGGATCATGGCGGTTGGTATGCCACGATCACGGCGAGGTACACCTTCAGCGATGGAAAGGCCAGGCCCTGCTGTTGAAGGTGTAGGAGGAAGTGGAGCACGGTACACAGGTTGACAGGCGTTACCGGCTCTCGATGTTCCTCGGCGAAGGCCACGAAGTGCCGCCACTTGCAGTGGTAGTTCCTGCGAGTCGACTCCTTCCTGGCTGCGGTCAAGACATTCCTGATGACAGGGTCGTCTAAGGCGATATCCTCCAGGCATGGAGAGCCAAGAGTGGCAGGTCCGGGTTGGAGTGGGAGAGGAGGTCCGGTACCGTTGGGAACTGTAGGATTCATCCCCGGGCGGTTACGAACAGGGGACTGAACCAGTGCTGCCTCGGCCAGTATGGTGCCACGAGGATTATGTCTGCTTGATCCGCAAGGATCTTCGCGATCACGCGGCCCAGGAGGGGGAACGGAGGGAAGGCATAAAGAAGTCCCTCGTTCCAAGAAAACTGGAACGCGTCACCAATGGAATGGCAATCACGGCCGGCCCTTGAGCAAAACCGGTGACACTTTGTGTTCTGGCTGGTTGTGAAGAGGTCGACAGTCGGTTCGCCCCATTGGTCCCGAACCATGCGGAAGGCCTCTGTGGACAGGGACCACTTGTGGTGGGAGGAGATGTCCCTGCTGAGGGCGTCCGCTGTGGTGTTCTCCTGCCCCGCCAGGTGAACTGCCACTGGATGTATCTGTAGCAGGACGCACCAATTCCAGAGGTCGAGCGCAATGTTCAGTAGAGTGGTGGAGTGAGTCCCTCCTTGTCTGTTCACGTAACAGATCGCTGTCGTGTTGTCGGTAAGGATCAACACCGTGCGGCCCGTGACCAGGTGACGGAACGCCCACAGAGCTTTGTGGATAGCCAGCAGCTCGAGAGCGTTGATGTGGAGAGATGTCTCATCTTCCATCCGCTGACTGCGGACTCGGAGGTCGCTGGTGTGTGCGGCAGCTGCCGCTGCTGCCAAAGAAGAAGAGGTTGTCTGGCGTTTCTCGGTCATCATACCTTTCTCGGCCGTCTGGGCACGCAACGACTCCTCCCAGCAATGAGATTTCAACCTTGCAGATCGATTTTGGAGGGTCTGGTGCATGAACTCGTGACAGACTGGGCAAGCCTGCACGTTATGCCCTTCACCCAAACAAAAAAGGCACTCGGAGTGTTTATCAGAAAGGGCAACCTTCCTTCCGCAGGAGGCGCAACTTTTGAAGGGGGCCGACATAAACTACCAAGATCAGTCGGAAATCCAAAAATTGTAAACCAGCCAGAAATGGGTCAAAACCAATCATAACAATACCAAAGACAGTCCAAAATCCAAGAGAATGGTTGAGAAATTCGAAATCCGAAGTCAAAGCCAAGCAAAAATCACCGAAAAAAGCAAGCCAACAAGCAGAACCTTCTGTTCGTGACAGAGGACAAGAAAGAACTGAGGACAGACTGCTGCTTGGCGGGCTGAGCATGCTCAGTACCAGCATGGGGGAGGGGTTCCCGCCAAGCCAACAAGCTCTAGAATCTTCCGAATGCTACCGCGCAGGTGCGAAAGCTCCTAATGTATGAGGCACAGAGACCACGAAGAAGAAAGAAAAGAAAAAGAAAAGAAAAGAAAAGAAAAGAAAAAAATCCAAAGACTGAAAGGAAGTTGAGAAAGAGTGGCACAAGACTGTTAGGGGGAAAGAAAGAAAGAAAGAAAGAAAGAAAGAAAGAAAGAAAGAAAGAAAAAAAGTAAAGGTTGACCAAGACATCTCCTTCTTTACAGAAAAGAATGGACCTTCATAGTAAATGCCCAGACTGATATTCTCTGCTGTGAAAGAGCTATAAGTCTTACAATCATAGAATTGGGAGAGATCACAAGGGCCATCAAGTTCAACTCCCTGCCATGCAGGAAATACATAATCAAAGCACTCCCAACAGATGGCCATCCAGCCACTTTTTAAAAACCTCCAAAGAAGCAAACTCCACCACACTCCAAGCCAGCATATTCCACTGACGAATTGCTCTTTCTGTCAGGAATTTCTTCCTAATGTTTAGGTAGAATGTCTTGTTCTTTAGTCTGAAGCCATTGCTCTGTGCCCTCAGCTCTGCAGCAGCAGAAAACAAGCTTGCTCCATCTGGCATCCTTTCAAATATTTAAACTTGGCTATAATGTCACCTCTTAATCTTCTCTTTTCCAGGCTAAACATACATAGCTCCCTAAGCCATTCCTCACAGGGCATAGTTTCCAGGTCTTGTACTATTTTGGTCACTCTTTTCTGGAAACATTCCAGTTTGTCAATACCCTTCTTGAATTATGGTGCCCGGAACCAGACACAGTGCACCACGTGAGGTCTGACCAAAGCAGAAGAGAGTGGTACTATTACTTCCCTTGACCTAGACAGTATACTTCTGTTACTATAGCCTAGAATTACATTGGCTTTTTTAGCTGATACATCACACTGCTGACTCATGTTCAGCTTGTGGTCAACCAAGAATCCTAGATCTCTTTCACAGTAGCAGTATAACTTTATTGATTAGTCAATTGACTAGATCAAAGGAAACAGCATCAAATATTATAAAACACAATAAAATGAGATAGGTAAGATACAGTAATGTAAGATAAAATAGGCTAAAATAAGGTAAGATACTGATAAAATACAATTGGATAAGATAAGGTAAAAATAAGAGAGTAAGACAGAAGACTATAAGAAAATATCAAAACTTATAATAATAGGCTATCATGTGATAAGATGAAAAATAATAAAATACAAAACCAGTATGTATTTAGATTAATTCTTCACCTCGCCTGCAACCCCAATATGTTCTATAAATTGTTTTCTCAGTTGAACAGCCCTAACTATAAACTTAACAGTTCTGGTGACTACACGTGTTTGTGCCCTGAAGTAAATACGATAATTGTTTATTATGGTCCCAATATACTTCTGTCAAGTAGTGTCTGTAGGCACCGGGCCCTTACTGCAGCATGTAATTGACAGTTAAAGAAGACATGCACAATGTCTTCTACTTCAGATGCTCCACAAACATATTTTCTCAAAGTATGGCACCTGGTGGACTCATCCGTATTTAACCATAGAATCTAGCTGTTCAAATCTTGCTCTAGTAAATGCTATCCTCCGGTATTGAGTCAAACCCTTTGTCAGGTACTTTTCTATTTGAAGAGACATTTTAAGTTTGGCCAGCCATTTCAACAACCTGATGTTTGTAAGTAACTCAATATTGGCTTGGGCAGTCACATCTAAAACTCTTTGCTTATGGTTTATGGCCTGTGGCCTGATGTTCAGCTGAAAATAGATATTGTGTTGAAAAGCCAACGTGTGAGAGGGTTCGGAGAAGCCAGTTAATGTATAAGGTGGGATGAAGTGTTCTCATCTGTTCTTCCAGGCCCTTTTGGTAGTCTATCAGGTTCCACTGAAAGAATCTTCCATCAATACTGGAAAGCTTTGGTTACTGCTAGACTGCAGATGGAGTGGGTGCCTGTTGCAGCTCTTACTGCTGCTGCTGCAGGTATATTACTGTTGGTCCCCAGGATTGTTCTTAAGAAGTATATTTGATTTTGTTCGAGGAAGAGGGCCTTTGATAGCCCATACAATTCAGCACCATATGTTAGTACTCAGACAATTTTTCCCTTGTGAACCTTTAAAATGGAAAGCAGAGAACTTGAGTGATTATGACTAAGTAATTTAGTAAACATTTTAGAGTTTATTGTGGGCTTTATAGAACTTTGTTTGAAGTGGTTGACCCAAGGCCCTGTATCCGTAAAAACCACCCTGATATATGAGGAAAAAATCTATTTGTTCTATAGATTCCTTATCCAAGTGCCAGTTGTGTTTAACTTGTCTTTTTCCAGAAACCATCAGTTTCGATTTGGATTTGATATTCAATGAATTAATGGCGCAGTAGGCACCAAACTGCCCCACTAATCTTCTCAGGCCTACTTGGGAATATGCCATTAGAACCATGTCATCTGCACACAAAAGGATGTTGATATGTCTGTTAAGGATCTTTAGCACGTGAACATCTGCAAACCGGAAGAATCCTGAGATGTCATTAATATGAAGATTAAATAATATTGGTGCCAAGATACACCCTTGTCTAATACCTTTGTAAGTGGATATGCTCCATGTGAGAGAGCCATTGACTCCAGTATGGATTTTCAGGATGCATTTGTGTTGAGGGCCTTTACCAGGTATAAAAGTATAGGTTCCATGTTCAACTTGGCCGGCTTTTTCCATAAGATGCTTCTATTTATGGAGTCAGATGATGCACTGAGCTCTGTAAAGGATGTGAACAGGTGTTTGCCATCTGTTGTATATTTGTTGATAAGATGGTGTAGCACAAACCAGTTATCTATTGTTGAGTGCCCAAGTCTGAAACCAACCTGTTCTTCCAGTAATATGTTCTTCTCAATTGCCCAGTCCCCTATTTTTCTCAGGAGATTGTTACCCTGTGAATTGGGGGTCCTGGGAGGGGCACCCAAACAACCAAAACAAACACAACCAAGATAGGGAAATTAGCTGGAGCACTCTCTTGAATAACGAGAGGCAGGGTAACTTAGCGGGGATCTTTTACCCTATGTCTACAGTGTCAGGTCAGTGAGCAGTCAGGCAGTTCAAAATAGCAATTAAGATTTATTAGACAATTATTAGGAAAAACAAGAACACACTCCTAACTAGAATAGGAAAATAGAGTTTTGGGGAATGGGTGATACGTCACCAATCCTGCAGTCCTGGGGAAGCCAATGGAGGGTAGAAGGACTTGGTGCGGCAGCCGAGGGGAGCTCGCAGAACGAGGTGGCAGCAAGGCAGGAGAACAGCCCGAACACAAGTCCGTTGAGCGGTCTGAGGAGCTCTCGGAACTGGGGGTTTTTATCAGGGAAAGAACGACTGTAGGCTAGTCTGGTCTTGGGCGAAAACAATAAGTTTTGGGTTGGAGACAATGTCTCCGAAAGGTCAGAATTTACATGATTGAGTTATGTTCCGAATTGACAATGGTATGGCTGGTATGTAAATGCGGCCGGTATGTAAATGCGGCTAGCTCGGCAGTTAAGCACTCAGCTTGCCAGGGTGTCCTCTCAGGGCAGAGGGTCTCTTTGTTTATAATGAGGGTGTTTGTTTTGGGAGGTCCCCTAAAGCAGATCTGGCAATCTCTGGCTTGGTTTGGTGTGAGCAGCAAATAGTAGCCATGCCTAGCTTCGCGCTTGTTCGGCGGCCTCACAAACACTTGGCTGGTGGCAGAGTAGGGTCGAATTGTGATATCAAAATGATATCTTTGGTTCACCAAAGGCCAGGCCAGTACACGGTGGTAACAAGATGTTTTGCATACATCTTAGCTGTTACATCAATAAGCCTTATGGTTCTATAATTTTTAGGGTCTTCCTTGTCTCCTTTGTAGCAACTATGATGGACAGTTGCCATCCTACTGGAATATAGCCAATGTTGTCTATGTAAACAGTCCTGCCAGCAATGTGTCCTAAAAAGTTTTGGGGGAAAGAAATCTTCATCAGGTGCCTTATTGGATTTCAGTGACTGAATAATGTGTTTAATTTCTGCCACTGACACTGACACTGGTGGCCAAGGAGGGACACTAACAAGTGTCAGAGGCTCAGTAGACATCCTTCCTGGAAGAACCTGCCTAGAACTGGCAAATAATATAGTATAGAAATGGTCCTAAACTGAAACTGGGATGGGAGTATCCAGTAATAGCTTGCACTCCTTCAACATGCCAGATACAATATTTTAAATTTTGCTGAGTTTGGCCCTTTTGCTGACTTTTCTAGCTCAGACCAAACTGTAGCTGGGTATCAAGCCTTCTTTGTGGCTATTAGCTTCCTGTAATTACATATAAGCTTTAGCATCTTAGCATGATTGGTGTAGGATTTTTTTTTTTAACCAAATGCATAGCTGCTTTTAGGATCTTTCTTGAACATGAGCAATCAAGGTCAAACCAATCAGATCATGTGGGCAGATGGTGGAACACAGATTGGCACACCCAGTAAAAATTCCATTTGGGTCTAAAGTAGATGTAAAAACTATTTTCACCCAGGATGGGGTGAAACTGGAAATGGCCTTGGTGTCCACCTTGGACCATTTAAACCTCCTTGCTTTACTTCAAGGTTAGCGAGTAGCCTCTTATCTTGTGGTATGGATAGTCTTAGATCTGAGCTGGCATAGAAGTTAAGTGCAACTGGTTGATGGTCACTGTCCTCTCTCACGTAATCTTGAATATCTGAGAATAAGTTGGTTTTATCTGTTGAGACACATATATGATCCAAGACACTGCTAACATTCCCAGCATGGAAAGTAAAAGGATACATGAAGCCATTGTGTTTGCCTCCTAGGATATGAAAATTACATGTGTGTGTCAAAGAGATCAATCTGGAGCAGCCATGTTCCTTTTAGAGTCTCTGGAATGACAGGGTGGATCATTTAATCAATACTCCTCAGATATAATGCCCAAATGGGTATAATCATGCAAGGAAGCCCTTGTCCTAGTGTTAAAGTCTCCCAGTAAGATTACAGTGACTTTGGGATGTTTTAAATTTATCTCTAGCACTCTCTTTTCTAATCGCACCCAGAGGTCATATAAGAAGAAGGGGGACGAGTAGCAGCTGATTCAGATGATTTGCATTTCAAATGAATGCCTAGGAGATAGAAGGGGTCTTCTCTGAGGGCCAACTGCTTCCCTTGCCAGCCCAATTCTGCCTTAGCAAATACGCATAGTCTCCCTGCAGACCGCCCTTTTAACTTGAACTTACAAGTTAGTGTGGATCAGGATCTAAAGCCTGGTAAGTAAGCTTCTTCATCAGCAGTGGCTTTGAGTGCTATAATATCAAACTTGGATAGGAACTCAAACAGATCTCCATTTGACATTCTGTTCTTCCATCTGGCTATATTCCATGTTAACAGCCTAATAAAACTTCCTTGTTTATTGTCAGAAAGGGTAGCTGGCAATATGGTGAAGTCTGTAATTGAATGATGTAGTTCATGCAGTCATTCTGCAGTCAGAATGAGATCCAAAGTTCCTTCAGTGTCTGGGAGGGCACACTGACTGAAAGTTGCCCTATCTTTGTCATTTTTTTGGTGATATATAGGATCAGATAAGTTTTGTAATGGCTTGCTTATAAAGTGATGCAGTGATGTATTTAAGTCTTTTACTCCAAGTCTCAGGTCAAGTTTCTGGTCCTTGAAGATACATTCAAGTCAAGTCTAGGAGCCAACTTTATACTCCAACCTATATCCCAGAATTTTTCGACAGAGTAAAATAAAATCATTTTTAACAATTTAAGCAGAGTTGGCCATCCACATTTGCAATTTTGCCATCTTCAGTTTTGGACGTGGGGACTAGGGTCCTTCTTACTCCCCATTCCTGAAGCTAGAGGCTTTTGTGGCAATGGGCATAAAAGAGTCTGCAGCTTCAGAAGTGGGGAACAGGATCCTTCTTACTCCCCATTACTGAAGCTTCAAAAGTTTTAGAAGGATTAATCTTTCCTCTTCAAGCCTGTTGCCTAACACATTTGCTGTTCTCCTCTGAGAAATGCACTCTTCACCCTGGGAGTAAGTCTTTGTTCCCTGCTCTTAGGAAAAGTTTTAGAAGGCTCCTCCGATATGCAGCAGGGACAGGCTGCTGAGCAGACCTCAAGCCCGCCTCAAGCCCATTGCCTAACCTATTTGTTCTTCCCGAGAAATGTGCCCACACTTTGGGCTTGAGACAGATTGTCATGTGACTAGTAGGCAAAAAGAGATGGAAGCGCTGCTCGAAGTCATAAGATTTCTGGATGAATGTGTTACGTTACTGAACCAACTGCAGCAAGTCAGTCACTAAAAATATACAAGTCCTAAGTTGAGTTGAATCAGTGCATCATTTATTGCCGAGTCAAGTCACTGAAGCGACTTAAGTCTGACATGAATCTGAGTCAG
This sequence comes from Iguana delicatissima, assembly GCA_948472985.1. NCBI lineage: Eukaryota > Metazoa > Chordata > Lepidosauria > Squamata > Iguanidae > Iguana > Iguana delicatissima. The sequence goes on along the minus strand of CAOKZL010002830.1, from coordinate 131,129 downwards.
TCAATCTCAAGTCTACGTCGCTGGAGTGATGACCATTGGCAAATTGTTGTTTCATGTCTATATCAGTGGCCACAGATATTGTCTCAGCCTTACGCAGTGGTCTTCCTTCTGCCTCAGGGGCTGCCTTTATCATAATTCCCTCTAACTCCTGGAACAAAAGTTTGCCAAAATTTCTGGAGAAGGTGCCAGTTATTGCATGAGTTAGATTGTAATTATCCACCTCATATTTCTGGTGTAGTCTTCTGCCTAGCTCTAGTTGTGGTTACTAGTATTTTTGGTAATCAAAAACTTTTAGGCAGTCAAAGCCTTCCTCTTGTCTGTCAAAAACATCCAACTTTTTGTTCTTTGATGTTGCGAAAAAGTATTGTACTGTTTTGAGAGCAGACAGGATGCAGGTCTGCCCAGGGGACTCTGTGTTGTTAATCTGCATGCCTGAATTCCACATGGAAGAAGAAGGGGCAAAGATGCCAACAAGTTCTTTCTCTAGATAATTGCAGTTGCCTTGGATAGCTGGTAAAACCAGGTCAATCATGTCCGTGAGCAATGTGGCTTTACAGTCCCTCTGGAGGTGTCCTCGCTTGCCGCACTTGAAGCACCACCGGGCTACGCTGCATTCTGCAGTCTCCTCTCCCTCATGTGAAGGCTTGTGCCGGCTGTTCTCTGCTCTCCTCTCGGCAGCACGCTTTATCTGATCCTGGGATTCAAATTCCCTCCTGTCACGTTCCTCCAGAACCCATGACATAACTAAGTCAAGGGTCATGTCTCTTTCACTCAGACTTTGCAGGCTATAAAGGATGAAGTCCCACTCCTTACTTAGACTGCTTAGGAGGATGTAACATTTTTGACCCTCACCAAAGTCCATGCCTCTATCAGCCAACTCGAGGAATATAGTCTTCATGGTGTCTAGATGGCTTGCACATCCTCCCTTCTTCCAGTTTTGTGTTGTAGAGCTTCCTAGTCCACAACATCCTGGAAAAGCAGGAATCACGTTGATAAACGTTTCTCAGCACATCCCACATGTCAGCTGCAGTCGGCTTGTTTCTCACATGGATGAGTTGGCTTGGCTCCAAGCGCAGGATCATGGTCGCTCTGGCACGCTGATCTGCTGCTCTTTCAGCTGCACTTTTAGGTGGGTGTTCCACCACAGCCCATAAATTTTCCCTCACTAGCAAGCTCTGGATCACCAGACTCCAGGTCTGATAGTTTCCCTCATTGAGCTTATCAAATCCAAGTGTCAATGACATCGTGCTTTGAGCCATTCTGCGTCCTCAAAACCAAAAGCAAAAACACAAAGCTTGCAGCTCTTCCTGAATTTATGGCTTGGAAAACCTTGTGGGGGAAGTCACAAAAACAAACACTGGCTAGGCAAAAACAAAACAGCTGCTTATTCTCTGCTGCAGGAAAAGTCCTCCCACCAGAGCTTTACCAGCCAAGACTCTGACCATCTCCCAGGCTGTCTGCCACAAAAACAGGTTTAACTAGTCCGCACTGCCAGAGCTGACCAGAAGTTGGCAAAGCTGGGCAAGGCTGGGCCCATAACCAATTGTCCCGAGAATGAGGGGAAAAACAAAGAAAAGCCAGCCAAGAAAAACTCTATATGGATAAGCAGAGATAGCGCCGCACAGCTGTCAAAGTGTGCCAAGCTGCAGAGGACACCTTTAGCGTCAAATGCACTAAGCCAGTAACGCTCACCCACTCACTTGTAATCTTCCAATGTGGAAGTATTTTTTCTTGCAAAATAAATACAATATTTACAAAGTCCAGATGGCAATCCAGCATATCTAGCTTGCTCTTGCCAGCAGAGCCTCGAGCAACATGCACCAGACAACATGTGCAGTTGTTGGCTGGGATTGTGCTACCTTTATACAGACACTTAGCCAATCCTGGCCAACCCTTGCATTGTCTGCACCTGGTGCTCATCAGCATGACTGAGCACAAACTAGCTTGAGTCACATTCCTTTCCACAGGTGCACTTAACAATTAAAGCAATTAAAGCAACATGACATTTACACTTGCATCACAAAGTATTTTTCTTGAGGTTTAGTCCAACCTTTTCTGACAATTCATTGGTTTGGCTGCTTTACATGTTGCCATTAGAGCAGCTGTTCTCAACCTGTGGGGTCGCGACCCCTTTGGGGGTTGAACGACCCTTTAACAGAGGTCACCTAAGACCATCGGAAAATATGTATTTCTGATGGTCTTAGGCTCCATTCCCTCCTCAGTGGTGGTGCGCAAGCGTGAGCTACGCGCTTGCGTCCTCCTGCCCCCTTTGGTGGGAATGCGTGCGGCTGCATGCGTTCCTGCCAAAGAGGACAAGAGGATGCAAGCGTGTGGCTTGCGCTTGCGCACCACCACTCCTGGGCCTTTCTGCATGTTACCTTATCGTGGAGGTGGGGGGTGCCCTCTCTTCGCTGCTCCTTCGCCCGCAGCTGGTTTCCTGGTCGCGCGACGCCCTGCCCCTTCCTTCCACAGTGCAACCTGGGAGCTGTAGGCTGCACTGGGGGAGGAAGGGGCGGGGCGGTCGCGCAACCAGGAAGCCAGCTGCAGGACGAAGGAGCAGCGAAGAGAGGGCACCCCCCACCTCCGTGATAAGGTAACATGCGGAAAAGGCCCAGAAGTGGTGGCGCACAAGCGCGAGCCATGTGTTCGCGTCCTCCTGCCCCCTGTTCAGAAGGGACTGAAATCACTCCCCTTCTCCGCTACCAGGAGAGCCTCCCATCTGACGGGCCAGCTTGGGGGGGGCGGCGGCAGCACGGGGGGCAGGCCCCCTCCTCGCCACAGCCCCTGCCCCACTTGCCACAAAGGGGGGCACTGTGGAAGGGCCGGGGGGGCCATAAGGCGGCACTTTTCCGGGGGGGCGAGCTGCATCCGGCGCAAAAGACAAAAGTGCTGGGATTCCTCCCCCCTGGCCAGGGTCAACACTCTGGAAACTTTACCCATACTGCCCCCCCACCAGAAACGAGAGCGAAGCAGAAGCAGAGCCCGGGGGAGTTTTTCTTGGAGTTTTTCCCCGGGGGAGACATGCGGCTCCTCTTTCCCTCCCTGCCCGCCCCCCGTTCCTGGCCAGCAAGGCGGCCTTTGCTGGGGGGGAGGCATTGTAAGTAATAAATAAATAATTTTATGGTTGGGGGTCACCACAACATGAGGAACTGTATTAAAGGGTTGCGGCATTAGGAGGGTTGAGAACCACTGCACTAGAGTCTCTCTCAGATCATCCAGTCTTTTAATAATGTCAGCCTGTTCCAAGTCTGATAAGAAACTGAAAGAGTTAATCAGGCTTCCTTCCAGGGGACCATTTACACACTGTCTAGTTGTAGGAAGCACAAGTTGTTTGCCTGGGCTATCATCCCTAAAGGGCAGAGCCGATAATAGGCCCTGAATTGTCACATTTATTCTTTAAGGTGACAGTACTCTCTGGGCCAGATTGGTTTAGGAGTGGGCTAAGTTCCTCTGAACAAAACACATGTATTGGGAAAACTGAAAAGAAGAACAGAAAAGGTTTCATTTTAAACAGCATACTAGGGATTGTGGGCTGCCTGAATCTAAGTAAAATTCACTCACAGGCTCTACTAGGTGGAAGTAAGTCAATTAGCTGCCTTTTGCAGCATAATACCTGACTTCAAGATAAAATAATGACTCTTTTTCATCCCCATAGTCCTCTGTTAACTCTGTTGTTTAATATTTGTAAGGTGATTTGATTAGACTGCAAGTGATAATTATAGTTTAAATGCCTTTCTCTTTTAGTTATATAACTGCTAGATATTTGTTTCTCATTTCTCTCCACGTGTGTGGCCAGCTGTCTCTACTTGTTACTCTCTTCTTCATTGCAAAAATAGGGGTAAAGTTGTCTATGGCTTCCCTACTGATAGCTTTTATGGTACACTGTATAGGAGGTCTGTGTTTTAGCAGTATTGTCATTTGGTTGATTTTCAATAAGCTTTGTAAAGGCCTCTTTTAAAGAGTCTACTTTATTTTTAATTGTGGACAACTGCTCAAAGATAGAAATTAACAGTTTGTGCTGTTAACAGGCTTTGTCTGGTTAAGAAGTCGGTTATGTTGTCATTCTTTAAGTTTATCAAGTTTATATTTACATTCCCATCCTGCAACAGCTGTTCAGCTGCTGAGCAATAGCAGCAGTCTGCTTGGATGGGGATAGGGGGGCAGTAACCTCCTCCATAAAAGAAGAAAGATCTATGAGTTTTTGGCTTTCAATCTCTGCGTGTAAATCCCACTCTAGTGCATCATGTCCATCAGAGAGATTGGAGTAGGTTAGATTACTTATAGGAGATGACTGCCTGCTTGTTAGGTAATTGTTGACTTTCAGCTGTTTCACAGGCTTGGAGTAACTTGTGTTGCAGAATGTAAACATTGTTCCTTCTTTCTTTTCCTTATAGTAATCATATACATCCTGGAGTTTATCTCTTTTCTTTCTTAAACATTCTGATAAGCCAGCACAAGGTTGTCACATTGAATGGCTAAATGTAAAATAAAATGGGCTGGTATTTAAAACAATAGGTTATGTTAAAGAGTGATAAAAAGATAAAATATAAACTTTTAGAAAAACTTTTTACAGCAGCTGCTGCCTCGTAGCCATACTACCTCCCACCTCCAGATCTCTTTCACTTGCTCCACAGTCAAGCTATGTGCCACCCATTCTATATTTGTGTATTTCATTTTTTCTGCCCAAGTGTAGTACTTTACATTTCTCCCTACTGAAGTTCATTTTGTTAGTTTTGGCCCAGCTCTTAATCTGTTAAGGTCATTTTGAATTCTGATCCTGTCCTCTGGGGTATTAGCTAGCCTGCCTAATTTGGTGTCATCTTCGAATTTGATAAGAATGCCCTCTATTCAATCATCCAAGTCATTGATAAAGATGTTGAATAGCACTGGGCCCAGGAAAGAACTCTGTGTTACCCCACTAGTCACTTCAGAATGAAGAGGAGTCATTGGGGAGCACCCTTTGGGTTTGGTCATTCAACTGATTACAAATCCATCTAACAATAGCATTGTCTAGGCCACATTTTACTAGCTTGTTTGAAACAATATCATTAGGGAATTTGTCAGAGGCCTTACTGAAATCAAGATATGCTATATCCACAGCATTCCCTTCATCTACCAAGCCTGTAACTCTTGTGGGTGGGTGGGTGGGAGGGAAGGAGGTCTGGCATGACTTGTTTTTGAGAAATCCATCTTGACTTTTAGCGATCACGGTATTCCTTTCTAAATGCTTATAGACTGTCTATTTAATGATCTGCTCTGGAGTATTTTCAGGTATCGATATCAGTGTCAGGACCCTGGAACTCCAGGTCACAAGCTCTGAGTCTGAGCCAGAGGCAGAGGGCTTCGAGGCCATGGAGCCTGCTGCACCAGCAGAGCCCACCCCAGAGGTTGTCCCGGACACAGAGCCCTTGGCTCCAGTAGCCCCGGCAGCAGAGCCAGGGGCTGCCTCAGACTCAGCCAAGCCAGAAGAGTCAGATAGTGAGATGCCTACTTACCGGCAGCATCGGGAGCAAAAGAGTGCACTCAGGAGGTCAGAGCGTTTAAGTAGAAAATGCCAAGTAATCAAGCTCCAGCTGAGATAGCACCTGGAGGAGTCGCCTGCTACAAAAGCACCCACTCAGCCTTGGGTCTTTGTTGGCTCACAACCGTCCACTTTGGTGTACTTGTTGGGTTATCGGGGACCCTTGCCTTACCTCCTAGAACGCTGCCCGACCTGCTGAAGCGTCGTCTCCCTTGAATTCGGACCGGCCCTGGAAACTCCTCTTGCTTAAACAAACTCTGGTATATGGACTGTTTGCTGTTTGCCTGGCTGTGACGTAACCGCCAGGGAATCTCCTCGCTGCAAAAGGCTCCTTAATCTATTGTTGTCTTCTCTGTTCATAACCATTTGCCTGCTGAAAAAAAGCTCTTTGATTTATTGCCTGTCTTATCTGCAAAGAGACCTGTTAACCGGCTCTCTTGGCTGCTCGCCAGGCCTTGGTGTTGACAGATTGTGAGCTGACCAACAGCCTTGAGCCAGGGAGAGGAGCCTCCGAGAATGGAAGCCTTAAAGCAGAAAAACCAAGCCTTGCAGGCTCAGGTGACCCAGCTCACAGAAGCTGTGGCTGAGCTACAGAGACAATTGGCTCAGCTTGCCACAGCACACCACGCCAAGCAGATCCCTGTGGCTGTGCCAGATAAATTTCACGGAGACCCTGCGCAGTTGGAGACCTTTCTGGCCAAGTGTAATATGTTTTTGCAAGTGTGCAGGGCGGATTTCCCAGATGAACGTGCCCAGATGGCATTTATCATCAGCCTGCTGCAAGGGTCCACTGCCAAGTGGGCCACGCCACTCCTGCGGCAGGATAGCCAAGTACTGTACAGCATGGCCGCCTTCCTCCAGGCTTTTAGGTCTGTGTGCGGGGATCCGGTGCAAGCCGAGACCGCCAGTCGGCAGCTTCGCCAGCTGCACCAAGGGAAGAAACCGGTCTGGGAGTATGTCACGGCCTTTCGGCTCCTGGCCCAGGTTGTGGCCTATAATGACCTCGCCCTGCAGGACCAGTTTAAAGCAGGGCTGGCCCCAGAGATTCTGGATGAACTGGCCCGTTGCCCCCCACTGCTACCTTGCAGCTTCTGATTGAGCAGGCCCTGTGTACTGATGGGCGCCTGGAAGCACACAGGCTGGCTTGTCAGGCGGCTCCCCCTGGGCTCCTGGGCCTTGCGGGGCAGGGGCTACTCGAGAGGCCAGCTCCAACTCAGGACCTGCCTGCGCATTGCCTCCTGAAGTGCCCATGCAGCTGGGAGGAGCACGCCCTCGCCTCTCCCCAGCTGAGAAGGAGCACAGGAGGCAGGCGGGCCTCTGTCTGTACTCTGGACTGGGGAGTCATTTCGCTAGAAGCTGCCCCGCCAAGAAGCCCGGTTTCGGCCAGTCGGGAAACAGACTTCCCCAAGCCTAGACGGGCTACGCAGCTTGGGGGAGCTTACTGCTCAAAGCCCATCCCCATCAGCTGTGGGCTCCATTTCGGCGGAATCCAGGCGGGATTCTTTGCTGGTGGCAGCGACCGTGTGGGTCAGGGAGGCTCGGCCGGTGCCTCTGGGGGCAATGCTGGACTCCGGAGCCTCCAGTAACTTCATGGATTTGGACTTTGCCACCTGACACCAGATCCCGCTGCTGCCTTTGCCCGCACCCCGGCCCGTTGAGACCATCGATGGCCGTTTACTCAAGTCCGGACCAGTGACTCACCAGACCCCGGAAATGAGATTGGAGATCCAGGGTCACGTGGAATCTACTCGGTTTTTCCTGGCAGTGGTGCCCCACTTTCCAGTGGTGCTGGGAATGGTCTGGCTCTCCAAGCACGACCCATACATCTCATGGGCTCGGTGTGAGGTGCTCTTTGCTTCAGAGTACTGCCAGGAGCACTGTTGGCCAGACCGGCTCCACGCAGCCACTGAGGGAGGGGGGCCTGAAACTTCGGTCATGCTGCCTGCGAAATACCAGGACTACGCCGACATCTTTGACAAGAAAGAGGTGGACTGCCTGCCCTCACACCGGGTTTATGACTGCACCATCGACCTGGTCCTGGGGGCCCTCATTCCGGTGGGGAGGCTCTACACCCTCTCGGAGCCAGAGTTGGCCGCTCTGCGAGACTTTCTGGAGAAGAACCTGCAGTGGGGGTTCATCAGACCCTCCACCTCGCCGGCCAGGGCTCCTGTCTTGTTTGTCCGAAAGAAATGTGGAGAGCTTTGTCTTTGCAACGACTACCAGGCCCTGAACCGCATCACCATCCACAACCGATAGCCCTTGCCTCTGATTCCAGAGCTCTTGGAACAGTTGCAGCATGCTCGCGTCTTTACCAAGTTAGACCTCCAGGGGGCCTACAATCTGTGCTGGAGATGAGTGGAAGACAGCGTTCCAGACCCGGTATGGTCACTATGAATATACGGTTATGCCGTTTGGCCTGTGTAACGCCCCGGCGGTCTTCCAGCATTTTGTAAATGACGCCTTTCGTGGCTACCTGGATCGGTTTGTCATCATCTACCTGGATGATTTCCTGATCTACTCTCCGAACCAAGCAGCCCACGACGCTCATGTCCAAGTGGTCCTTCAATGCCTCCAAGAGCAACAGCTGTATGCCAAGCTGGAGAAGTGTGCCTTTGACCTCCCAGCCATTGATTTCCTGGGATACCGGATCTCGCACCGGGGGAACGAGATGGACCCAGCCAAGGTTGAGACGGTGGTCTCCTGGTAGCCACCCAGCAGCCGTAAGGAGGTCCAGCGGTTCCTGGGGTTCGCCAACTTCTACCGGAAGTTCATTCCAAACTTTGCCCAGCTGGTGGCCCCCATCACGAACCTCTTACGGGGTAAGGTACCTTTCAGTTGGACTCCGGTGGCGCAGCAGGCGTTCCAGGAGTTGAAGACCCGCTTTACCACATAGCCCATTCTGCAGCACCAGGTATTCCTGTACTACCTCTTTACCTAAAACTACCACATCATCTGCTTCTTTTTCTCCAGTTTTGTTTTCCTTTTGGGAGACGACCAAATTGAAGAAGGTGTCCAGTAATTCTGCCTCTTCTCTGCCCCCCGTTAGCATTTCACCATCTTCTCCACATAGTGATCTTACCATTTCCTTGTTCTTCCTTTTGCTATGGACATAACAAAAAAACAAACACCCCTTCCCCTCTTTTTATTGTTTTTAACCTCTCTAGCAAGCTTGAGCTTGTTCTGCACTTTAGCTTTTCTGACTTTATTCCTACATGTACTGGCTACTCATTTGAATTTCTCTTTGGTGATTCCCTCTCCCCCCTTTTTTTGTACATGCCCTTTTAAATTTCAGTTTGATTTAAAGTTCTTTAGACATCCATCCTGGATTTTAGATACTTCTCATTCTTGCTCTTCATTGGAATTGTTTGAAATTATGCCTTCAATATCTCACTTTTAAGAAACTCCCATCCATCATGAACTCCTTCTCTTTTAGTATTCCTGACCATGAGATAACACCCAGTATTTCCCTAAGTTTACTGAAATCAGCATTCTTTTAAGTCAATGCATATCTGATTATGCTTGTCTTCTTGTTTCTGCTGTATAAGAAATTCCAAAGAAACATGATCACTCCCACCTAAGGATTCTGTCACTTCTACCTCATTAACTAGGTCATCATTCTTGGCTAGGATCAGATCTAAAATAGCAGATCCCCTGCTGATGTTGCGTCTTCTACTTTCTGGACAATGAAATTGTCTGCAGGACAATTAAGGAATTCATTTGACCTTATATTCTTGGCAGAATTTGACTTCTGACAAATATCAGGATAGTTGAGATCTCCTATTACTACTACATCTCTCCTTTATGAATGTTTGGTCATCTGGTCCAGGAAGGCATCATCCAAATCCTCAGTCTGGCTTGGGAGTCTGCGGTAGACCCCTACAATTACATCGTTGTTGTTTCTCTCCTCCTTCATTTTTACCCAGATGCTCTTAACCTGGTTTCCAGGATTTAACTCATGGATCTTTTCACAGGTGTAAACATTTTTGACATATAGTACTATTTCTTCTCCTTTCTTGTTTGGTGTATTTCTTGGAAATAAGTTATACCCTTCTATTTCTCTATCCCAGTGGTTCTCAACCTGTGGGTCCCCAGATGTTTGTGGACTTCAGCTCCCAGAAGCCCCAGACACTATGGTCAATGCTCAGGGCTTCTGGGAGCTGAAGTCCACAAACATCTGGGGACCCACAGGTTGAGAACCACTGCTCTATCCCCTCTATTGCTCTATTGCTTCCAATCATCAGATTCATCCTACCAGGTTTCAGTGAGATTTCAGTGATATCTATTATATCATATTTGCTTTGCTGTCTTAAGAGTCCAAGTTCATCCTGTTTATTTCCCACGCTCTGTGTATTAATGTAGAGACAGCTAAGACCATGGGTCATTCCCCAAGCTGCTTATTTAAGTTTTTTTCCTTCCACTATTGGGTTCTTGTACTATTCATCAGTTCTCCCTATAACATTTGGGGTCTTATCTCCAGCTCCATAAGAATACCATCTCATTCTGCCACATAACTCAGTTTAAAGCCCTCCTGATCAGGTCTCAGAAGCTCTTAAGATAAACATTCCTGCCAACTGCTATGAAGTACAACCCACTGCTTGCCAGAAGTCCATCTTTATGAAACTGCAGACCATGCTCCAGGAAGCCAAACCATTCCTGGCAACATCATCAGCAGAGCCAGTTGTTCATGTCCACAATTTTTCTCTCTGTTCCTGTGCTGTGTCCTTCAACTTGGAGGAGAAATGAAATGATAACCTGGGCATTGAGGTCCTTCAGCTTCCTACACAGAGCATCATAATCTCTAATGATCTTCTGAAGGCTGTACCTTGCAATGTCTTTGGTTCCCATATGGACCAAAAGGAAGGGATAACAGTCAGTGGGCTTGATGAGTTTTGTCAGCCACTCCATTACATCAAAGATCTTTGCCCCAGGGAAACAGCACACCTCTCAAGACATCCTGTCAGGTCCACAATTCACTGTTTCTGTTCTCCTCAGCAGGGCGTCCCCTACCACCAACACAAATCTCCTCTGGGGATTGGCAGGGGCCAATGCATGTTCCAATGTGTACTGCATATTCTCTGAGGACTGACACTGCTGCTATTGTCCCTGTCCCTCATCCTCACTGATAAAGTTTCAAATCCATTCTGTAGCTCCAAACTCACAGAAAGATCCCCGGTCTGTTCTACTTCTATGCGTCACCTTTCTCCAAATGTCTACCTCCTGTGTTTGGAAACGGACTTCCTCCTCAGAAACATCCCGTGTCTTCCTCATCCAGGACAGTCTGCTCCCAGAAAACCTCATGCGTCCTAATATGCTGAAGAGTAGATAAACAGGTCATGTTGAACCTTCTCTTTTGGAGCTCAGAGAAGAATGCAACAGGTGACAGTGGTAAATATAAACAACCTCTGTGGAAGAATGGCATTTGGTCCGTAATCAATCAATTTTATTATCAATCAATAATTTTATTACAGTTATAGACCAGCATGAGAAAGCAAGTAAAACAACTAGGAAAGAGCTAAGGATCATGGCAGTTAAAGAAGATTTTAGTCTCACTTATCCCTTGCCTTGGCAGCAACAGGATATAACCCAACCCATAAGGTTCCTTTAGTATAAACAGATAATAAGAAAGATAAATGTACTCATGAGAAATGACTATGCTAAAAATTAAAGCCTATTTATTCCAACATTAAATTTTAAAAATTCATATCTATAAATTAGAAATGAAATAAATCTATTTGACTTGCAGCATAATCCTATACATATCTATTCAGAAGAATGTCAACAGCATTTACTTTGAAGTTTACGAATTCAGGATTTCAGCCTTAGTTCTGAAGAACTAAGAGACAAAGAAGATAATTTTAAAGAAGGAGAAATATGGGCACCCTGCAGCCCCAAAATGCTCTCCCAGTGTCTTGCTGGAGCCCAGGTAATGACACCTACTTTCTTCCTTGGATCATATGATCAGCCATTAAGCTGAGTGGTGGAGGAAAACAGTTTCCCCGCGCTGCTTGTAACAAAACATCCAACATTTCACAGATGAAAAGTGGGACATGTGAGGCCAGGCAATGTCAGAGTGGGGTCAAAAACGTGTGGCCAGGCAACAAGAAGGCAAAAGTTATTAATGTGGAAGAACATGTAAATTTACTTCTTAAAGCAGAGCACTTGACTTCATGTACTGAGTTTAAGAAAGTTTTGGGGAAAAAAATCCAACTGAGCCTTCTGAGAAGAGCAAGACTCCATCCCCTCCTCTCTTCTCCCTCCTGTTAACAAACATCAGTTTGTAACAATTCAGTAAATTGCACATGAAGTACCAATGTTTGAGGAGGAGACAAAAAGAGACATTTTTAACAGGGGCGGAGAAAGTGAGACAGGAAAGAATTAACTGGGTCTGTCCCTGCTAAACCAGAACCCTTGGAGAATATGGTTTTAGGAATATCGGAATGGTAATCTTGAGGGGAGTGGGTAGGCTTTAACCACTTCCTTCCACTTGCAATTCTGTTGAAACTAAGATCATTGTGTCCCTGCTATGAATATGGGCAGAGTAGGGAACAGCTATTTGAATCATGATCTCTGAGGCTTTAATCTCACACCAATGCAGACAAAATTGCTATTTCTCTGCTCTGAACTGCAGTGGTAAAATGGTAGTCTGGATTGCTGGTGGGGAGAGCAGCTCTGTCCTGATTTTAGTGCATATAGGTCAACTTCACCACCCCTGCATCCTGAGGTCAAGGGAAGTGTGTGTGCACGTTGTGTATGTCTGAACTCAAGAATGACCAAGTGAAAACTAAATCAAACCTCTTAACAAAACCAATTTAGAAACAGAAGTGTTCCTCTCAATTCTACCACTCTTCTAAAGATGCCTAACCTGTTAACAAAATAGGTATTATACAACTACATCCTGTTCAACAGAAGCAGGAAATACCATATGTCATCAAGCCTGCTTCTTGTGCTGATGTAAGCTTCACAGGAGGAGCTAAAAGCGGTTGCTCTTGTCAACATTCGTTTGCACAAGATATCTTACGTCCCTGGTCAACAAGTTATTGCTGCTGTTGATGAAAGGAGACATATTTTAACTGACTAGGGGCTGAAGGATCATCAATACTGACTCTACCTGCTTCTTCCACACAAATCTGTTTTAATTCCTTTCCTTCTACCCTATGTGAAGAACAATTTTACCCTTATGTCCCTCATCTTTTTATTACTGTTCACCCAAGATATAGAAGGGTGAATTCTGGCAGAATTCCTGTTGCTATTTGTAGTGAAAAAATAGGTGGCCAGGTATGAAAGAGGAGAGAGGTCCTGTGGCATGTGGGGGGGAAGGAGTCTGAGCCCATCTAAAATGATCTGGAAAATTAGACCATCAAGATCCCTGAGTAGTTGAGTCTCCTCAGGAATTGTCAGGATCCATGGCTCCTGTCATATGTAGTGGCAAGAAGTGTTTTAGGAACTCTCAGTGCCTAATATAAAGGACACGAAATATGTTCCTGTCCCAAGAATGAAAAAAAGGTAAACAAATGTAGCTCTGGGAAATGACTAAAATGTGAGGTGATGTTACACTTATGATCTTCTCCAATCACAGCTTTGTGTGCCTAAAATTTGTATGTGTGGGTATAAAGCACATGAGCACCATGTATGCTTTAGTCTCAGCAACTTCAGCAGACATGCTACTACGAATACAAATAAACTGGATTGCTACAAATAAATTGGACTGCAAGTAATCCAGGGCAATCAGAAGTGTACTAAATGATCAAGTTCTAAGAAATATTAGGGCAGCTATTGCCATTGAGACTTCCCAGGGACAAAGACTGCCTATGTATACTTATTTGGGAGTGAGCTATACGGCACAGATGGAGGACACTCCTACATACGTGTTGTGCTCGCAAGAGTCTTCAAATTTAAGGACTGAAACATAACAATTGTGAAAGGTACCCCACACACACAATCACACGCAAGTAGGCAAGATTAATAATAATAAACTGCCTGCCAGTGTTGAGCAACCCCACCTTAAAAACATCTTTTGTACCATTAATAGTTGAGTAGAAGAGGGAATTTGAGTAAGTCTGGTTTAAATGATGATCTAGACTTGCTAAAATTCCCCTTTTTTACGTAGATATAAAAATCACATGAGATGTGTCGTCTTTTGTACCTAGCAGGGACTGCACACAAGACTCCAGAAATTCTAAAAAGCATTCATGGGATTAAGAAAATAGCATAATAGTATGCCTAGATCTGCCACTCCAGACAAGGCATAGAAATTTTTAGAAGTTCAAAGATTACAGCTGAATTACTGTTTTTAAGAAAAATACCTTCTGTATTTTTGAGGAAGCAGTTGGTCAGTCCTGTGCATTTCAGTCAGAAGTAAGTCACTGTACAGAAAAGGACATCAACAACATATTTCCAAAACAACCTCTTTGTGTGTTTACTGTACTCAAAAGAAATAGTGAAAAGCAGCACAGTACAAACATCTAGTTTATGGAAGTGAAAAAAGAACACATTACTTAAGAGTAGGGATGCGTAACAAATTTTGGGAACATTCACAACCTACCCCTTTGCGTATAGCAGCAGAAATTATAATGATAATCCGCACAGCAACCCAGAAACATTCCTTTGTGAGAACATTCTCCTATTCCAGCTTCCTGTCTGCAGGAGGAGAGTTAATTAAAAGAGTGGGATGAGTGCAAAACTGAGGGTGGTACAGGAGCAGAAAAATTAACACAAAATCACTTTCTGAGAAGCATTTTTCCTGTTTCAGTAACAGTCCGCCGAGAGAAAGCAAAGCAAATGGCTAAGTTCATGAGTTATCAAAAAAGTTGCACTTATAGCACAGAAAGGTTATGATTAATCTTCATTATGTTGCCATTGTAATGAAATGTGAGTATACCATTGTTGTTAGGATTAATTACAAGTTACAGAATTAATATCAAGTCACTCATATTTGTAATAAGTTTATATCCAGGTGATGAGGCTTGTTGCTCCCTCATAAGGAGGCATTATGTAAAGTGGATTAATTGCTATTTCCTACATGAGTCCAAAGCCTTAAACACAAGAGACATCCTGGTGAAGCTGCAATTGCTCAAAAAAACCACAAGTGAGAGCCAGAGGGGACAGACTTAGCAAACAGACAAAATTTAGAAATCTAGGTCCCAAAGATGCTCCAGAGATGCGTGGGCAGTCAGATGTGATCGTTCAAATAGGCTGTCAATAACATATAAAGAAAGCAACAAATGGGAGTTGAGGAAACTGTAAACAAAGTGGTTGTTGGCAGAGAGAGGGAATTATTCCCACAACAGTATGGACACATGGTTACTTATGCCCCTTCTCTTTGTCTGGTCTTCCCACATTTGAGATGACTTCAATATGGGAATTCCCCTTTGAGACCATAAAGTACCATTATGTAGGCATGGAGCACATGGCCTCCCAGGTGGCTTTCCCTTGACAAAATCAGCAACATGTATGCATGCATACACACACACACATACATATGCATCCAAGAAACTGAATGAGAGGTTCATTACGTAGAGGAACAGAAGGAAAAAGAACAACTGGTTGTCCACTATTCACAAATACACAGGTGTAGTTTTATAAACATACCCTGATAGAGACAAAGCAGCACCTTGAAAATAGCCCACTAAGCTTTCACCGTCTACCAGCTTTGGCAGTGATGCTGCAGATCCTGCACTGCAGCATCCTTTTCCTGCACTGTCATATTCTAGGTTGCAAGAACAGTGTTATTGATGCCTTATTTCTTCTACAAATGAGCCACTTTCAGGAGCTTACTGGGTGTTGTGCCAAGCCAGTCAGAATGCAGTGGAAATGTGGTGAGTGGTAGGGGCCTATTAAGCCATCAGTGCAGCCCTTGTTTCACAATACAAGATTCAGCTGTGGCAAGTGTGTAAAAGAGTTCTGGGAATTCAGGTTAATTGTGATTTGAATCAGAACTGGTCCACCAAAGAGAATATGCCATGCAATTTGCAGTATGTTTGAGGAGCTTCAGAGTAAATAACAGAATCATCACATTGGCTCTGGCCTTTCAAGTGAAGGCCAACAGCTGAGCTGGCCTGATTCAACAAGTGACAAGAATCAGAAAGACACTGGAGAACTGGATCAGGATCACCCATGCCCCACTAAAAAAGATAGCCTGCCATATTGGAAGCTACTTTATGGTGGTTTTAAAGCACATTCTTAGTGAGGAAGTGATTAAAGGTACAGGGCACTATAAGACACTTTTTTCTAGGAAACAGTACCATTGGACACTGGCATTTATGTTGCAACTGCAATGTGGTCATCCGTTGTTTTCTCCTGTCAGGTTGGAGCTAGGTTGTCTACCTCAAGCAGGGTATTGCTCTGCAGTCTTTCTATTATCTTCTAGAACCAGCGCTGAGCAGCCAGCTCCATCTTTGGGACCCAGCTGAGTATTAAGAGCTGAGGCACCGTGCAGTGTGTTGAGAAAAGACAGACATGGTGGGGACACCGATGTTAGTCATCTGGTCACATGCTACAATGGCTACACTACAAGGGCTTCTTATATATCTCAGGATATTGACTTAGTAACGGACATATAGCTGAGTTAAATGTAGCAATATCTAGAGCAGATTTAATACTGGCTACATCCCTTATCCTATTGATCATATGATCAGAAATGTTGGAGGAGTGGCTGGATTGGGGGGCACTATCTGAGTAAGACTGACAGAACCAGTGAGAAGTTAACAAGGAAATCAAAATATGATTTCTACTGGGAGATGGGACATATATTCTACATGTGGAAATCTATACAACTGCCCCAGTCTTCACTAAGACGGCAAGGTGCATCCTTTGATAGAAGGCTCTACCTAGTTTCTTAGGCATCTACAGCAAGGCCTGTCTGACATCTTGGAAGAAGTGAGCTAAATGTATGTTGTTTCTTTCCCCTGGCACATGATGCATGTTTAGAAAATCGTAAACCAAGCTGTTCAAGTGAGTATGAGGCACCTGGAGGGTGAAGGGGAATATGTCAACCTACATTTCATTGCCAGCCAATTGGGAGGATGCAGGAAATGTTGTCCCTTCAATTCTATAGGATTTTAGCCCATTGAAAGTTGACCAGCAGGAGTGAGATGAAGTTGGGAATGTTCCTTCAGCTTTTCTTTAGGGTGAGCAGGAACTGAAAGACATGAATCAGAAAACTGGTTGATACAATGTCTGGAGCCAGTATGATGTTACCTATATGGGAAGGTATCTCTAAAGGTCTTCCCTAATAATAGGACACTCATGGTGTCCTTTTGTGACTTTTATACTCAATTAATGGTATCTGTCTTCAATTAGGTATACAAACAGGTCTGGTGTATAGAAACATTCTCATTCTCTTCAATGGCTCATTGTCAGCCCTGCAAATCTGATATAAAAATGGTTTGTAGGTAGTGAAGCTAGAATCCCCTCCCTTTTCTTTACGTTTCTGCCCTTAAATTTTAAAAACCTAAGAAAGAAGTGTAACAGTAAGGCTCTCATAGTTACAAGGATAAAACAGATAACCGGTTCACCAAGTAGTTCTATACATATATACCATTACTGCTTAACAAACAATCACCTGTATATGCAAAATAAGATTTTGGCAAGACACATCTATGGCTGTAATGTTTATACCGCCATGCTTGCTGCCAAGAAGAGACAGGATACAGTGTCGTTTTTAAGAAAATGCAATGAGCCCACATGCATACTCTCCAGATAACGTATCTCTGTTATTTCTTCTACTTAAAAAGCTAGGTTATACCATGCCTGGTCTAAATACAGAGTTTCAAGTAAAAAAATACACTTTCAGGAGAATTACTCCCTTCAAACTCACCTCCCTGATGTTCAACATGTTTTTCTGTTTGACCACACCCGTCTGCCTCTCTCCGTTCCCAGGCCGGAGAAAGATAAGCTTGGTTAAGGTCTAGAACTCCAGCAGGACCTTCCCTCCTGTGGGTTTAAAAAACTCCAGCGTCTCAGGCAAAAGGCCTTTTTTTAAAACTGCAGTATAATCAGAGATACAAAATAATGTTTATAGAGTTTATATTGACATAATCTTTACCAACCTTTACAAAAGTTTTACTTTCTTTTTAATAGAGTGACTTCCTTTGCAGCTATGGAAACTGTCCCCCGCCCCAACACACACTGTTTTGCAAACCAGAATTTCTCCTGGGTCCTAGAAGAAGTAAGTCAGGTATTCTCTTTTCTGTCATTGGCCACATTTTGGTTTGCAAAGTGTTATGATAAAACACCACTCAGTTCAAACATTAAAGCAACCAAGAACACCAACATAAATGAATTGCATAACTCAAGAAAGCAGAAAATACTTACATCTTATTATAGCTCAGTTGCTCAAGTCCTTGGGGCTTCTCTAACATGAAGGCAAACATTAGTAGAAAGCTGTTTCTTCTATGGCACAAACTTTCTAGAACTAAACTCCTGGAAGAGACCAATGATTTCAGTAGCTGTCAGCTTCCCTTTCTCCTTCAACAACAGCTTTGATAAGCGGATACTAGGAAGTATTAATGATGTGAACATTTTCACCTGATAATTTTTGCAGCTCAAAAAGGCACAGGAAAAGGTGATGTTATTTTTCTTATCACTTGGCAACCTAAATAGTCATAGAGAGCTTTAGTAGTTTGGACCCTTAGAGTATTTACTAATTTTAACGGTTTCATTGTGAGTTTAGAGGCGGACTCTTTTTTGTAAATGTAAAGTCAGCCTTCCATATTTGCGAGTTTCACTTTTATGGATTTGATTATTCATAGATTATTTGCTGTCACCTTTGCTGCCTCCCTATGCCATTTTTAATAGGGACTGCAAGCCTGGTGAGACTGAGAAACTGAAAACGAGGCTTGTTAAGTCCTTATTAAAAATGGTGTGGGTCAGCAGTGGAGGTGGCTGTAAGCCCCACCAGCCAGCCACTTCTGCCTTGTGAAGGAATCCTGACGCCTCAAAGGAATCCATGGTGAGTTGAATATGGTGATCATACTTTTTTTTTGTATTAAATATGATATGGGAGTGCCTCGAGTTATTCACTGTGTTTCCACTTTCAGGGGGGTCCTGTGCCCCTAACCCTAGAGAATGAGGAGGGATGACTGTACTTGTTTCTGCAAATGTTCTTGAGGGTGGTAAATGAGTGTAATGAGCTTTGAAAACAGAGTCTTCTCCTCTTGCACCATGGCATGATGTGTAAGAATGTGATTTGGAGTTTTCCCCCATTTTTCTTTCATTGTTGGATTTAAATTATATTTGTATTTTTTTCCACAACATTTACATTCACATTTAGTTAATTCTGAATTCATGCATTAATTTTTCAAATTTTATTTCATTTATTGGGATATTTTTCAATCAGTATATTTTCTTCTGCCTTTAACTTTGATGTTCTATATTTTTATTTATATATATTTCACTGTTTTTATATGTATTATTTTATTTATTTTAGGAGTTCTTTTACTTTCCATGTTGTTTATGTTTGTAAACTGCATAGATCAGAAGATTTCAAACTGGTGTGCAACTATAAGAAAATGTGTATGAACAAAACCCAAAATTTAAAATCTAAAATTTACACTATTCCTAAAAATGGTGGTAGTATGTGGAAAGCTTGAGCAAATAGGTAAGTTTTTAACACGTACAAAATATTATAATATATTGCATTTCAGAGGGAACAGTATTCTAAAATGGGAGTGGCACAAAACTAAGCACTCTGCTCCAAATGCTTGTCAGTTAGACCTCATGACAGCAATAGGAGTGCCACTCTAGATGACTTCAAGGACTAAATGGGGCTATAAGTGACAAGTGGTCTTTCAGATGACTAAGTACCAAGTTGTTTATGGTTTTGTAAAGTAACAACAAAATCATAAAACTATTCTCAAAGCAAGGAGGTAGCCAGTGTTGTTGCTTATGTTCTGATAGTATGTTGCTCCATTCAGAAGCCTTGCTGAAAGATTCCACGTCAGCTGTAGCTTCTAGACTAGCTTTAGGGGCTACACTGCATAGACACACTGCAATAATCTAGAGATGAGATTACTAGGATAGCTAAACTATCTCTTTCTAAGAACCTTGTCAATTGGTATTTCAGCTAAAGTTGGTTAAAAGACAATCTAAGTCCCTGAAGTCCTTTAGCAACAAAGATGAATCCAGGAATACCCCCACAGGCTGTGCAGCTGATCCTGCAGAAGATGTGGTACCCCACTCAGAAGAGGTAGTTTATTCCCCAGATGTGGGAACACTGTCTGACAATGCTTCCATCTTGCTAGGTTTAAGTGTCAGTTTTCTGGCCTTCATTAGTGCAACAGTTCATTAGGCACTTGTTATCACCGTGAACTGGCCTGGCTTCAGAAGATATTAGATATTGTTTGATATCACAATTCGGTCTCATTTTGCCACCCTTGGCCAAGTGTTTGTGAGGCCCCCGAACAAGCACAGAGCTAGGCATGGCCCTTAATTGCTGAACATTCCTTTCTCCACCTAGGCAAGCCAGACTCAGCCAGATTTTGCTTTAGGAGACCTCCCTAGACAAACACATCATTAAGTATGCATGCTACTACAAAGAACCCCCTGCCCCGAGCGGGTGACTTTTTTTTTTTTTTAATAAAAATATACTTTATTAAACATACAACAAAAATACAAAAAAAAACACAATAAAAACACAACAATACAAAACAAAACATACAACCACACATATAAAAAGAAAAATAACAATTCTTAATACATAAAGTAATACCCCTCCTTCTTTCAACAGGAGGGTATATAACTTTCCATAATTGTATTTCAAAATGTTTTACCTACCTACTTACAAACCATACCAACCATTCATCCATAAACAATCCCTCTAACTTCTTACTTCTATCTTCACTCTCTCAAACATAAACTAACATACTTCTACCACTGAACCATTGGAAAATAAACACAAACTCTTCTCGTATCCCTAAAAACTTTCTTATTCAATTAATCCTTTTACTGGTATCCTCGCTTCCACCTTGCTACTCTATATCAAACCTATAAATCAATTCCTTACACCTACTCACGAATTATATAACACTAAAAAATTAATGTTGTACTAACTTAACTAAATTAATTCAATTCAATTAATTCAATTGTTAATTAATTTAATAATTCTAAAACCACTCCAACACTAGAACACTCACTACTTATTTATCCTACTTAAACCTGATTGCTCATTTCCCTTATCCAACACTGTAATTACCTACCCTTAATCCAACAACTTCCTAATTATCTAACACTTATTAACTATAACTAGCTAAACATCCCTATTAAGGTGGCTTCACCCCACTCTTCTTCCCAAAAAGGTTTTAATACTTCCCATTCCAAAAATGCTTTACCATTCGTTTTATCTTGCAACCTTAAGGTTAGTTTGTCTAATTCTGCTAATTCATACACTTTACACTTCCAGTCTGCTAACTTTGGTGTCTCTTTGGATTTCCAAAATTTTGCATATATAATCCTAGCTGCGTATATTAAATAACACGATATCCTCAAAGTTTCTTTCTTCAATATTATTTCCAATCCTGTCAAAATATTTAACAAATAAATTTCTGGTAGAAATGCAAATTTTATATTAAATATATTCTCTATTTGACTATGAATTTGTGTCCAAAATTTATTTGTTTCTCTACACTGCCACGACATGTGATAAAAGGAACCTACTTCTTGGCATTTCCAACATGTGGATGCTTCCTTCCTTCTACTCATTTTAGATAATCTAAATGGTGTCAGGTACCATCTGTAGTAAATCTTAAAAAAATTCTCTTTTAAATTATAATTCTTAGTAAATTTTTGATTGATCTTCCACGCAAATTGCCATTGTTCAATTGTTATTGGATGACCTAAGTCTTGGGCCCATTTTATCATATTGGTCTTCACAAATTCCTCTTCTAAATCCAGATTTAATAATAATTTATATATCTTACTCAATGACTGTTTAGTTCCCGAATGTATTATCTTATCAAATTCTGTATCCTCCCACAAAATTCCTTTAGATTTTACATCTTCTTTATATCTTCCCAATAATTGATTATGTAGGAGTCAATGTGAAGAATAGCCTTCTCCCATTAATTCTTCTCTAGTTTTTGGTCTGACCATCATCCCTTCTTTTTTAAGTATATCCTTATACGTCAGCCATTCTTTTATCTTTACTTTCTCAAATTTATAAAATGCTTCATGGGGGGAGGTCCAG
The DNA here is from genome assembly GCA_948472985.1 of Iguana delicatissima. Taxonomy (NCBI): domain Eukaryota; kingdom Metazoa; phylum Chordata; class Lepidosauria; order Squamata; family Iguanidae; genus Iguana; species Iguana delicatissima. Next base: position 109,428 of record CAOKZL010002830.1, on the reverse strand, counting down.
GATGGTATTTTTAAATACATTTTTCCCCTTAATTTCAGCCAAATTCGTAAAATTGCTTTTCTTACAAAATGTTCTGTAATTATTTCATTAATTTTATATTTATCATAGCAAATATAGGCGTGCCAACCGAAATGTAAGTTAAATCCTTCTAATTTCAATAATTTGTCATTCTCTAATAAGATCCATTCTTTGGCCCATATTAGTGCTGAAGCTTCATGATATAATTTTAAGTCTGGAACTCCCAGTCCTCTCTTCTCCTTAGATTCTTTTAAATATTTCCATTTGATTCTTGCTTTCCTTCCGTTCCATATAAATCTGCTTAAGTCCTGCTCCCAAATTTTAAAGGGTCTATCGTTAAATATAATTGGAAGATTTTGGAAAAGAAATAACATTTTTGGTAAAATATTCATTTTCACCACTGAAATTCTCCAAGTAAGGATAATTGTAAGTTTTTCCATTTCTTCAAATTATCTTGCACTTCCCTCCAAATTTTCTTATAATTATTTTCAAATAGCTTTGAATTATTTTTTGTTATTACTATACCTAAATACCTCACCTTTTTCGCTATTTTGAATCCTGAAATCCTCATCAATTCCAATTCTTGCATTGAGGTGATATTTTTTGTGACCATCAATGATTTATCTTTATTGATCCTTAACCTGGCCGCTTGACCATATTCTTTTAATGTATCTATTAAGGGTATAATACTTCTTATCGGATCCTCTAAAATTATGGCCATATCGTCGGCAAACGCTTGTAATTTAAATTCATGTCCTTTTATTTTAGTGCTGCATATTCCCTTATTATTTCTGATTCTGATATTTAAAATTTCTAAACTCATAATGAATAATAGGGGGGATAATGGGCAACCCTACCTCATTCACTTATTTATCTTAAATATATTTGATTTGTCCCCATTAACTATTAGACTTGCCCTTTGATCTCCATAGATAGCTTGTACCCACCCTACGTACCTATCTCCAAATCCTATCTCTCCCATTACCTCAAATATACATTTCCATCTTATATTATCAAACGCTTTTTCCGCATCTAAAAATACTAAAACCAATTCCTTCTGATTAAATTGTTGATAATATTCTACTGTATCTATTATCATCCTTATATTATTTCTTAAATATCTACCCGGGAGAAATCCATTTTGATCTGTGTGTATCCAATTCACCAAGACTTTCTTTAGTCTATTTGCTAGAATCGAGGTAAAAATTTTATAATCAGTGTTTAACAACGAAATCGGTCTATAATTTTTTTTATCCTGTTTATCCCTCCCCTCCTTTGGAATCAATATAATATTGGACTCTTCCCATGAATTTGGAATCTTCTGATTTTTGATGGAATTAATTACCTGGACTAAGATAGGTGCTAATGACTCATGAAATGTTTTGTAATATATTCCTGAAAATCTGAGCAGGTAACTTGACTAGCTAAATGCGAGCTGCATCTGCATACTGGCCATTCCATTGTTGATTTGGACTTAATCCCATCATGCTAAATTCTGACCTTTCGGAGACATTGTCTCACGCCCAAACCTTATTGTTCTCTCCCAAATACAAACTAGCCTACGGTCATACTTTCCCTATAAAAACCCCCAGTTCCGAGAGCTTCTTCGGATTGCTCCCGAGTTCCAGATCGCCTTGCTGCTGTTTTGTCCAGCAAGCTCCCCTCAGTGAACCATGCTGAGCTTCTTCTCTCCATCTGCAACTTCTTCAGGACTATGAGAAAGGTGTCATATCACCCATTTCCCCCAAAAAACTCTTATTTCTTAGTTAGCTGTGTGGTTGTATTGTCTTAAGTGTTTGTTCTTAATAAAATGTCATTTTGCTATTTTAAAACCTGTCTGGCTTGACTGACCTGACCCTGTAGACATTGGGTAAAAGATTCCGCTGCATTGCCCTGCCTCTCGTTTTGCCAACTTGTGCTCTGAGCTAATTTTCCCCACCTTTGTTGGAGCATGATTGGAGTCCCTTGTGGGACCCCCAGTAAACAGGGTAACACACTGGTCCAGAACCTGCGTGGCTGCACATGATTCAAATGTGACAGAAAAATAGTTGGATGTCAGTGGATTTATACAAATTTTAAACAGCTTTGAGAGTAAGATGACACCCCAGAGCACAGTTGCTGGGAGGACTGAAAAACAAGCCCCCAGAGTTACTGTCTGGAACTGTTAAGACCCATGAGCTGATCCTGGCCACCACAGTCCATGGTGTCAAAAACCATTAAGAAATAAAGCAAGGGAAAATATGATTCCTCATGTCTTTTTTCCTCTCAACAAAACTCATCTACTAGTCAACCAAAATCTATTCAGTCCCAAATTCCAGTGTGCACCTAGAATGATATGAGAAATCCCTTCTAGTTCTAAAAACTTTAAGGGGCTAGAAGGGGCACCAATGTCTCCATGTCTCCTAGTATCTTTTAAAGTCAAGAATTTTTAAAAAGGAGGGCTGTCAGGGGCCATGGGGATCACACTGGGAACTACCTATGGACCACAGCCCATGTTTTGAATATTCACAGTTTCAATAATAGGTAACATCCAAAAAGTGGTTTCAACTGTGTCATCACAACTCTTTAATAATTGCGACAGGACAGTAGTTGTCAGTAAGCATGGGATCCAGAGTGGGTTTATATCTAAATAGAATAAAATTTGCAGACTTTTAAACTATTCTCTCATGACATTCCAAATTTCAGGAAAACTGGACACATTACATACATGTTAAGAGTGAATAGAAGGAGCTGAAATCCTGATAAATGCTCTGTTACTTCCTTTGGAAACAAACTCAACTGAATGCAAAAAACTTTTACATTTTGAACTCATTTTGCAGCAATTGAAGTAAACTGAGGACAAAGGAAGAAGGGAAGAAGGGACAAACTGGAACATTCAAAAAGTAGGTGGGAAGAAAGGGACAACAGAGGATTAATCAGAAATATCCCTTCTAAATCAAAACAGTTGGAAGGTATGCAACCCTGTTTTCTGCTGCCTGTAACATGGATTTGGAATGTGTGACCCTGAAGATGGTTGTTGATCTACGTCTCTTATCATTCTTCACTGTTAACTATGTTAGCTGAGGCTGATAGGAGTTGCAGGCCATAAACACCTGGAGGGTCACATAGTCAATAAACCTGACCTACATCTTTGTAATTTTAAATTTACAGTCCACATTCTACACTGTCAGAGCATGATATTTGAGTATAATCTTCAAAGGAAGATCTGAAAAGAATCGTCATTTGAAAGATAATTTAAAATAAGGGTTGGAAGCATCCAGTGAACCATGTATTACTTTCAATAACTGAGAAAGCTGATTTTTGCCACTTGTAACTCTAATTCTGGCAAAATATGGCCAGAAATTGTAAACAATCATGTACTTCACAAGTCTATCAAACTTTGGAAATTAAAAAAAAAAAAAGGACAAAGGGCACTCATATAAAGAAAAGACAATACCTTTTAAATTCATCAGAATTCAAAATGTTGGGTCAAAAATTCGTTGGGTTAAATGATTTGCCTACTGTCCTCTGCACTGAGAAAGACACAGACATGTGTATGGCTGCCTTCAGCTTCCATACACTCTTCAGAGATTTTAGCAGTCCTTCTAGTCATCAGTCCTGCCAGGACTGGAGACAGAGTGCCAATCCTTTATGTAGATACAGATATTTAATGAGCAGCCAAGCGTATGAAAGAATATCTTAGGTGATGGGAGTTATTTCGGTATTTGGTATTTCCAGATGCTGTGAAACAATACAATATCTGGTAAGTACATACTGGTCTGCAACTTTGCACAAGAAAGCTGCTACAAGTGTTAAACCAACATAGACAGAACTAAATGTATCTATCTTTGGGAGGAGATGTTATGTGTTTTGGGGTGTGAGAGAGAGAGGATAGTAGAGCTTCCTCAATAGGGCAGCAGTTTATTTACATTAACAGTGCAATCATACAGGTATTGCCCAAGAGTAAGCCCCCCTTAAATTAAGTGGAACTTACTCCAAGGAAAAGGCTTACAATATTAGAACCCATTTAACATCCTAAAAGGCAACAGGAATGCATCAAATTCTTTATGGTAATCCTATTTTTCCCCAATTATATGTATCTGAACTAATTCTGTTTCATTTACTTCCTACAGCTGAAAGTGTTGTACATAATGTTCCCCACTCCCACTACTGCTTTTATTTTAACATTCCTGTAAGGTAGATTGAAATGAGAAGCTGTGATTATGTCAAGGTGATTTATGGGGAAACCAGAATATTTATGAAACTGATATAGACAGTATGTTGGGCAGACAATGTAGGTATGAACATAGAGTATATACAGTGATTTTTTTTTTTTTTTTTTGAGTCTGACAGAAGGCTATCATTCTGAGCAGGGTCTGGTTGATCTTACTTTAATGTATGGTATACATTTTTTATAGTTGTGCTAGACATAAACACAACATTTGTCATTTATGTCCTTTTCCTTTTGTTTCCTAAACATTGTACATACATCCAGAGGTTTCTCTGCTTAAAATCCTACAGTTCTATTTGTACTTCCTCATTAATAACTTTTACATTTGACCACACTTTTTTGACTGCATTGTCATGTCACACAGCCACATGCCTTACAAATTCACGCAACTGTCCCTATTTTCATAGGTGAAATGGTGGAGGACATGGTTAATACTGGTTCTGGAGATATCTGATAGCTACAAATGAGATATATTTTGAAATCCAAGGAATTCAGGACATAAATATGACAAATCATAGCATAGGTTATAGAAAAAAACTAATATATTGTTGTTGTTGTTATTAACAAGAAATCCCTTAAATATCTTTTCCTTGATTGTAATTGTAGAACTCCCACATACCATACCATCCAGCCTATCCTTCTCACCACTACAGCCTTCCAAAATTGACTGGATCTGGAGTTCACAACCTGTGACAAGATAATCTCCATCTGATCTGGAACTGCTGCTTCTGTCTCTTTTTGGAATGCCAGGCTTATAAAAACTGGAGGAGTTGCTATGGCAACCAACTGACAAGGGAACATGTTACCTGAAGAACTTTATTTATGGGGTGATAGCTCAAGAAATTTTGTAACAAATAAAAAGCTTTTGCTTTCCTTATAACTGTTCCTATCACCATGAGGAGGAGTGTAGTACTGTCTGGTAGAAAGAAAATGCATGTTCAGTTTCTCTTCCTTCCTTCAGCTTAAGGCCTGACAAATGATTATTAAGTCACTGCCCAGGAACAACGGAGCAATTCTGTGCCAGTTCTTAAAGTCGGAGCCAAAGACTGAAGGGTTTTTCTTCTCTGGGCAGATCTCTATTTGGTGCCACCATCCGAGGAAAGAAAGAGTTAATCCTTTGTTCCTCCCTTGTTGACCAAGAATTTGAAGGTGCTGTTGCTACTAACAGAGAAATATTTATTATAATAACATTTTTAAACAGCTTTTCCAAAACATACGAGGGTTTAAATCCAATGATTAGTCCCAAATATGAGATTTATATACATGTTGATTTACTATTTAGTAATCAATTCAGCAAGTCAGCTCTAGTTGGGACTAGGTCATAAATCCTAGTGATTTCAATATTGAAAGACAAAAATTAAAAAATAAAGTTATCAAAATTCAGAAGTTATCCATATATGACATTAAGACAGCCTCCAATTAAATTACTAAAAACATTATATATGATGACCATATATAATGACACATTAGAACTTAGCTGATGCATTAAAATAACACAATACACAATCAAATGCCCAGTTGTAAAAAAAAAAAAAATCTGAACTGAGGTCCTTCTACATTACAGAGTTGTTGCGTTATTTCCCCTTAGCTGCTGTGGTTCTCTCCTATGGAATCTTAGGATTTGCAGTTTATGGAGGGGCATTTAAATTTTTCAGTCAGACAGCTCTTGTCCCTCACTGCAGACCCCAGGATTTCATAGGATACAGCCATGCCAGTTATAGTGGAGTTGTAGTGCTAAAACTGCATAGTGTGAAATGACCCCTATGCTAACACCAGAATTGTATCTGTACTACATTACTATAGCACTTTGATACCTCTTTATCTGCCATGGCTGCATCCTATGGAATCCTGGGATTTGTAGTTTCGTTAGATACTAGAATTCTCAGCAGACAGCTGTCATGCTATCGTGCAGGGAGGGCATTAGGTAATTCTAAGCATCTCATAACACCATAAATTCTGGGATTCTAGAGTGTGGAGCCATGGCAGTTAATGTGGTAGCATACTGTTATAATTGTGCGATGTGGCTACACCCCTCGTGGGCACTAATGGTAAGGTCTTTTGATATGTAAGGTGGAATTGAAGTCCACAAAAGCTTATGACAATGAAACTTCTTAGTCTTTAACAATGAGGGAAGACCTAGCAGTTTCTCTATAGCTGCTCTTCCAGTCTCTGAAGCTTTGCAAACAGGAGTTTGGCAAGAGAGGAAAACAGGAGCATTTTCTGTGGGTGTTTCATGGGGGAAGCCCAGGGCCTCAAAGCACTGTGGTATTACTTGTATAGGATGCCTTATTACAGCTGGGAGGTTGCTGCTGCTGTGACCTGCAATACCCATGCTATATTGGCTTTCTTGCCTGAGGACGTGGGGAGGAATTTCTGCAACTAGTGCAGGCTGATTACCCTACTGGAAGAGATGGTACAACAGCTTAAACCTGCATATCTATTCTTAAAACTTATTAGGATGGATACGATTTTTGGACAGAGTATATTCTCCTGGAATGGCAACAGAACTAGTCAACAGGGTGCAAGAAATGGGACACTTGTGTGAGAGTAACCATGTCCTCTTGAGAGTTGTTATAAAGAGGAGGCCAAATGTAGCTGAATGCATACTTTTGATTTTAAGACAATTGGTTTCTGAAAACCCAAGGTGAAGGGGTTAAATCCAATGCCACTTGAATAGGAAAAATAAGCGAATTGAATTGTGCCTCTGAGTAAATTGCAGATGTCTGTCTTATCTCAAATTTTAGAGAATGGCCTTGCAACAAAAGGTCTGGGAATTCACAGGGAGGCACTATACTCCCTACCATTATTTTGTATCATCTTCTAAACTAACTCTTTGTTCTCTTCTGTACACGTGTGTGCCAGTCAATGATGTAATGGAAAAGTTAACTAAAGATCTTTTTCTCCAGTGATGGGCGGGCTAAGTAAATGATTGATTGCTGACATAGAAGGCAAAAGGTATATAGTGATGCTACCTCAATTAATTGACACAACAGTTCTGGGATAACTGTTGCCCTTGCGCAAGGTATTGTTAACAATAAAAATGGCTTTTTGATTTTTCCCTGAAACCTGGTTGTCTCCACTTTTCTTGGCCACAAAGGAATACTGTGTGAGATGCTATCAGAAGAGCTCAAAGGGAAGGGAGGCCATGATAGGTGGGAGTTTCTTAATGGTGAACTATTGAAGGCACAACTGAAAAAAAAAATCCAGTAAAGAAGTAGAGGGTATCTGAAGAACCCAGGGTGGATGTATAAAGAATTTTCAGGCATATTGAGAGATAAAAGCAAAATGGAAGGAAGAGGAATTCGCCAAAGATAAATGCAAACAAGCAGCCAGTATTAGCAGGGAGAAAGTCAGAATAGTGAAAGCTCAAAATGAACTCAGAATTGCTAGAAAAGGTAAAAATACAGTGGGCCCTCCACTTATACAGATTCAGCGCTCACGGATTTGATTATTTGTGGACTACTTTATTTATTTATTTTTTATTTAAAAATCATACTCTATTTGCCCCTTCCACAGGGGGAAAAAATGTTCTGTCTAGGAATCTCTACGTCTTCCAGCTCAATTCTATGGTTCACTTTTGCCAGAAGAGGACCATAGAATTAAACTGGAGGACCTAGAAAGTTCTAGAGAGAACACTTCTCTAGGCATTGATAGATATTCCAGCATGACTCTATGGCCCACTTCCACCAGAAGCTGACCATAGAATTGAGCTGGAAGACCTAGAGTTTCCTAGTGAAGTGTTCCCAGTTTTTTTTAAAGGCATTCGTGATTTTTATTTTTATTTGCATTTTTTTCTCCTTTTGAAGTGAGTCTTGTGCTTTTCTTCTCTTTTAGATCTCACAATTAGACCCAAAAATGGTCTTAAAAATTGTTTCAGTTTACAGTAAATCCCAAATGAGCAATAGAAAAACAAATAAAGAATAAATGAATTCCTCTAAGCCTGTCTAATAACAGTCCCTAAGAAAAACAGGTCTTAACACTTTTCCAGTTTGCTTCCTCTCAGATTCCAGACAGACAGTTCTTTGTAGAGGCCTACTGTCAAGTTTTTCTCCCAAAATTATTCTCCCACAGAGCAAGCCTCACATTTTGGCTGTTTATCTGTTTTTGACTCCTTTCTTGGGTTACTTCTATCTCCTGCTTGTCTTTGCTTTGTCTTCTTCTTTACTACTTCAGTTTCAACTGTACTTCCAGCTCTCTGCTCACAGCTCCACTGCTTCAGCTCAACTTCCACTTTTAGCTTTCTGGAACTCTTACATTCCATCCCACTCCATCACTTACATACAAAACATTACTTTCACTTTCTATTCTCTGCAGACTCTCTTTATTTTACAAGATATTAAGTTCAGCTACTGAACATTAACCCCAAATGTATCAATGTAAAACAACAAAAAGGACTAGTAAACACATACAAATCAGTAAAATAACATAAAGCACTGTTTTGTCACAACCTGGTGATAACAAAAAAAATGATACAATGAGAAGACTAAAGCCCACTATAGGTAAAGAGGTAGTATAGGGGTGCCTGAATGAATTCAGTCCTCCAGGGCCTGATAAGCTGCATGCAAAAGTACTAATACAGTAGCCCACTGTATATGCGGGAGTTCCATTCCAGGAATCTGTGTAAAACAAAAAAGCAAGTATCACATCCCACTGTAGTCAATGGATGGAACATGTGAATGCTTGTGGTAGTACAGCTGTGCACCTGCCATGTCCACTGACCTCACACATTCATGTATGGAGCTAGCACCAGTAGAGGGCATGCTCTATAATCTCATATATAATCTCAGAGCCATTGTCAATGACTTTTGAGAATTTTTGCAGAACAGGAGAGGTACCCCCAAACTGGAGGAAGGCAGTATTTTGCCTGTCTTTTAAAAAAATAAGGAAAAAGGACCCAAGCTTGAATGTCAATGATAGAAAAAATTCTAGAACATATTGTTGTGATTATTAACATAGCATTATGTGTTTCCTCAAAACAAACAATGCCAGATTACTGAATCGTGTAGTTGCTTGTTACAAGATTGACCGACCAAGGAAATGTTCTAGGTGTTGGAGGGTATCCTGATTTCAGTAAGAATTTTCAAAAGTTTTGCATGATATTCTCACAGGCAAGCTGGTAAATGTGGACTAGACAATTCTACTGTTAAATGGATCTGTAACTGGTTGACTGAACATAAAGAGCACTCACTAATGGTTCCTCTTTATTATGGCGAGAAGTGTCTAATGGGCTGTACATTGAATTCTGTCTCAAGTCTATTGTTGTTCAAGATCTTCGTAAATTATTTGGATGAAGGGATAGAAGGTACACATATCAAATTTGCAGATGACACTAAATTAGAAGGGGATAGCTAATTCTCCAAGAGCCAGTGTGGAGTAGTGGTTTGAATGTTGGACTACAACCCTGGAGAGGTGTTTGCCCTCTCTGTCCAATGGGGTAGATTGCATCTTCTTACCATCCTTAGTCTTCACCACATTGGAGTTCAGTGTTGGATGCATGAACAGGTAGTCAACACCTTGTTGGTGAATCTGGTACAGCTGCTCTAAGTACCTAGGCATAGATGGTAAAGATGGAGGTTGTAACCATGTCTGTTACATAACATCCTCTAAGGGAGGCAGAAAGAGTATTGTCACTGGGAAAGGAGCCTTATCAACTATCTGGAAAAATGAGTCTGACACTGGAGCTAGTGGAATAGAAGCATCAAGGCCAATGGATTTGGCCATGTATAGAACAAAATCAGTGAACTGTTTAAGTGAACTCAGGAGGTCCTTCAGGCATGGTATCCTCAACTGCCATGGGAGGAGATGGTGTAGAGGGTCTTGGAGAACTCTGAGAGGAAGAGTTGGAGTCATAATCAGAAGATCTTGATAACAATGATGGTGGTGCCAGAGGATCAACAGCAGCCAGGCGTGAAGCTACTTGCTGCAGCATATCAGAGCAAGAGTTAATGGTACTGAAGATGGGAGCACTGAAGTAGAAGTAGATGCAGCCAAGAGAGAAACAGTAATGGGTATGGAGATGGAAAAGGTCTTGATACAGTAGCAGTAGTCCAAGGCAGAGGCAATGGAGGACCTGAGGCAACTGACAATGGATGATAGTGAAGCAATTCATGGTGCAGTGGAGCCAGAACAGTAAGTGGATAAATCTGCATGATGGGGTGCTGCTGACATTCCAATGATCGTGATTGGGAGCGTTGCAACATATAAGAATAAGACTGACAGGTGTTCTTTGAGGTCAGGTCCATGTAGACAAAGAGCATGAAAGGGACCAAGAATGAGAGTGATGCTGACACCAACCTCCAGGGTGATCAATACCGAAACTCACAAGAATGATACCGATCTCTGTATGATGGAGAATAGGACTGATATGACCTCAGAGGTTCCTGCCGTAAGTGTTCTCATCAGTATTAGCTGAGATATGACACCAACGTGAAAGGTGAGTATTCGTGAACTCCATAATCCCTGTATAGTGGTCTGAAGGAAACATAGGATCACTCAAGATAAAAGGGAGAATGGTCCCAACTGCGAGGTCTTTGGCGACTTGGAGTCAGAAGTGGTGCTGGAAGAAAAGAGGCTGAAGAAGACTCCCTCTGAGTGGCACTCCTTGGTACCAAAGGCCAATTTGAATCAACGGCTTGGTCTCGACATCCACTTAAAGTACCAAAGGCAGTGAAACAAGGACTGAAGCAGGTAGTGATGGTGGCATCAATGATCCAGCAGACAAGATCAAGGTCTATACTGAAGAAATTGCAGAAGGATCAGAGTGTTTAGTTTTCTTTTTCTTCAGCTTAATTTGTATCTCTGTTGAAGCTGACCTCCCACTAGGATGACTCTTCTTTCCTGACTTGTCTTTGGTGTTGAAGTCAAAGAAGAATCACCTGCTACTGAAGGCATCACAGATTGCTTAGTAGAAGGGGGCTTTGCTACTGGTATCGAAGGTAATGAAAGTGGTTTCAATACTGAAGAGGGCAAGCTTGGGACTGACTCCATCAATGTTGAAGTTGGTCTGAAGGTTTTTTTTCCAAAGCCTCCCTGGGCCTTGCTACTATAGTGGAGGCAGGCTGCAGCCTGCTCCAGCACTCTCAATGACCTCTCCCAGCAGTAGAATTAAGTCTCAGGAGCTGGTCTTAAGAGTTTTTGAGAGGTAAACTGCAGATTTTATATTGTCAAACGTTATGTTCCTCTCCCAAACAATTAAGACATTCCATATGAGCATCTGACATAGAAACCTTCCAGCCACACAAAGAGCAGAATTTGAACAGAGAGGTAGAGCCCATTAGAGGAACAGGGTAGGGGGAAGGGAGAGGAGAAGGAGGGAAAAGCTGAGGTATAGAGATTTTTAAAAAAACTTTTACAGATAGAAATAGGGGTGAAGTGGAAAAAAAAAGACTAGTAAAACAGAAGAAGCAGGCAGGAATAAGAATAAATGAACCTACTCAACAATGGAACACAGCTGATAGATGTGTTGTTCAGTGGACGGAGAGAAAATGAGCAGAAGATAGCTTGGTCTGAATCATGTGCTGTATACAGGAGGAGATGGGATTCCCACCAAGCTACTCAGCTCTGGAACATTCTGAAAGGATTTCTGTTTAGACACAAAACCCACTGTGTGAGGCACAGAGGCCAGAAGTAGTAGTAATGGTACATTCTAGTCTGTGTTGGTCAGACCTCACCTGGAATAGTGTGCTCAATTCTATGGCCACAACAGTTCAAGGAGATTGACAAGGAGATTGACATATCCAAAAGAGGGTGACCAGAATGGCATAGCATCTAGAAACCAAGTCCTAGGAGTAACAGCTTAGGAAGCTGAATATGTTTACCTTGGAGTTGACTGAAAGCTGATTTGATAGCCACCTTTAAATTTCTGAAGGGATGTCATGTAGAAGATAGAGCAAGATTCTTTTCTGTTGCTCCAGAGACTATGACATGAACCACTGTGTAACAGACCCTTATTTCTCAATAGATTGGTTTTGCAGTTCCAGCCTAATAAGGTGCCCTGAGACTATCACTTAGCTCCCACTTCACCCTTTAAACATCACCTTTGTGTCAAAAACTAGGCTCTTAAGTGTCCCCTGAGAACCAGATAGGTTTCTTAATGGGAGTGTATTCTTTAGTATCAGTGGCTTTAAACAACTCAGGCCAACTCAGTGGTTATAAAACAAACTGTATATTTTATTATAGTAACATTTAAAATAAAGCATCTTTTTAAGGTTCGTATACAGTACAGTGTTGTTACATTAACCAGTTCAAACTTCAGACAGTCTATGCCAGTAACTTCCAGTCTTAGACACATGTTCTCTGTGCCTTTTCCTCAGCTGTTTAAACACAACTCAGACATCTTCCCTGGCCAAGCTCTCACTGAAGGCTCTCTTTCCAAATGGACTGTCTGCCTTATATATAATTCCTCTCATCCATAAACCCCTCCCATGCACACCGTTGTGCTGGGTTTCACTCCCAAAGCTTTATTCCTGCTAATCAGCAACCCACCATCAAGTTGCACTTGCATTCCAAATAGATAACTCCCCAAACAACTTCGCTACACAATAGATACTAATTGGAAGAAAAATTCTACCTAAGTATTAGGAAGACCTTTCTGACGATAAGAGCTATTTTTACACTTTGGATAGCCATCCCTAGGACTGCTTTTCTTTATTTCTGCATGGCAGTGGTTGGATTAGATGGCTTTTGTGGTCCCTTCCAAATCAATTCTGCCACAGAATCTTTGCTATTGCTACCCTGATTTCTGGGGTCCCTTGGGAGACACCTCACTGTGCTCCACGTGATGGGGAATGGAAACTAGCCAGAGCATGAGCAATAGCAATGTGAGAGGCAGGGTAACCTAGCGGGGTCTTTTTACTCAGTTTTTACAGGGTCAGGCCAAGCCAAAAACCAAACAAAAAATGTCCAATAAATGATTTTATTGAATGAAAGTCTCACGCACCAACGCAAGCACTCATGCACTCACTCAAGACCTAAGAAGCAAAAGAGAGGAAACTGGATAGGGGAATATTGAAGAGGTTCTAGCTGGGGTAATACTGCACCTTTTCCTGAAGTCCTTGGTCTGGGAAAAATAGTGGAGAAGTGGGGCTCAGCACAGAGAGGGCTGAGGGGATTAATCAATGGACAGAGAAACGGTCAGCTGGGATGTCTTGGAGTGATCCAAAGAACTGCTCAAAAACTGGGATTATTTGTAGGGGGAAAAGTACCTGGAGGGCTAATCCTTTCCCAGGGAGAACAATGGGTGTTGCAGTGAGAAAGGAGCTCCACAATGGTAACTTCCTTTGTGTGATGAGTTTACAAGGTGTTGCCAAAGTCTCAGGATCTTCGGCTGTGCTTGGTTGTGGTGTGACTTCACGTAAATGGTCCTCGCCTGATAGGATATTTGCTCAACTTGGGGCAAACACGCTAATCCCCTTAAGTCAGCTTCTCGGGGGCTGAAGACCCTATGTTTATTGTGGGCTTTCCCAGCTTGAGGTCTCCTGGGGCTATGCGATGGGGGATTTTACTGGCCTGATCTGGTTTTCGATCAAATTGTAGACCCCGGGATAGGGTTTTTCCAGTGGAGTAACACTATTTTTGTGGTATACATGGTCTTCCTTCGCATGCTACATTTGAGAGGCCTCCACTAGAAATGTCCTCTGCTATTTCACTATTCTCAGACCTCCTTTAGAGGTTGTAAGATGTTGAACTTAAAAGGTAGGTCTATAATGCCAGCATTTAGGTATTATGTTCCCAAGCCATATAAGGCTTCTAGATAAAAAACAAACCAAACCAAAAAGACCCCAACGCCCTGAATGGGGTTTGGAAAGGTATAAGCACTTGAGTGCAGTAGTGTCTTCACAAGAACTGAAACAGGCTTGGCTGGATGAAGAGAGAGTTATCAGACATGTCATATACCCTTAATAACCAGAGGTGTTCTTTAAATTACTTTTAATAGCAACAAAATACACTTTGGAAGACTGGGAGCACAAACATCTGAGTTCCTGGAAATAAAGGAGTTGCATCAGCCTTTTTAATTAATTGATTTGGAAGAGGATATGTGTGTGCCAAGTTGACTTCCAGAATGTTTTGCTTCACTTAGATAATCTGCAGGGACCTTTCTTAGGTTGCAGTTTCCGTAAGAACCAGTTAGTGCAGTCAGTGATGAAGGATGATGGGAGATACAGGCCAACATCTGGAAGAACATGCATTCCCCCATCCATATTTCAAACTGTAATAAGCACTTATTCAGAAATAAATCCCACTTTTAAAGGGACCTAGCAGCCTACTCTGTGATTCTTCTCCAACATGCATTTTGAATGCCAAGGCACCTTAACAATACTACTTGATGCTTGCAGTGAGTGAATTGGTGGGTTCAATCAGCGTGATGTGAAATTCAGCTCTAAACTCCTCTTGGTATTATTATTTACGTGCATGCGTGTGCACACACACAATTTAAAAGTAAACAGTACTTTTTGCAGATTAGGATGCTGTTAATCACTAAGAACATATGTATTTATTGGAATGCTTAACAAAAAGAACTTAATAGTTCAATTAATAAGAAAACCATTTTGGCTTCCACCCTCCTAAGGTACTTAAAATAATTGGTTACCAGCTTACTTTTATTTTAAGCAACTGAGGAAAGCAAAAGCTGAAATGTTTTACTTGTTAATTGATATGTAGTTATTGAGATGTAATTTATGCAATTACATAATATAATTCATCCACCTATATTTATTAATAAGCAAATTAATGGATTATGTCAGTAATTTCTTATGTGTGTCTTCTCTCCTTCATGCTTTCATGCTATGCTTGCATCTGTTTCCTCCACTTATCTTCATCTCCAGTCTCAGTGCTCACTTTGCATCATTGGCTCTGATGTTGCCCCATCCTCAGACATATTTCCTCAATCATGTTTTCTTCAGTCTGCTCCTCCCCCTCTCATAACACAGACCCTTGAAAGGTATCTTTTCTAGCCACACATATACTATTCTCTTTCCTCATGTGTGCTGAATTACTAGCTTGCTGTTTCTTCCCTGCGCATGTTGGGAGAAAGGTGGGATATAACACAATCAAACATTTTGTGCCATATTATCAGCTTTGCCACTTGGTATCACAGGTACAAAATTTAGTACTACTGATGCAGTTATAATCTTTGATAGACCTGTATCTAAAATTATAATTTTCATAAAGTATTGATGAACAAATTATGTATTGAAAAAACTAGAAGTATGAGTTTTATTATAATTTACCATATTAATGAACAACTGATTATTCTGTTTTATACATAATACCAATTGCTTAAAAACCATTCAATGTCAAATTTCAAATACCTAATTTAAAAACTACAAACATTTTATCCTTTCCGTAGGTATAACTTCACACATATTCACAAAACATTTAAATAAACTAGGCAATATGGTGCTGAGATTCTTTAAAAAAAAATTACTGTGCTTTTTTTCTTAAAAAGTTAAGATGATCTGGAATATCAACTTGTTTTCTTTTAATTTAGGCATCTTCAAAGGGAACAACTTGGGGAAGACAAGCATAGTTTTGAAACTTGTATTACCACTGAAAAATACTTTTGACAAGTTTTTAAGTGGCTATACATATAAACAAAATATAAAACTTTTAATGATTGACAGCATGATAAACAGCTGGTTAGTATTTTTGAATAATTAAGGTTTCTTAAATACATAATTTGCTTCTGCCTCAAATTTATAGTACATATCCTTAAAATACTATTATGAGATGGTACAAAAACCATGATATACTTACTACTCAAATAAAATTTACAAATATATGCATAAGCATTATTGTACAGTAATCATACAAAAAGAGGATAAACTGAAATGCATACTGTTTCATCAAACTCAGTAAAACATTATACAGTTTAAAAAAATTAAAATTAAATACTGTATATGAAAAATCAGTTATTCGCATTTGGAGGTTCTGGAGACTGAAGAAATTCATAAGGATCATGGACCATGTCTTGCTGTTCTCCTACACTTAAGTGAGAAGGGCTTCCTGTAGAAAGCAGAGAGATAAAATTGTTAAAACATATTATTAAGTAGATATTTTGAAAAACCTAACTTTTCCATAGGTATACTGGTTTTGATCAATATTTTCCTATCATACTCAGGAAATGGCAAATTTTCATTAAATTTATAGCAAAAAATACTATCAAATTTCCCTCATTATATTAAGCCAAACCTCCTGGCATATTAAAGTACAGCTTGTTCAGTTCTGCTTTTCCCTTCTTTCTACAAACAGGTAAACAAGCCAGAAAAGGCAATTTCATCTGATATCCAAACCCAGAATGATGGCTGACTGAGCCCAAACAAAGGAGGACTGTAAGCTAATTTTAAATCAAGCTTGTTCACTTACAAATTCCAACTTGTTTGTCTGCAATGAACATGACCCTGGGATTATAAATCATGTTAAATAATTCACATCTGATTCGTTTACTTGCTCATGCAAAGAAAAAAGCCGATGGATTGTGTGTACCAGCACATATTATTCACCTTATGATTTCATAAGCCTTTTCATAATGTGCAAATGTGCCAATGAATCACAGGATCTGCTTACTATTTTCTGTAGGGAAAGAACCTTTGGTGTGGAGACCCAAGAAATTTGGAATTAACCCTCTGACAAAATGTATTAAAGCATTTTGCTTCTAACATGAATATCATGACTCAAGAATCCAGCAGTAATCTGGACATATATTCTCAGGAACCAGGAAAGGAGAAACAATGCTTAAGCATCTCTTGAAAACTCAAAACTCCTGGACTTAAACTACTGGCGATCTTTGAATGTAACGTAAGAAGGAAACATAAGCCCAGACCTCAGATCAAGTGGTAATACTGTCTAATCAGATTTACCTAGATGATGTTGATCTCTTTCAGATGCATTAGAGAGGGAACTGAGGTTGGAAGAAGGCCTAGATCCTCCTCTGTCAGTCTGTGCCTCATGAAGATCCTGTAGTAATTTTGTTGTTTCATCAAAGTGTAAATGATTTTCATCATGATCAAGCTCCTTCTTTACTTTACCTGAAATAAATAAGTTTTGGATGAAATATTTAATAGGACTATTGTTATACTATACCCTGTCATTTTTTGTTTTATGCTAAAACTGAATAAAGGCAAAATGCTCCTAAAGAGGTGCTCTAATTTTACCTAACAGTTTGAAAGATACTCATTTTACATGACAATTTAGAAAAGCACATTCAGATTTCAGATTTCAAGGAAATGAAGAAGACGGCAATCATTTCTTACAAACAAAATCACATATACTCCAAAATACGTCTATATGAAAGGTGTACACATTTTTGCCAAGTTAAAGTCAAGCTAGACAAGTCTCTGGAGATTTGTGATGGAATATCTCACTTCTTATTTGTTTTTAATGAAATCAGCCACAGAGGCTGAATGGAAGGGAATTAGACCATGATTTGGTGGATGATTTTAAACATTTCTCTCCATATCATCTTCCTCTCCTTCAGCTGCATATATGCACATATTGGTGTCCTCTGCAGCAGGGTATTTAGCAACATGAAAATGCAGAACCTATAGTGTTTTGGTCCCTAATCTGTCAAATAAGTAGTGGAAGCAGTATACACACTGATGGATGTGAGTCAAAAGAAAAGCAGTGCATAATCACAGAAGCGTTGCCAAAGCGCCATCTTTTCATTCCATCTGAGTACTGTACTGCATACCCTACTTTGACAACTGCCAAACTTCAGAAGCCCAGGAATGAGACTGCAAAGGAAACTCTGGCAAAAGGAACAGCTTTCAGCCATATTTTCTAAGGTTATCTTGGGCTATTTCCTAGGCAGTTAGTGTATGTGTGTGTGTTCGTGCATGTGTGTGCACAGAGAAGGCAGTCACCCTAGGAGATAATTCTCAACTCTTTCAACCCTAACTGGAACCCACTAATTTAACACATGATCAAAAGAGAAGACCAAAGTCAAATTAATGGCTTCTAGTTATAGTTTGAAAGTGTCAAAACAGTGGATTGTTGAAAACCAGATCAATAAAAACCAGAGGATCCCTGTATGTGGCCAGTTTAGCTAGTTTAGAAGTGGGAGATGTAGTGATCTGAGTGAGCCAGTGAAGAGAGATTCTAATATGTGCAGGTTTCCACTACATATCTACTTGAAAGGGGATAAGACCAATATAAAACAGAAGCATGATGCAAGTAATATAAATCAGTTTTTCATCTACAGCACACCAGATGTTGGCTTCCACAACCATCATCATCATCATCATCATCAACCAATATGTTAGATGTCAAAGGTGAATAGATTTTTTAATTCTGTGTTCAGTGAGGTGAGCAGATGGATTGTGATTAACTGATTCTAAAACCAAGTTGAGTAGCCAGCATTGAAAATCTGGGTGAGCCATGGTGGTGCAAGACTGGGGATGGGGTGTAAGGAGGTACAAATTTGCAGTTAATCAGATTTGTGAAAAGGAAATTCACCAAAGTGGAGGGTCAACTGTATTACTAAAATCCTATGCATATCTACCCAAAGACTCATTAAGGTAATAATGCATCCCTGAATAAACATTCTCAGTGCGTCACCACAAATTTATCCAAATCCAAACATTTTACCTTTAGATTTCTAGACTGGTAATAGCTTCTCTGAAGGCCAAAAACAGGGCATAAAGAAAAGAGCCCTCTCCTGTAATATCTGTAGATCAGAGTTGTTTTGGCCAGGACTAGACTGCCAATAGGTTAATGACTTTGATACTTGTACACAAACTTTGAGTGTTGTGCTAAGATCCCAGCAATGCTCATGTGGTGGGTCAAAACAAATCTGAGAACCACTGTATTATACATGAACTACTAAATAATATTTTCAGTACTCAAGTAGGGAATAGCACCTACCCAATGAACTCAACACAGATATATCAAGAGACACATCTGAATATGGTTTCATGGATAAAAAATCCAAAACAGAGCTAGTATTGTCTCCAATGGCTTCTCCAACCTGAACAGAAAGAAGAAGATAATGTTGGCAACATAATGTAATAAGGGAATCATTTGCTTAGTAATGCTTTCCGTGGCTATCAAAGAATTGCATGGATGATTAGAAATAGATCTTCCTAGTTCCAATCTGGTATTTCTCTGTTGTATTCACAATATAGGTTCTATTCCAAGATAATTTTTTCCACAATAAAAATTAAGTCTCTTTGAGATGTCTATCACATATCTTGAGAATAAAGAATAGTGAATGCAATGATTTCACCTTTTAATATCTAGGCACGTATAACTTGACCACATGATTTACTATGATTATTTATATCCTGCCTTATTCCCAAAGTCTGGACTCAATGAGGGACTCTTCTGTAAGGCAGATTTATTTAAAGCACTTCTATCCCACTCTCCACTTGAAAATGTTCTTAAAGTGTTTTGGAGATCATTTTTTTTTAAAAAAAGACAATCTCTGTTTGCCAAGTTTTACTGTCCTAAAAAAGGAACAACATGAAAAAAAAAACTAATTGGAGAAGAGAACAGAGGAAAATCAAGCTAGTATAGACATTATTTATTAATTTTTCAGTTCTTGTAACAATCAGCTGAGAAAAAAAAAGAAGTACAAATGGTACAACTCATCTTACCCCGCTTTGCTTGGGGGCGTCTGGACAAGTATTGCGCAATTTGTGTTCTTCTTTTATGAGGACTGGTGGAACCTAAATTATCAACACACATTTAAACAGCAATTGACAACCAATATTCACTTTTCCTATCGGACCTTCCTCACTCATCACTGAAATCACAGTAAGAGAATGTCTTATCTATTACAAGGTACACTATGGATTCTTTTTTCTATGCTATGTAACTATTAATTAAGACACAGAGTTTGCTTTGATGTAAAGGATAAAATACTGTACTTACCCCTCAATAAATTTTAATGTTTTGGAAAAATTTATGTAATTCATGAGTTACACAAATGTTCATAATCTTTTTTTATTATAGGTATTTTAGACTACTCTTCAAACATTTTGCAACAAAAACACATTATGAAATAGAAAAAAAAGGTGATTTTTTTAAAAAAATGCAATATAACTTACTTTGACTTCATCTGGAGGCTTCACTGGAATGTTTCTCCTCTGAAAATACACACACACACACACACAGACACACACACACAAAATAAATAATATTTTTCCTGAATATTTTTTTGTTCTTCACAGTTACATGCAATAATCAAATGACATTTTATTAAGCATATATGGTAATCTTTTAAACTGTAGAAATGAGTTATAAAGTTTTAAACTGTAGCATTTCAATAGTGTTTATTTCTAAGGACATTATCTTTTACTGCTTTTTCTATTTTCTTTGAGTTGGCATAATACAGTATTAGCAAAATCCATCTGAATACAAATATAAAATTTTTATTTTCTTTTGGCTGATGTTATTGTTATCTGGAGAAAACCTATCTGCAGCAAAACCACATCCAGACAATACAGGGAATCTGCCCTGATTAAGGTGTTAAAAACTTAAGAGTACTCTTCTATCTAAATCAGTGGTTCTCAACCTGCGGGTGCCCAGATGTTTGTGGACTTCAGCTCCCAGAAGCCCCAGCCACTGTGGTCAATGCTCAGGGCTTCTGGGAGCTGAAGTCTAGAAACATCTGGGGACCCACAGGTTGAGAACCACTGATCTAAATCCTCATCTGAGGTGGCTTTCTTGTGCTATGCCTTCCCTCAATGAAGACAATGCAGGCACTTCCGGTTAGGGTGGTGGCAACGCATGAGGGAATGCAGGATAGTCTACGGCGTACAAATCTTGGAAAGCACCCTCTGTGGGCTGGATATGGTATTACAGAAGGAAGATTCCCATCACCATCTCATGGAATTGGACATTTTTTAAGGGGGAGAGGTATTTACATTTCATAATCCGTAATCCATTTTGGGTCATACGGACATGCACCCTGGAATATGTCAACATGGTTTCTCTCCATCAGCAACTGACAACCTGACTTCCATATTTTATTTATTAGAACATGGCTTCTTATACACTTTTATTCTTTATATCTACCAGAAGACTTCCCTCCCATTCCTCACCCTGTGAAATGAACAGAGACTCTTGGAAGTCTGTGTGTGTTTCAGACAGGAGAACAGGCCTACCCACCCAAGTTAAAATGTGTCCTTACATGTGTTTCAGACACATGTAGACACACAATTAACTTGAGATAGACAGGTCCATTCCACTGCATGAATTATGTGACTGCCATTACCCAAGATGGCAACATCAGGCCTTGCTAAGTTAGCCCCTTGGCTACGAGATGGTGTCCAGCTGAAGGACTACCTGTGAGCTTCCTAGGTGAGCAGTCTGAATCCAGATCTCCCTGCTGCTAGTCTGGCATTTGATACTCTACACCGCAATAGTAATCTTTCTTCTATCTGCCTAGAAGAACCCATTTTTGCCCTCAAAATAAGCTTTCTACACTTACTCATTCATGATTTTCTATTAATATTTTAGCCATCTTAGAAAATGCAGTAGATTGCACAAATCCACACAATTCAAGTGTGCTCCTACATAGGCCTAACCACAAACACATGCACACTGGCCATTTATTTTATAGGGTTTATGGTATATTTCCAAGGATGCGGAGCTCCAGTTCACTCACATCTCACTGAAATCAGTGGAACTTACTGAGCCACTTGACTGAGAGAGCAGAGATAGAAAGAATATTAACATATGCAAGAAAGGGGTTAAAAAAAGACAGAAAGAGGCTTTCCGAGTGTCTGAAAACCCCAGTGAGGGGAATCCTCCCCAAGCCCCTTTCTCATTTTTCCCACATCTTCAAACAGACTCAAGGACTACTCCTGCCCACTCCCTGACTCCAGGCTCACCTATTTCCTGTCCCTCCAAACGTGGGGGGGCACTGAGGAGGTTCACTGGAGGCTGTGTTTTGATAACTGGCACAACAATGCATGCACCACTGTGAGCCAGCTATCAGAATACAGGTAGTGAGGCCACAGCTTCCCTGAACCTTGACTGACTTCCTGCTTCACCCTCCTGATAACATGGGGGAACCAAAACATTGTGGAAACCCAAAATCCTTGCCTGTTTCTCCCCTGCTTCCCTCCCCCTGCAAATGTGCACAAGGAGGAGTCAAGAGAGAATCATGGAAGGCAACAGCTTTTCTGGCTCCCTTTCCTAATCAAGGGGCAGGCTGGTGGTAGTCAAGAGTGGACTGTGGAAGGCCATATAGCCCAATGTACGCTTCCAGGTTCCACATCCCCACAACACCCTCCTGACTCCTCAATAGGTTTTTTTTTTAAAAAGATGACTGGAAGTGGAGTAAACTGATGAAGTTATTCATTCTTCTTTGTGGAAATGAGCAATTTAACACAGGAAAAGCCAAATATAAAGTATGCTCTTTCTCTTCTGAAAGTTTATGCATATATACATTTACCTGCACTCATACCAGCTTTTCTCACCTCCCCCCATCTCCTTCAAATCTCTTCTGTACAGCACCTTGATACAGGAGCACTGGTCCTCCTGAGACTCGCTGACCACTCTAGATTTGTCAAGGCCACATTCTGTGAGATAGTACACAGATGCAAGTGGTATGCATGATAAACAAAAACCAACCACCAAACAAAAAAGACTGAAGTTTTAAGAGTATATTGAGAGAGATAATATTAAACCCACAGTACCTATGTTTAGGGGGCCTAAATACCTTAAAGGCATCAGCCCGTCTCATCTTGGAAGCTGAGCAGCATCTGCTTTGCTTAGTACTTGGATGGGAGGCCGCCTACAAATACCAGATGCTGTTGGCTATAATTCAGAGGAAGGAACTGACAAAACCACTTCTGAGTATTCCTTGAGGAAGAAAACCTTATGAAATTCATAGGATCACCATAAGTCAGCAGATGACTTGAAGGCACATACATAACACACATACCATGTTGTGGTGGTGTCTGCAAAATGCAGACTTACCTGTTTTAGCTGACAAATGATTTTAGAATGATCTCCCCCAGTGATCTGATCTAGCAGGTCATCCACTATTTTTTTACTGTAGCTTCCAGAATCTTTCACAAATTCCTGCAAGCTACAAGAAATTAAGATGTAAAAACCACACATTTACTGAACTACATACATTTCTGTACAGTGCACCCACCATACATGCAGGGGTTGCATTACAGGAATCCCCACATAAAATTTGAAACTACATTTACTCTAGCTTTCAAATAAACTGCTCTCTTTTGTATGCCTTCAGTATTAAATATTTGTGATGGTACTGTGGTCTGCAACACTTGTGAAGCATCTATGAGTTCAATGTTGCCTTATAACATACTTACCTTAAGGCACACTGGATTCCAGTTTCATCTCCATATGCTGAATACATCAGTTCCATTTCATCTGCTTTGAGATCATGAAAGATAGAGTGGTTCTGCACAGAAAGTGCTGTATTAGCACTTGAAAGAAATGTAACTGCAAATATAAGAAAAATGGTATTTGGAATCCATTTTTGCCCCCCCCAAAAAAACTTCATTTCTTAGGTGTCATTCACTGATACATGTATACATAAATAGCAGGCATAGTGTACAAATTTAATCAGATTTGCTAAGGTCCACAATCTGGCTCATTGTGCAATCTGAGATGCTCCCTCCCTGAAGCCCTGGTCCTTCAGAGGGTGAGCAACTGAGTTGTTGCTACTTGTATGAGGAAGGCAAGGGAGAACAAAAGCTTGTGCACTTATCTAGTACTTTGACAGCTAGCTGAACATTAGCTTTGGAACTTACACTTCATTTTGCCTTCGTCTTCCTTGTGTGAGGAAGCTCAAAGAGCAGCAAAGGGAAGCACACACTTGCTTCAAGCCATCAGCTGAATCTCAAAAACAGAACACAGCTGGTTTAATTAGACTCTGCATCAGGACTGACTGGGTCCCTAGTCAATACAGCTGGAGGCCCAATGACATCATGACATATGTCCATTCTCTTGACATTCAGAAGCATGTCCCCATTGCTTAACATCATTGAGCCCACAGAGGGTCTGGAGTACGGGCATCTCTTTACTACAACAAGATTTTCAACTCTCAATGTACAATGCTTGAAGACTAGCATCATAAATGAAGTAGTACTGGTCAAGCATCATAGACAGGACCAAAATGATGACATAGTTCTGATGATTAGCTTAAAACTCTCTTGCACAAAGTCCAGTTTAACAAGCAGAGATGTGAACAAGCTTTTTATGTGCAAGTGTAGCCCATCCAACCCAAATATACTTCTAATCGGCCAGTTACCTGATTCAGAATAAACCTGAAAATGTAACTTTGGATTGTAATTAATTGCCCTGGTTTGTTCTGAATCTGGCAACCATAGTTTTGTAGCTGGAAAAACATGGGGAAATATAACTATCTTCTTGGTTTGATTGTTCATGTCACAAGGGAAGAGGAAAGGGCTACAGGCACAGGCAAAAGGCTCACTTATAGCTCAATATGATATAATATTATATAAAATATGATCAACTGAAGCACTCAACCAGTTCACCTAACAACATGGTTTTCTATGGATCCAGACATTCAGCTATGAATCAAATCCTAAAAACATCTGAAGTTAAACTGACATATTCTTTTCTTTCTTTACAACTGAATCAAAGTTCTAATGCATTGCCATAGATTACAGTATGAAGAGTTTACTCTTCACAGTATCAAAGTTATTTAATTCAAAGATGTTTAATACATGAGTACCTTTGTGTCTTCTTTCATCTTTAAAGCCCAGTGCTGTGAAACTGGGCAATAATTTGCTTGACAGGGAACTCAGATCCACAGGGTGGGCTTCTTCCTCTATTTTAAATTTAAAATATATAATAGTTTCCTAAGTATAATAACGAGTGAAAACATTTAGGTATGGTATCTGAATCACAATAATTATTTCTCTACAATTGTTCTGATTTCATACATAACATATATGTACAAACAGTTGGTAGAATCAAAGTTCCTGTATGATGCTCAGAGGGCTTTTTTTTTTTTTTTGCATTTTCATCAGTAATGGTAAAATACTATTTCACTGCAGTGCTTTGAAGATTTGGGCCTTTAGTCTACCTGCAGGCGATTGCAAAGCTGGGGAGAGTGCAGACCAAATTGCCACAACCAGGACACCACTGGTCCTTCCTGCCTCTGTCCAGGCATGCCCTAAACCCACACTTGTTGTACCACAGGTTGACCATCCACTTTTTAATTAAGTAGACGAAAGTTTGGCTATATAAATAGACAAGTTATTTGTGCTTAGTCAGAGTTCAGAGGGATGGCAATCATTTAACCAGCAGCAAGATTCCTTTTTCAGACTAAAACTTCCTTGAAAATGCAAATTAATTTTGAAACTATAGCCTCATATCCACTGCAAGCTTCCATGAATGTTAGTAGTAGTTCTGTGTTGTAACTGAACACGTGCTGTCTAAAAGTTCTCAGGGTACACATCTGGTTGTTTTGCTCTTAATTCATACAGTGCACCCCCTTGTGGTGTGACCTCAGCAGACATGAATCCAAGGTTGTGCAAAGCATTGTGTCCATTATTGTCAATGGATGCAAATGCGCCTGCACTGCCACAGATGCGCGCATGTCATGTCCGTTGAAGATAATGGGATGTGAACATTAACTTTTTTTTTAACGCAGGGGTTCCTGGAACTGAACACCCACATATATAGAGGGCACACTGTACTTAACAACATATGCCATTACTGGCTATGAATTTCAAAAGAAGATATCTATTTGGAACATTCAAATCAAGGAGAATATATAATATTAAAATGAAAATTTGCTCACTTATTAACACAACAAATTTTAAAATAAAACATGGCCACATAACCAATAATAGCACAGTTACCACTTTACATAAAGCTTATTATAAAGCTTATTAATGCCTATCAGAGCAATTACCTTCTGCTTCTGGATCAGATGGATTAAGTACACTGAACAGCAAAGACCCATCACCATTCTTTTTCAGATAACCTATCTGTACTTAAATAGACATAAACAAATACATATTATTCTTAGGGATTCTGATAAATGGTGAATATCCACCAAAGTCAAAAGTTAATGCTGAGACTATGCATCAATACTGCTAGACATGTAGTTACCACCTTCCATGTGTACTGTAACTGGACGTGGCAGACTACCTCTTTGACAGCATGTTCTAAAGAAAATAAGTGTTTCCTCCACCCCATCTCCAAACCTTTATTTGTAGAATTAGGAACATCTGAAGACAACTCATTTCTTTATACTTATGCCTTACTCAAAGGACAAGCAGCCTTTTTCACCCATAGGATGAACTGCAGAGAGGAAGATGGCAACAGTGGTGAGCCTACAGACAAAATTAGGCAAACTCATCTCTTCCTTTCTTTCCATTTTTCTCCAGCAGATCCCTGGGAAGGGACAGATAGCCCTTACAAAGTCTGAAATTATCACCTGTAGGAGGATTTTAAATTTAGTTTGTGTGCTGCAAAAAATCATGCTGATGGCAGCACATTACTCACTTTGCTCTACACAGTCAGAGCCATATCATTTATTGATGTAGTTAAAACTAAACATTTAACTAACAGACAAGCAGGTAAGTAAACTAACTAGGCTTATGTCTACTTGAAGACATGAAAATGGGCAGACTAATTTCCAGAATAAAAATAAAGCAGTTGTATCATTTTAGTGGCATTTAAAATATGGCAGAAGAGTGATCCCAGATCACCAATGCTTTTAAATTAGGATTATCTAATGTTTTATATTGCATTTAGCAGATATCCATCCTTACATTTATCTTCAGATGTCTCCAGTCCTATCATATCGGAGAACCCAGCCAACACAGAAATATTATCATAAAATGGTACCTAGTTTACGATGCTTCCAGGGAGATGTTCACTACAGTAGAGACTAGGAACATGTCCTAGATAACAACTTCTACAATATATTCAAACTTGGGCCTCAATAAGTTGTCAAGGATTTACTGCAACTGCTCTGGAGACTTAGCTTCTATGAAGTAGCCACATAAGAAATATTCACATTCCATTACTGAATTAGTAGCCATGAAAAATGCTTATTAATCTCATCCAAAATGTTCATGAGCATTAAATTTTAAAGAAATGTTAACACACTGGCAATCTGAATTAAGTGGCAAGACCTTGCTGTTTGGGAGACATCGACTGATCCGATCTCGTGCTTCATCTGCTGCATGTTCCACCAAAGCTAGGACATGTTCTTCAGCTGTGCTGTCTGTCAGACTGCATGCATTTCCTTCTGGTTCAAATATACAACTACAATGAAGTAAAATTGGTCAAAACTTATGAAACTAAATGCATTTCTTTCCAAATAATTTCTAGGCAATAGGCATTTATGACTTCTGGCTAACTGTGGTCATTCTCTAGCATGAACTAGCATTTCTTGTTATCACTGAAGTCAATAATGTCTGTAACATTTTATATCCATACCACGAATAGTGTATCCAATGGAAAAAATCATTTTTATATTTGCTACATAAATTTCATAGCCATGCAAAATACGTATACATTTCTTTCATTATCCAATGCAAATCTTTCATTTTACTGGATCAGACAAAGATCCAATCAGTCCAACATTCTGTCCCTGGGAGCACAAGCAGATTAAGAAGGTGATGGCAATCTCCTGTATAGCTAAGCTGTTTGCTTATTTTATTTCTTTATTTATTTCATTTATATGCTGCCTTTCTCCTGGCAAGGGACACAAGCTGGTCACCAAAAAATTAAAATAAAATAAAATAAAACATAATTTAAAATCATCACATTAAAATTATTACATTTTTTAAAGTATAAAATCACTTAGAAGCATCAGAAACTTTTTAAAAAACAAAATGAT
The DNA here is from genome assembly GCA_948472985.1 of Iguana delicatissima. Lineage (NCBI taxonomy): Eukaryota > Metazoa > Chordata > Lepidosauria > Squamata > Iguanidae > Iguana > Iguana delicatissima. The sequence goes on along the minus strand of CAOKZL010002830.1, from coordinate 81,394 downwards.
AACTTTAATGCACAAAGCCTTTCAGTCCTTGATACTACAGCACATGAAGGACAAGCTCTTCCCATCTGTTCCTAAAATCATTCTTGGAAGACCTCCTGAATGTCTCCCCATACTGAAATTTAGCAGGTGACTACTTGTAGGTAGAATATATCAGTGGCAGCCTACCCTCCCCCAGGCACCAAGAAAACTTTTTGTTCTCTCAGGCTTTCAAGTCTGTGCCAATTTTACTTCCCATTTGCATCCAGAGGGGTTGTCAGAGAGGTGGAATCTGGCTTCTATAACCCCTGAAGTTCTGCACCTTAGGCTACAAATTTCAGAAAAGTCCCATCCAATCCTTCACAAACTCTGTATTGTAGGATGTCACTGTTTATTCACTTACTGTGATTTATATCTCTCTTTGCACAAAACACAAATGATTTGGATATATGGTGTTTAATAAGGTGTTTAATTTTTGGGAAACTGTCCTTACAGTGCAATTGTATGAATGTTTATTCAGAAGTAAAGACAAGCAAATTAAGTGTGTATAGGATTACAATCTTATTCAACCAGCACTGTATTCTTACAAAAAATAAAAAAAGGGGAATTGAAACATATGTTTGTTTCGGTTAAAAAATGAGAAAAACAAAGCATCATCATAAAACACATATTTAGATGTAAACAACTTCTTTAAAATCATATTCTGTGTTGAAATGCAACAAATTCTGCTTTCAACAGCAGTTATGTCTTCCTAGAGTAGAACATCCACCAAGAGCAGAACACTAAATATTTTTAGCTTGCACTTTTAGTTCACTCTGACTGAACAGTGTTCCAAGCTAATGTCCACTGAACCTGCTTGCGCTCCCTAGAACATGCACCCAGTCATTCTGGAATGCAAAGGAATTCTGCTGCAAGTTACAAAAGTTCCTTGGCAAATAAGTATACACTGCATGACTTCCCTGAAATAAAAAACAATGCTTTAATTCCTAAGGTTAAGGTACTTTTTAATTTGCAGTTAAGAGGCACAAAAGAGCAAAGCATTCCACCAAATTTTACCTAATAACTTCTTTATTTGGCTTTTTGGATTTCTTGGTAGTTTCAACATGCACAGGAACAACTTCAGGCACAGGTTCCTCAACAGCTGGATCTTCATCACCCAAAAGAGCTGCCTGCTGAGAAAAATCCATGTCCTGCATAAACGACATGCTGCGCTTCAAAGCTAACAGCCGTTCCTAGAATTAGAAAGGACAGAGCAGCAGGGACTTTACACCTTTCCCTCATAGCCAAGATGCTATGATGATGGGATGGGATGGGAATGGCCATGGCTTTGCGCCTAAGAGCTACATCTTCAATGATGATGCAACATGATTTAGTCATGGCAGCATGGCATCAGAATATCTGCATGTTACCTAGGAAAGAAACCTTGACATAGCCACCTACCTGAAGGTGGAACTTACCACAGTCTTCACATATCCCATGTTACCAGCAATAGCTTGTAACATAAATCCATTCTTTTAAAAAATGCTTTTATATTTTCATAGTATTAAACATTGATCCTGTAATCCATCTTCTACCTGATGTGTTCCCTGTATTATGTGATTATTTCCATTATACTTTTGCCTTTTTTTTTAAAGAAAAAAAGATAGATGAGGCATTGGGGAAGAGAGGGTTTCTGTTCTGCTCAAAGAAGAGTTATGAGAATTCTTCTATATACTTCATAAAAACACAAAACATTTGAACATACAATTTTTAAAACCTAAGGTAAAATTGTTCCTATAGATCACTCTTTACGTAATGATGACAAAAAAGAAATGTATATATTTACATCTAACCATTTATAAGGCAATTTAAGAAGGTTCAATAAAGTAACACAGCAAAGTTCATTTCCTGATTCAAAGTTTCTGTTCAAAGTCTGCAACTTGTAATCACATTTCATAGTAGCGCTATTTGCCTCAAATGGAGAATATTTTACAATGGAAATGGCAACAACTCTTTCAGGGCTATGAGAATGCCCTGTTTTTTCAGGAGGCAGACTGCAATACCTAGCAAAAATTCAGCTTCCTAAGAATTCTAGATCTTACTTTAAAAAGCAAGCCTAGAGCACTAAGCATTGTAAATATGTGTTTGAAAGAGTACAGATAATGCTGAAAGATCTAAAATAATTGGTAAGATTCCTAGCAGTAATGGGGTATGGTTTTAATACCCCAAACACTACAGCTCCTGCTTTCTATCCTACTTTTAACTAGTGGAGGTTACATACAAAGAAGAAATATTCTGCAATTGTGCTTTAGCTACATAAATTTATATGGGCTGAGGATTCAATTTTTCTTAAAAGGAATTCCTTTTTAAAGCACAGGACATAAATGTCCTTGAATATACTAGTCATAATGAATGCTATTAAAACCAAAGATAGATGGATGAAATAATGTTTCACAATAGTTTAAAGTACATTTTTGGTCTTATGTTATCTTTCAAAGCTCCCTTACTTTGCTCATCATTTTAAAGCCTGTATGGAGGATCTTTTTGGCCAGTTTGTAGTACACAGTGTCCGGTCTGTTGTATGTCATTGCGTTGTCACACATCAGTTTAAAATCTGCCTGGAAAACATAAACAACAAGCACTATCATGTTTCACAAGCCTTTGTATTTAAAGTTCATTTCACAGCCAGACCACAATAAATACACCAGAATATTAAAATGAAAGTCATAAATAAATGATCTCATAGATAATCTGTGAAGGTTTCTGTCCCATTGTCCCCTGTGATACACAAAGGAAGCCAGAAAAACTTAGTTCAAATTGTTGTTGTGCCCTGACTTAACTCTTCCAAATTACACTTAGCTACAGAATGACTTGTAGTCTAACATAAGGAAATGGTTGGTTAACCCTCTCCCAAGAAGTTTAGTGTTAGCTGTTAGTAAATAAATAAAGTTGTAAATATGCTTTTCAACTAATCCACTTGAGACTGCAGGCTGGGGGAAAATCTTTCCACACAGAAAACCTGCATGCTGCACACTAATTTTCAATAGGCACGGCATTTCTCATGAACAGGTATTCAAATCGAGCATTACATCACTACTACTTCATATTTTTACCAATCTGTATGAACTAGACTGTAATATGGAATATCAGAGGAACTAAACAGTTTCTACAGTACTACAGGAAGTCTCCACAATTTATAATCTATTAAACTGAACTCAGCCTATCAGTGATACAAAGTAAAAACAAGGAAACGCTGACATATTGAATAGCCTTCATTTTAATGCTGTAGTAACAGGATGGCTCCTACTTCTGTACAATGAACAGACAGTTTCACAGCCTTTTTACGGAATATGTAAATAAGCAACTCATCATGGGCTTCCAAATATTTATTAAGTCTTTATTCACTCACCTTGAATTCTGTAACTGACTTGTACTCATTTGCTGCAATTTTTTCCTTCATTGTGCCAAAATCCATAGGATGTTTTATTATCATGGAGTATCCAGGAGCAATGGCATCTGTGACTGGAAAAGCGAAAAATCCATGAGGATCTTTCCTAAAAATAAGAACACATATATTTAACATTATTATTACTTCTTATTACTATTATTTTATTTTTAAAATGTATTTATTAGTAAACAAAAAAGGCACCATATAACATAAAAAACTATAATCCATAAGCTAATACAAAAATTTGAATTAAAAATTGATTACAAAAAATATCCAGAATCATACTTTGGGGAAGGCCTGTTTAAACATGTAGATTTTAAGCAAATATCTCAAGAATAACATGGCAGTTGCTTGTCTGGTCTTAACAGTGAGAAAATTCCACAAAGCAAATAATGTTATACTAAATTCGTTATCCAAGGTAATCCCGGAATACATAAAGGAAAACAAGACACTATAAAAATGTCTTGCTGTGATGACTGCAACGACCAGATAGGTACATAAAAATTAAGGCAAAGTATCCTGATACCAATTTTTAAAATGATTTTATGTACCAACAACAAAACCCAAAGCTGGCTAGGTAGCAGAACAGGTGCTAAAAATACATCACTCCCCTCAACAGTTTTGCCCTTGCATTCTGTACTAACTGCAACTCCTGGATCAAGCCCCAAAGATTGTCTCACACAGATCACATTACAATAGTAAAGTCTAGAATGACCAAAGTCTGGATCACTTTGGTCAAGCTACATTCAACATAAGAAAACTATAGTTCTCATTTAAGTCAGAGTAGGAAAACTACTGTAGCTCTTGAGTTCACTTGGGTCTTCAGTGGCAAAGATACACTGAGGAGTACTCCCAGACTAGGCATCAGTCCAAGACTTCCATGGCCACAACTGACCTAGATGTCATAGAGAAATAATACTATGTATGCCATATATGTTTTGTTATATTTTGGATTAAGTTTGCCATTTTTATTTTTTTAAAAAGTCATGTTATGGCAATTAAAGAACATTAGCAGACAAAGAATTGGGAAAAACTGATAGTAGAGCTTGAAGTAGTTAATAAACTTGATTAAGAAACAACAGCCACATTTCCACATCACTCTAAGTCAGGGATCCTAGTTTATTAAACTCCAATGTGTACAAGTTGAAGAGAGTATGCACACAAGCCACTTGCTATCACATTGCTCTTACTACTTGGAAATTGGATAAAGAAACTATATATGATAGTTCAATATTATATTCAAACCTGAGATTATGATATTCTATTATGATACTCTATTACAAGAAACATTTTTTCACATGTAGCAATGCAAATTTGATGTTTTTGTGTAATAAAAACAATAAGTATATTTGGGAACAGTTATCTACAACTAATTTCTGAAATTAATACAGAGAGTTTCAGGCTTCACTCCAATATTTGCTGCATTAACAATTAGCCTAAGATACACTTATACTTATCCAATACACCTTACCTGGGAGTAAGTGTCAATGAACTCAAGTAGGGCTTAGTTCTCAGAGACATATGTAAACGTGACATTCAGAAAATTCTGAATGCTGAATATAGGACATTCAGTATAATTTGATCCAAAACTATACATGTACAGAACTGCAACAGTTTATGTTCGGGGAATCAGCATCCTTTCTGTGCATCTACCTTTAACTATCTTAAACGTAATAAAGTAGATGTTAAATTCTTAAACTGAGGTTTTGGTTTTCCTTGTAGGTGTCCTCCAAGTATGACATTTAGACTTACCTTTGTAACTGACGAAGAAAATGTTCCAATAATTGTTGGATTGGTGTGCTTTCATTTTCTGCTATAATTCAACATAAAAAGTTGCTGATTACTTCATTGATAGTGCTTGTCAGTAACATATCAAAACTGAAAAACTATAAAGCATTCAGTTATCACTGTTCATGCTTCTGTACATAGGAGTGTAACACATTTTATTTTTACAGTTGGCTCTTATGAAAATGAAAGGTGAAAATTAAAACTAATACAAGACTAATATATGTTAATGCCTATATGAAGGACCTAAATATACTCAGGGTACCAGATTCTTTCTGATATTGGGAGCTATGCAGGGTCAGCCTTGCTTAGTATTTGGATGGGAGACTGCAAATGAATACCAGATGCTATAGGCTATATTTCAGAGAAAGGAACTGGCAAAACCACCTCTGAATATTCCTTTAAAAAATAAAAACCTATGAAATTCATGGGTTCACCATAAGTTGACAGGAGACTTATGAATTAATTGTCTCCTGAAGAAACAATAGTGGCACTCATTGATTTAAAAGATGCTTTTGATTCTATTCCACAGGAACGTCTTTGGACTAAATTATAATCTATGGGTACTGATATGAATATGTTAAAATGTATAATGGCCCTTTATTTGGATACATCCTTGAAAGTCAGAATTGATGGAGGATACTTATCAGAGTTGATACCTGTTACAAAAGGAGTAAGACAAGGATATTTACTTGTTTCCCTTCTTTTCAATCTATTTATAAATGATGTAGTTGAGTTCTTAAAAGGTGATCAATATTTTCCAGTCAAAATTAGAAGTAAGAAATATTAAATTTTCCTGTATGTAGATGATGCTATTCTGATTTCTTACACTCAATTAGGCCTGCGTAGATTGCTGAACCAGTTTAACTTATACTGCAAGAATGAACTTCTTTCCATCAATTACCAAAACACAGAAGTTATCGTATTTGGTAAATACAAAAAAAATCTATAGTTGGCTACTTGATGGGAATAAATTGGAGCAAGTTTTCTCTTGGCGTGCTCTTTCAGTGGACTGTAAATGGTCTTCACAGGTTCAATCAAGTACCTTGTTAGCCGAAATAACTTTAAATGGATTACTATTATTTTACCATACAAAAGGGGGCAATATGATTCAGCACACTTCAGAACTTTAGAGCAGGATTTTGCCAAAACTGTTACATGGAGAGTTATTGTGGGCTTTGGCCAATTTAGACATATTAGAAAGAGAACAAAATAAATTTTTGCGTAGACTTGTGGCAGTCCCTACTTCAACTAAATTAGCATTGCTCTGTGCAGAATTAGCTGTAACACCAATTAAAACAGAGGCTCTCAGATTAGCCCTGCTCTTCTGGTTAAAAATCATTTTTAAGCAGCCATCTGAGCTTCTTCTGCTGACTCTCGAAGAGTCGGGCTCAAATTCATGAAAGTATAAAATGCAACTGGTTGCCACAAATTTGGGCTTTCTGGTCCTCTTTCTTTTGACTCAAAGGTATGATAAAGCGAAAGTAGTAATACTCCAAACATGCAAGGATACTGAGATTCAATCTCAGGTGACTGAGATTAAATCCTGCCAATCCAATAATTTTTTTTGTTTTTTTCACTCCACTGCATTTGTCTCTTCCAAGTTACCTAACGGACCTTCCAAATATTAAAAGGATGTTAGCCTTTCTATATGGAAGATTAAATGTTCTTCCATTGGCAACTCAGATGGGAGTGTTCCTATGAAGGGAAGAGTATGTGGTTGCAACTCTATTTCAACAGAATATTTAACTGCTTGGATGCCCTATTTATAATGATCTTAGGAATAATTATATTTTTCCTTTACTGAAATCTCTTAAGTGAAGTTCCCCTTTTGTGAAGTTCTGTTTTCTGTTATCTGATGCTGTGAAATATTATCCTTTGAAACATCCAAATTTCTTGTTAAGGCCTTACAATTATGTGCTATAAAATGTAAGAAGAGTACGGAAAGTGATTCATCTATTGTAGACTAACCATCACATGTAAATTAATTTATTTGACTTTTCCCCTTTACTTTTTCTATATTCGTGTATAATAGCTGGTTGCTAAAATACAATAAACTGACTGACTGAAGAAACAATAAGGACCAAGAGCAAATGAAGAATCTGAAAATACTACTGGTGCTGGATGTCAACTACACTTCTGACTGATCTTATACACATATGTTATCTTTGTTACTCACCAGGCTGAGTTCTACAGGCTCTGACAGGACGATCTGAGGGTGGCTCTACCTCTACTTTCTTTCCAGGATCAAAGTCATCCATTTCACCTTCAGTATCACATTGCTCCTTCTCCCTTTTCCTTTTCTTCTCTTCCTGACATTAAAAATGGAGAATGTGAAAAAGATCAGAACTGCATACTTATACAGAACTTTCTGTCTGCATATATCCTATCGATACTGTTTTATGTTTTATGTGGCTTTAATTATGTTAAGAAAGTGGAATTAAATTTCTTTGAAATAAACATATGTAGTCCTTTTTTAAAAAAGAATTCAACAACAAAGAAGCAAGTTTCACATAGTTCAATCAGATTTATCCTGAACTATATGTGCAAAGGGATGTAACTTTAGGGCCAAACTCGATGAAACAGAGATTCCATAACTGAAATCTCCCCCTCAATCTTTTCACGTTTCTCTAAAGCTAATTTTGGGATCCCTGAATTGCACTAGAAGTGCAACATTGTGTGAGACAGGCTAATCTAGAAAATCTTCTATTATTTTATTCTTCTATGCTTGTATTTACTTTATGTTTAAATCACTTTTTTGAAATCAAATGTCATCATAAGCCACTGAGAATGCAATTTTTGGGAGAAGGCAAGACGGAAATAAAATGGAACAACAAAAATAAATAAAACACTACTATAGTATCTTCCTCATTGTTAACCATACCTCTGAAGTCCATAAAGGAAAACTTAAGAATGCCAGAACTTTTTCTGTAACAGGGCACACAAATGGGCAGTTGAGTGTGTGCTGAATTGCACAAGAAAAAAGGGAAGGAGCATTAAGCCACCCTCTCACATCATCATGATCTCAGGACCCTTTGCTCCATCTACTGGCTAGGGGACTATGAGTTATTGGGTTGTTACAGGTTTTGAAGTTTGTATATGAGTGTAAATGGTTATTAGAATCTATTGTAAGTTTCAGTGCATTGTAATGATTTGCGTGTTGGATTAGGACCCTGAGAGACCGGGGTTTAAATTGAAGCTCAGCTATGGAAAACCACTGAGTGGCCTTGGACAAACCACATTCTCTCATCCTAGGACAGCGGCAAACCTCCTCAGAATAAATCTTGCCAACACTCCCCCAACCCTAGGATAGGGTCACTGTAAGTAAGAGTTGATTTGAAGGCACTTAGCAACAAATAAGTTTCCTGAAGGAAATACAGACTCCAGTTACTATGTTTCAATCACAGTAACAATAAGTTCCATTGCTTAGAAAAAATATTTTCCATAAAGGCCAAGCAAGGCCTAGTGTTATGAACTTAAGCACCTTTACATGATAGGATTTACCAGATGAGAGCTGAAAATTAGTGGCATCTAGTTGTCCAGACATGTAAGAAAATTAATGCAACATATGAAATTATGCTACAGAACGGTATTACCAATATACCAGAACACCTATTAGGCTTATCACATTTGATTTTTCACACAAAAATGAATTCTTTGAAATCCTGATACTTACAGCTAACAAAAAGTTTAATAAAATACCTTTTTAAAGATTTGACTGACCACTTCAAATAAATAAGAAAATGGATAATAAACGAATAAGCCACTATTATAATTGTTTACCTTTCTCTTCCGCCTCTCCTCCTCATCCAGATGTTTTTCTTTCTCTTTATCAGATTTCTTCTTCTTCTTCTTCTTCTTCTCCTTATGTCGCTCTCTCTCATGATCTGATCTGTCATCATAATAACTGGAATCATGCCCCGATCCTGAAAGCTCTGTCACTTCACTACCTCCAACTTTCAGTACCAGCTTCAATGGCTTCTCTAAGGGTTTATCCACATAATCTAATCAGAAACAAACAGCCATCATGAAAAGAATAAATTGTGCACAGACACTCAATTCAGGCTTAATAAACTATCTGCCCTTGTTCTCTTTGCAAAAACATAAGACAAATATCTGCGCTCAGGTTGACTCTTCAGAAGTAAGCCTAAAGTACTGGGACAGATAAAAGTGGCAAAAAATGAAGTTCTTTGCCATACTGACAACCTAAAAAGAGCATACCTTAAAGTCCGAATGGTATCTATCCTAAAGTTCTTTCAAAATGCAAATAATTTACCATGCTTATCTTGTAATAAGAGTATAGAATGTGTCTTTAAGGTTAGCCTTTATACCAGTGGTTCTCAACCTTTGGGTCCCCAGATGTTTGTGGACTTCAGCTCCCAGAAGCCCCAGCCACTATGGTCAGTGCTCAGGGCTTCTGGGAGCTGAAGTCCACACACATCTGGGGACCCACAGGTTGAGAACCACTGCTTTATACCTAAGGAGCGTCCAATATAACCCCAGATTCAAAAAGGGAATCCAAGAGAATGAAAGAAATCAAGATCAGTCAATGTCTGTTCTGGTTAAATTGGTGGAAAACACCATTAAAGGTCTTAATAAAAACACCACACTTCTACAGAAATTCTCAGAGATTAGACACAGTGGCTCCAAAATAATATCTGCAAGCTCCTCCAGGATCAGTGATGTAATTCAACTGGCCTAGAAACTATGAACAGGTATACCTCCATTCATAAAGTTGATGTGTTCCTACATGTTACTTCTTTAACAGAAAATCTAGTACTAGAGGTAGAAATAACATGAAAAGAATAGGGAAAGGTTCATGCACTGTGAAGAAAGAGCAGTTCAATATACTTCTGCAAACTTTTCATCCAAAACTACAATATGCACATGTGAAATGAAACAACTCAAATAGGTAAGACTTGTATAAGTAAAGAAAAACATTTTGAACTCTCCAGAAACCACTTGAAAGCTTCATCCAGAATGCATGGGATTATTTTCTTTCTTCCATTTGCCCAGCTTCTTATGATTTCTTATAAGAGGTTGGACATGATTGAGGACCATACAGGATTTTTTAGGGAGGCTGCAAGTATACTGCCCTCCCTGTTGTTCAGGAGCCCCTCTTACTAAACTGGTTGAGGTGATGTTGGAAGAACTCAGGACAGTGGTTCTGAGGGACTTCAGTCGCTGTGCTGAAGATGTCTCTTGACTTCCAGCTCAAGATATGATCTTTACCATGAAAACCCACGGTGAATGTCTCAGTTTGTCATCAGACCAACACAAGAAGCAGAGCACAGAATTGATTTGGTAATAACAGCTCCTTTGAGCTGTGAACAAGCAGTCTGAAGGGGAACAGGGCACCAGAAATCTTCACTGTCACGGGCAAATCATTACTGGGAGAAATTTGGAGTTTTGTTGTCACTGTTGCCAAAGTTAAATTTCTATCTGGGGGCAGAAACATGGTAATATGGAAGGGGGTACCGCAGGCTAAAAGCCTGTCACAAGCACATGAAAGGCTAGTTGGGCACAATTCTTTTGTGACAATTCTGCATCAGCTTAGGATAACTTGCAGTAGGCCATAAACAGAAAATGTCTTTGGGTATGTGGTGCATCCATGTGACAAGCACTTTACAATCTGTATTTTTGTCTAGTTATGGGACTAAATCTACTTTAGTAAATCTTTATAGAGAGATACATAGAGGAGTGTGATCCTGTTAATTCTAATTCGCAAACTTCAATCATGAGATGGGTAATGGATGCCCTGTTTCTACCTGGTGTGCCAATTTCAGAGGGTAATGGTGCATCACTATTCTTTGGCTCCCCGGGGATTTAGTTTCAGGGCTCCAAAAGCTAGCATCTTGTTCCCCATATGATTTAACGCCCATAACATGCCACAGGGAATGTCTGTTCGTGGATTTTATGCAAAGTGGCATTAGGATATCGAGGACACGCAGTTCTGTTACCCCCATGACATCTGAATCAGGTGAGAAGGGAAGGAAGGGATATTTTTCAAGCTGTAATTGATTTAATTTGTGGATACAGAATCTGCAGATATGGAGGGTTGACTACATATAACAAAGTTGCCTTCTTCTAGAGCCAGTGATTTTTATTTAAATATGCCTTGCCTAATTGAGAAACCAATCATGCTTTTACTAGTACACTTGTTGATTTTTGAACAGTATTTCAGTTTCTTTTATTGAACTTGGACTGAGATTTTTGGGGGATTTTTTTAAAAGTACAGCAGTTTATAAAAACTGTAAACAAATACGGGAAAGAGATTAAGTTGCTAGATTTCCTCTACCTATCTTGCATCTAGGGAGTATTAAAAACTCTGCCTTCCCTCTACTTTCCACCCAGCCACGCTCACATCCACTCCATTATTGGGGCCGTGGGGGGGAGCTGGGGGAGAGGCTTCAAAGACAGACAGTAGAGAAAAAGCGAACTGTTCAACATCTTCAACCCGTGAGCACTTTTGATGCTTTAAATCATCGCTGCCAACTCATCCAACCGGCGAGTGAGGCCACCTGGCAGCGGGGGAACAAGAGTGTGCTAGCGGTGTTCAGTTTGTTCTTCCCCCGGAGCGTACACTCAGCTACCGAAGCCGCTGTTGCTGTCCCACTCATGGGGTCACCGAGAAAAATAAAAACCGAGACGTTCCCCGCCCCGCCGCGTTGGCCATAGGGAGACCGGGGGCTGAAGAGAAGGAAGGGTCTCCAGTGAGAGCTGCTCCCCGCCCCACCGGAGCTCTCCAGCGCCGGGGGAGGAGGAGGAGCGCGGGCGACCCAGCGACACCGACGCGCGCCCAGAGGGCGAGGGACTTCTCCACAGCCGCCGCCGCCGCCGCCCTCCGGTTTCCTCTCTCAGCCTCTCTCTCCCCGCCCCGCCTGCTCCGGACGCCCCAACGCACCGTCATAGGCAGCGGCGCCGGCACCAGCGGCGGTGACCGTCGGGGCGGAAGTCGACCTCCACTCCGCTTTCTCCGCCTTGTGCTTCTTGTGCTTCTTCCCCATGATGGTAATAACAGCGGAAACAAGGGCAATAGTAGCTTCCCGAAACCGCGCAGGACGCAGCCCCACCCCTCGAGAGTAAGGGCATGGCAGGAAGTGGCGCTGGAAGTGACCGAGCACTTCCGGGGCTGCGACGGGTTGTGACTTCCTGGGAGGGGAAGGGCGGGAATTTTCATTTCTGCAGGAGCGGGTTAAGCAGGTTGGTGACGGGTGAGTCTGAGGGGAGGATGTGGGTAGGATCCCCCCAAGGGGTAGACCCCTCTTCCTTTTCAAATAAAATCCCTCCTCCCCGCGGAGGATAGCTGCTGATTTTTGGAACCTCGAGGACTAACAGGTAGGGATGCCCAGTGTCCCTTATTTCGTGGCCGCAAAGCTTGCCCCTTATGAGACTCAGAGATGCCCCTTATCATAAGGGACGTCCACTATTTGAGGGTTAGAAAGCTTTTACATTGATATAAACTGGACGAGATTCTAAAAAAAAATGTTTTTTGGGGCGTGGGCTCTTCGTAAAGACAAATGTAATTTATCCGTTGGACAGTTAAGTTAATTTTACATGGCTACGTTAACTGAAATAATATGGTTGCCGCTCCGCATTTGCGCGCTTGACTTTCTCGGATCTGATTACAGTATTTGCGAGTTTCCTCAACAACTGTCTCTCCACCTCAGACTTTTCCTTCTCCTTGGCTCTGAACAGCTGTGCAGTCCTTTAAAAACCTGCCTCTGATCCTCCTCTTTCACCACTAAGGACAGCTTGCAGCCCAATTTCTCAACACCACAAAACCCTCTTGGGATGTCTCCTTGAAACCCAAGGAAGGGGATGGATGAGGGAGGAAGTATAAGGCCACCATACTGACCTTTGCCTCCCCTTTCTCTGACTTGGTTGGCATCCTGTGTGCCCTTTTTCTCCACCATGGCTTGGTCTCTTTCCAACAGGCACACACATTTTGATGTTTGTGATTTTTCTACTTTTCAGGGGTCCTACACCCCTAACCCTAGCAAATATAGAGGGCCAACTGTTCTTTCATTTGGTATTTAGATAGAACACAAACTTGTTAGTAGCCAATTCTTTATCATGTTATGAAATTTTGACAGTCCCTTATTGAAATTTTGAGCAGCACTACTGACAAGTTTTGCTTGACATAAGCTTTCAGGAACTTCAAGTTCCTTCATTAGATGCAAGATGCTGAAGTCTACAAATGCCTCAGCCAAATAAAACTTGTTAGTTTTTAGGGAACAACAGCATTTTTGTGGTTCAAGTTTCAACAGATTATGATGACTACTCCAGTCTGCTGGTGTTTACGTACCAGCATGAAGAAATTAGTTCTCAAAATTAGGGATGGGCCAACCGAATCCTTGGATCCTCGAATCCTTGCCAAGGATTCGAGATTCACGCATCTGAATCCCTGTGTCAAAATAGGCGAATTGAATCTTTTGAATCCACCAACCAAAAAATAGTTCTTTTTAAAAAATTGGTACCTCTGGGGCCTGCCAAAGGCCTGATCATCCAGCAGGCCCCTAGGTGCCTGAAAATTGTGGCATAAAGCTGCACGTGCGCTCCGGAGGCTGCCTATGCTTGCTCATGCTGCCTGTGCCCACTGTGGCTGCCTGTTCCCGCGGCTGCCTCCCTCTGCAAGGTAATAATCTCTATTCTTTTGATTTGAGACTGGAGAGTCTCAATCTCAATCCCTAGATTGGGAATCATTGAGACTGGACTAGAGACTTGACTTGAAAGTCTCTTGCAGGACTTGAGACTGGACTTGAGGGTAAAGAATTGAGACTGGACTAGAGACTGTTTTTTTTTTTTTTTAAAGTGCCTTGTTGCAGGACTTGAGACTAGAATTGAGATTGGATTTGAGGCTGCTGGGTTTTTTTTTAAAGTGCCTTGTTCCAGAACCTGAGACTTGACTGGAGACTGCAGGGTGCAGAATTGAGACTGGACTAGAGGCTGGTGTATTTTTTTTAAGTGCCTTCCTTGCTGCAGGACTTGAGACTTGACTTGAGACTGCAGGGTGCAGACTAGAGGCTTGATTTGAAATCTTCTTGTGCCTGTCACATAATCTGCAACAAGTGTCAACCCAGGAGATGGCATCATCTTGAGCATCCTCCAACATCTGGAGCTACTTCCAAATTGCAAGTAATGAGAATTATGCCCATTGCACTCTGTGTTCTGCAAATATGTCCAGAGGGAAAGATTCACATACTACTTCAGCCATGTGGAAACACATCAGACCCCAACATTCACCCCGGTTTCAAGAATTGAAAGGTAGAAGTGCACCATCCTCCTTTGGCTTGCCCTTTGGAATCACCCCCGGTGAAACACAGGACAGCATCTTCTTTCCAGCCGACTCTGAAAGCATTCATGTATACCGCTCAAAGAGCTAAAGTCATCACAAGTTTGGTTGGTGAAATGATCTGCAAAGATAAGCAGCCATTGTCCATAGTGGAAGGTAAAGGTTTCAGAAAGTTGATAAGCCGCCGTGAGCCATGGTACAGCATCCCAAACAGGAAACACTTTGCCCAGAAGGTGATCCCAGAGATATATGAAGAGGAAAAAAGAAAAGTGGAGAATCTTTTGGAGAACACTGACTTTGTTGTGCTGTCAACTGACATGTGGACCTCAACAAGTTGTGACAATTACCTCAGTTTGACAGTTCACTTCATAGATGACAACTTTGAGTACCATCACTTGTGCTTAGAATGTATTCCCTTTGCAGTGGTTTCCTATACAGCATCTGCGATAGAAGTTTTCATCACCACCACTATGAAAGAATGAAATCTCTTGCACAAAGTTCTGTGTGTCATGAGAGACAATGGGCCAAATATGGTTGCAGCTTTGGAATGCAGTACCTTTGACCATTTGTCCTGCCTTGCTCACACCTTTCAATTAGTTGTCAAAGATGGCTTACTGAACGAGACTGAAATTAAGATGATCATGTCCAGCTGCTGGAGTATTGTGGGACATTTCAAGCGCTCTTCTAAAGCCATGAAAGTGTTACGAGCTTCTCAAGCCAAGCTAGGTGTGAAACTCCATCGGTTGATACAAGATGAACTGACTAGATGGAATTCTCAGCATTACATGTTCAGTCGTCTCATGGAACAAAAGCAAGCTGTTTTACTATCTGCTTCAGAGTTGAATTTCTTGGTGGATCTGACTGCTCGACAATGGACCACTATAGAAGAAGTGATACAACTCCTAGATGTATTTGATAGAGCAACATTTGTGGACAGTTCCATTGAAGTGACCATCTCAGAAATAATTCCTTTAGTGAATAGCACCACTTTTACTCTCCAAAACTTCAAATCAATGTTAGGTTCTGTCCAGGTTTTCCAAAATGACTTGCTGACATCTCTGAAGAGGTGCTGTCAATCTGTGGAGATGGAAAAACTGTATGCTCTTGGAACTCTCCTGGATCCCCGCTTCAAAGCCAGTGTCATTTTGAACAAAGAACACCTTGATCAAGTGAAATCAACACTGGCCATGGAAATTTCTGATCCTTGTTTGTAAGCAGATGTGACTGAGCTGTAGTTTTCACAAGAAAGTCAAAGAGACACCACTCCAGTGTTGTCAAGTGAACTAGAAGGAGTTCATAGCATGTGGAGTCACTATGCTCAATTGATGATCCCATCTAACAGCAGTGAGGACAGTTGCACTGTGTCTCCTAAAGATGAGATTAATGCCAACTTGTCAGAACCACTGCTTCCACCATTTGCGGACATCTTCAAGTATTGGATGGACAACCAAAAATATCCCAATTTGAGGAAACTGTCCAAAAAGTTCCTAATCACACCACCATCGACAGTAATGTCAGAAGGACTCTTCAGCATATCAGGTGTCATAGCTGATAAAAAAACGCAGTAGGCTAGACGCAGAGCAAGTTACAATGCTGGTGTTTTTGAACAAAAATCTGCATTGAAGGTTTCAGCTATTTTTTTTTGTTTTTGTTTACATTGCCCTGAAACAGTTCAGGCAGGAACTCGTACAAATTTAAAAGTAACATCTTTTTGATTGTTCTTAATTTTGTGGAAAGAATCAAGACTCAGGAGTTATGTACTTCATGTGGTAGATGAACATGTCAATTGCATTTGTATCTTCTTAATAAGAAATATGGGTTTGTTTTCTTGAAAGGGAAAACTATTATTTAATTTGCTTTTCATTAAACAAAGATGTCAAATTCTGCTTCAAAAACACTTTTCAGCAGAAGTGCTTTCTTTCCCTAGCGTTTTAAACCCTTTTTTAAAAAAGGATTCAAAAGATTCGAGATTCGTGAGTTTCATGGATTCCCAGAACCTTCCAAGGATTTGGATTCGGATTCAGAAAATTCTGGATTCGTCCCATCCCTACTCAAAATTCTTTTGCACTCAGGTGAACCACAAGTAGTCTCTAATTTGGAGCACCATTCAGTGCAAGCAACATCTGGGAGCTAATTTAATGATTGTGCCTCTACTTTTCGTCTCTGTTATACATTAATGACTCTTTTGAAAATCAGAGTGCTGCTCTTGGAATTAAGTTGCAATCACAGAAGGATGTCATTTAAAAATGAGCTATAATTGGCTTATTTACAGCTATATGTAAAAGGAAAAACCACAGAAATAGAAAAAATATTTAAGTGACATAAACAACTATGCACTGATCATTGTGATTTTCCTGCATAACCAAATCCTCAAGGGCTAGAATCTGAAGGACTGAACCCTGGGTGCCTGATGAGTCCTTCATGAATCCATATGGATGATCATGCATTTCTTATTTTCCCTCATATACTTGAGTCTTTGTGTGTTCATTTCTTAGAAAATGAATATTTCTGCTTACCAGCCAATAATGTACTTGTTTACTTTCCTTCTTTGAAAAATGCTTCTTGTCCAGTGACAATCAGTCTGTACATCTTGAAATTTAGAGGCACTAATAGAGACTAAATTTAGAGACTAATATTTCTGAGTGAACATGCACAGGAATGCCTACTTTGTTTGGTGAAAACTGACTTCTAAATAACTGTAAGACTGTACTCTTAGCTTTCAGGTACATTGTCTTGTTTAGTATCTTGTTTATGTACAGAGAACTAAAGCTAACATAAATCTACAGTTGAAAGGATACATGGACTGCCTACCAACAGGTTTAGAATTGTGTTCCTATGATCTGTAAGAGCTCTAATTTACTTGAGAATTAAAATGCTTTCATTGTTTTAGAAACAATCCAAAATATATACATGTGCAGGTTTGTGCATGTGTGTGTGTGTGTGTGTCTCTCAGAAGAGAAAACTTAAATCTGTATCTTGCTTGATAACTGAAGTAGTCTTGGTTAAAATTTATTCACTCTGCATAAAGTCACGGCCCAGACCATTAAGACATAAACATAATAAGATGCAGAACATCCTTTCTGTTGTATTAGATATTCTCTTTTTCTTCCCTCTTTCAGCAGTACAACATTCTCTGATTCCTAGTACTCTTAATTCCCCCTCTCCTGTATTTATCAGTTCTGTTTGCTCTTCACTGAAGATAAAGGCTTTCTTCCACCTTATCCCAAGAAGCTATGGAAGTACTGCCCTATACAGATACAAATGTATATTTACAGTTGGCAGTAATATCTTTGTGTAGATCCCTGAAGATTCTGAGGGAGGAGAAGATCTAACAAATTTCTCTGTACAGTCCTCCTTTTACATTTGTGGGTTTGACCTTTGTAAATTTGATTTTTCATGAGATGCCAGCTTGTCTCTTCTCTGTTCTCCCCCTCTCATTCCCCAGTCTTTTCCCTGAACATGTGTCCTTTCTTTCCACACACTCAGGCAAAAGGCAAACAAATGTGCAGGGGCAGCCCTATGTGCATAGAAGGTGTGGGCATGCCTTCTCTGGGCATGGGCCCCCCCATTTACTCGTCATTTGCCCAGGCACCAAATCTTTTTGGAGAATGTGTGTATATTTTAGAAAGTTTATCAGGTGCCAAATACTACGTACACATCATCTTATATAAGTTTTCTTTCAAATCATAATTTAAAGTAAATTTTAAGTCCTTTGTCAACATCTTTTCCAATTGATCTATTCGAACTGGGTGACTCACATTTTGAGCCCATTTAATCCTACATTCTTTGGCTGCAATCCTGTGCACTTTTATTGGGATCATAGAGCTGACCTATTTATAATTCAAGTGCAGTCGCAGTTCCATCCAATTAACCATTGTGGATAAATGTCCATATCTAGAAAGACTTAGTCTCTCCAAGAAAAGCATATCATACTCTTTCTTTTTTTTTACTGAGTTGAGACCTGTAGATAAAGGTACCCAGATACATTAAGGGAAACTTTCTTTGACCAAACATCTTTTGCTTTCTGGAATAGTAGCTGATATAATTCTTGAGCATCTGTTCTGCTCAGAAAGGCAAGAAGAGGGATTATTACTCCTGCTGCTTCACCCTCCCTTTTTGCATCAGTGCCGGCAGACTGTTGCCTCAGTCTTCACAGTCACCTGATAAAGCCACAGGTAAGAACGGCTGTGTCACTGTTCTTCCTTCCCCCTCACATTTACATCTAGGTTGTTAGGGTGATGATCTCCTTATTGGGAAAACAATATATGTCTATATTGTAATGTTATTCTTCTATTGTTTTAATATGCTCCTTTAATATACTGCATAAGGATATGATGTGTTTTGACTTATCATGGAAATTTGGTTTTTGCTGTGATTTCATGCTAAAGCAATAAAATTAAACTGAACTGCAATACAAAGCCATTTTTAAAGCTTCCATCAGTCTTATTTGCTTTTTACAATACCCTAGTTTCTGAAACTTAAACTTCCTGTATATGAAGTTTGAACAAGGCAGTATATATACAATTACCGTGTTTCCATTACTTTTCTTGCAGTTCTTGTCTAAATGCACCTTGTTATATTTGCTCTGATGTGTCTGATAAACAGATAAGGCCAGAATAGAAAGTATTTTGGCTGTTCTTTAAGAATGAGAAACTGCCAGGTATTTGAAAATATAATGACTTTTGCTGCTATTTTTACCAATTAGATTTCTATAAAATGGATGAAGCTGCAACTGATTTAAAACAAGCTCTTCAAAATGACTGTGAAACCCTGCAGGTACATGTAGAAGTTCATCAGAAATCAGACAGGTTGGTTTTGTGCCCCAAGTGTCTCTTATACACAGCACCTCTCCTGATCATTCTCACAACACAGGATCATGTGTGGCAAGGGCAGAAATTATTGATCCCAAAAGGTGACAGAACAGGATGGAACTCAATGTACATGTCTCACCACAGGATATGACAATTTCAGAGAAAACAATGTGCTAAACACAAGGAAGTTATTATAGTGGATGTGATTGAGAAATGGTGAAACTGTTTTATACAGATAATTAGTTCATATAAGTCTTGGACCCTCCAAAGTTGCAGCCAGAATTCTTCTTAAACCCTGCTGAGATTTCTTTTGGTTGAAGATGGTAGGAACTCAACCTATGAACTGCATGCAAAGCATCTGCTTTCCCTCCTCTCTCGTTCTTAAAGTTAAGGAAATTATCTTTTTGAGAAGGCAAGTTGGTGTATATGTTTTGTTTTGTATATACAAAGTAATTAATGGATTTCTTAAGCCTGGCTACTGATAGAAGACTGCTTTCTAATATAATGAAAATTAGCACTTCAAGTTTAGCCATGTGAAGCTTACTTTTTTTTTTAAAAAAAGTTTATTCTTCCATATACACTTTAGGTATGAACATCTTATTTATACCTTTGAAGGATCCTGTAATGAGGATTATTGGGGTTCCTACTTAGGTATATGTTCTCTGTGTGACTGAAAAAAAATGATATTGGGTCTTTCCTAGCAATTACTATTTTCTTTTTCATCCTAATCAGCACTGCAAAGAAAGAAGATATCAAATCAAGTGTCCTGAAAGTACTAAATAGACATAATGTTGTCTTTGGTGATTACAAATGGACGGAGTTTGATGACCATTTCCTAACAAACAATGTGCATTCCATTGCGATTGTAGATACAGAACTAAAGCTGAAGGAAAGACAGGTATGATTAATTTCTTACATTATTCAAAACTCTTTTTGAAGACAAAATGTTTTTATTTTGATTGTGAATGATAATCTAATCTAGTCTAATCTAATCATAAATTCATAAATTGGGAATCATAGAAAATGCTGAGATGTTTCCAGAAAAAGATGGACTTCAACTGATGGCTAATTTACTAATGCAGTAGAACAGAGTCATGAAATATTACATGATAGAAATGACTATTACCTATTACGTATTACCTATTACTATTGTTCATGAAGGATCACATTTTTTGAAAGCTCTTCACATGAACAGCACCCTGTAAAATGTAAACAGTAATCTATCATAATAGAGAATGTGGATGCAACTATGCTGATTTTTTACTTGCAAGAAATACTCCCCAGGGGGCAAAACTGAAGAAGAAAACCAAAAAACCCTGTATTCCCCAGCTACAGTCTGATGTCATGTTTGCATACTACCTTATTCTGTTGGAAATTTAGACCAGGCATGATTTGCTATAATTTATGTCAAATTTAGGTAGTTTGATTATTAATACTTTAGAAACAATCTACAGCATGTTACTGAAATTTGGAAAAAATTATATTTCATAAGTAATATAAAAAACTTCACTTAAAACAAAATTATTTACTACTGGATGGTTGACAATGCAGTTCTGTACATGTCTACTCAGAATTAAGTCACACTGATTTCAGTGGGAGATAACATATTTCCTGATAGGCCTAATTTGTTTGTCCTTCTTCACTGCAGCCTATTAGCCTCCATAAGTGCAGCCTTTCAATCCATATTTTTCATGTCAGTGAAGAAGGACCCAGTGCTGAAAATTTAGAAGCAGAGGATGAGGATATTGTTGCAGCTAATCACTGGATACTACCTGCAGGTATTTTTGTTTTGGTGGTAACTTAAACTGGTCCCTGCAGAATTCAGAAGCATGTTCAGATTAAGGCGAGTGGAATTTTTCTGTCAAAAGGTATTTGAATATAGTTTGGATATTTATGTGGGCAAGAGCACCTTTAGATAAGAATTGTGAGTGAAAATAAGAGCCAGATTGAAAATTGAGCGTGAACACTGTTATGAAATAAATTGCACAGAATTCCAAAGTGAGAAATATCCCTACAAGGAAAACAAAATGTGCTGTAGTAGGTGTGACTTTTCAGTTGTGCTTCTGTGAAACTGATGTGTTTTTAAGTCCTGGTAAGAATGTTGAGCTTAAAGCTTTTGCACTAAAATCTATACAAATGCAGAAGACTTTAAAAATTTTACCTGTGTAGATTATGCTTCATGAATTGTATTGACAAATGGAACCATTTCAGAAGGAGTTTACTGCCCTACTGCTGAATATTATAGTTTAACATTTATAGCTTTATAGAATTATAGAAGTTTATATTTGAAGTAATATGTAATGCTTATGTTTTACAGTTGAGTTCCATGGTTTGTGGGACAGCCTTATTTATGATGCTCAAATAAAATCCAATGTAAGTAGAAAGTATGTATTAAGTATTAAATACTGATCAGCTGACCATACAAATCTACTGGCAGCGGCCTGTTGTTCCCCATTTGTGACATAGTTTAAGTAGAAGTGGAGGCCTGCGAAATAATAGAAATGGAAATAAGGATTTTACAGAAGCAGAAAGAGAGGTTTCTGCAGCTTGGCTGATGTTCCACAGGGGGCTTTGAAGCAGCAAGGAAAAAAAGAGCTACTTCTACCATTACCACTTGCTACTTTCTGGGACAAAAATTTTCCTTTTCTATTGCATGTGATAATTAATGTAGCCAGCCTAGTTTATTGTGATGTCACTTATTACTGCTGTTGTAAATGATTACACAATTACTGCTGTTGTGAATGCTTAACTTGCAAATATTTCAAATTCAGATACTTTTGTTACACACAAGAATGTCTTATGTTATGTGGCAGTTGTTTCCGTTACTTACTTTTCCCCTTTTATCCTGTGTGTATGACACAGATATATTTCTGGAGTTATTTCCTCTTAAGGAGTTCTTGCAGTAAGTGGAAAATATGTGTATTTTAGAGGTGTCTGGTCCCAGCTTCAAGATGGAAGATGCAATTCAGTGGAACTCTGCTGAATCATGCCATCCAACAGTGTGTTCTTTGGCAGAGGGAGTCCCCTCTGTCAGCAAGGGTTACCTGATCCACAGACAACTGAAGAGTCCTTGAAGTTTCACCAGATTGCGGTCTGTGTGAGTGGCTGCTCAGGAACAGAGCAGTGTGATTGTAGTAGCAAAATGAAGCAAGGAAAATAGCCCCTGTTGGAAATGCTGGGGGGGAGGGAGCGGATTTTCCTTTCCCATAATAGACACTACATCTTGACTGGGATCTTTTATTAAGAAGAATATTTTAACAAAAGAAGAAAAAGGACAAAAATAAGGAGCCAACGTTAGTACCAGGAGGCTGAGTCCCTTGGTTTTGTTTCCCTTTCCCTAATGTGGATTTAGATGTAAAGAGACAGCAAACAATTTCTCTCTCCAGTCAAGTGATGTAATAAAACTAACTTTATATGAAAATAATAGAATCAAAGTGTGGTGATAGTGAATGTTTTCTTTGAATGATTTTGATCAAAAATCTATTTGGGACTTTTGCAACTCAAAATTGAATTAATTAATGATTGAACTTTTAAAACAGCACTTAACTGAGTTATTTGTTGATGAGATATAGTCCCTCGCTCCATCTACTGGACACTGTTGGAATTAACTGTGGAAAAGTTACAATTGGAATTTAATTATTGAAAGATAATCCTTCCAGATATTATTTTTTCTTTCTCTTCAATTGATTTTGGTGTTCTGCTTTCTTAAAAATGGACTAGCAATTTCAGCAAGAGGAAGTACCAGCATACCTTTTTTGATTTTTTAAAGGAGTTTAAAGAATTTAAAGCACAATTGAGAAGGTCTGATGAAATAAAAAATATCTTGGATAGGAATTTTGGTGATTCCAGGAATGTGAAGCAAGTGAAAGAAGAAATCTTAGAGGAAAAATTGGAGATGAATGAATCTGTGTGTGATTTAAAACCTGACATTCAAATCAAAGAATACAGGATTCAACTAGCACCTTTTTTAGAGGAAGAATATCAAGCTAGAATAAGGATCCTTCTTGAACAGACAATAGTGAAAGGAACAGATCTAGCTGGTTAGTTCAAAGGACTTGTAATAAGGAAAAATGTGGATGTTAATTCAGAACAAAAATGTAAAGGTGGCTTTAGAAAGAATAACTTTGAAAAAAAATGAAAAAATGTGGTCGGATTTTCTTTTTATTAATTTAAATCTATAAAGAAGGTCTTTCTTATTAAAAGGTTTTGATTTGGAATTACTGTGTGGATTATGTTTTAATTTTATGATGTCCAGGATATTAATTTGACATGATACTAATGTTAGGGGAGATAAACTATTGATGAGAATGTTCTATACAGATAAAAAAAAGTGGGGAGAGAAGATCGAGAGAAATGAACTGTATGAAGGGAGAAATTATTTAAAAAATTGTTAATATTTTATGAATTTTTAATAATATAGGGAAAGAGATTAAAGATAAGATAGATATAAGACAGTAGTTTATTAATATAGAAGAACTATTATTTAGTAATAGCTGCTAATATAGGGGTTAAATATGACTAATACTGGGTGTATCATCGTTTGGAGACTAATATATGCTTATGTTTTAGTGTATTGTGGTTTGGTTTTGATTTTTGTAAGGAATTTTTTTCTGTGTGTTTTTATTTTGTCTTTTTGTGTTTTATGTTTTATTGTATAATTTATTATAAATTTATTATTGTATATTAATTTATTAAAATGTTAATAAATAGAGAAATATGTATATTTGAGGGACAATGTGGACTGAATGGCTAATGTGTATGACAACTGGCCATTGTGCACATTCCACAGACATTATCGAGCTTGCACACACAAGCTCTCTTGAAGAAGAAATTGTGTAGATTTCGAAAGCATTCCCTAATCTCTCCATAGACCTTAGGGAAAGTGTTTATCTCAGTGGCATTTTTTAATTCTCTGGGAAATATGTGTACTCTCTACAGCTCTAAGGGAATGTACTTATCTGGACAGGATTTTGTATATTTAGCAGATAATATGCTTTATTTCAAGACAGATTAAACAACGTGTATTTGTTGACAGAGCTGTACACTGCTCACTGGTATGCTCCGGTCAACATGCTCAGTCTCTCTCTCTCATAGAATCATAGAGTTGGAAGAGACCACAGGGGCCATTGAGTCCAACCCCCTGCTATGCAGGAACACCCCATCAAAGCATTCCCAACAGATGGCCATCCAGCCTCTGCTTAAAAACCTCCAAAAAAGGAGACTCCACCACACTTTGAGGCAGCATATTCCGCTGCCAGACAGCTCTGACTGTCAGGAAGGTCTTCCTGGGGTTCAGGTGGAAACTCTCTCTCTCTTTCTCTCTCTTTAAAATCGCAATAATGAATGGAAGTTGCACCTGTGATTAGAATTGATTGCCAGATAGAATGTGAGAATGCATACAGGTGTTCAGCTTGTAACCAGCTAGTTATGGTGAACAGCTGTTTGCGATGGAGGCATGTTTATAGATTATGCTTTGTTTGTTCTATTTAATTATTATTCCTCTATAATAACAACTAACTTCCTGTATTGTCAAAGCTGTGGGTTTTTTTCTCTCTGGACATCTCATTGTGTTCTGTCCAGTAACACCTACTAGTATGAGATTGGGCAAGTTGAGCATCTACTGTTACTTTTGATCACTTAGCATGTGGTACACCATTTTTTTATTTTATAATTACTTTATCCTGGGATTCATGATTTTATGGGCAATGTCACTTTAGCATAGGTTTCCTAAATATGTTGCTTTAGTTACGGAAGGCTGATTTAGGATCAAACAGCATGCTGTCTCCTTTTATCTTGAGGACGGAAGAAACTTTAGCATATAACTAGTAAGAAATTCTTGTCATGATTCTGGTTATCTCTCTGTAGCACGACTGTAAGAAAGATTTGCTAATAACTGATATGCCTTAAGAGTTTCATGGCTTGGATGTTTGGGCACCAAACATTTTGAAGACATTTTGAAGTCTGGCTTGTTTACAGTATTTTTCATTTAAAAAAAAAGTCTTCATTCACAGTAAGAGAAAACTGATCATGAATCAAATGGATTATTTACCCATTAAGTGAGGACTCCAAATTCCTTGGTTGCGTCTGCTGTATTCTAGTACTGTATAGTTGTTGTTTTTTACATATTTTTTGCCGTCATAAAAGAATGCGAGAATTATTTGATGAAACTGGAGAAGCTTATTATTATGTGAAACTTTATCACTTTCTTCACTTTTCTCTTTGTCCAATTAGCTATTGGATTATGTGACTACTACATTACTGTTCTCTGACAGAAATGTTGACAGCAACTTGATATCATGGAACAGAGTTGTTCTACTGCACGGTAAAATTGTCATTGTAACTAAGTCATACTTTAGCAAAAAAAGTTTGACTAACTCTGCAGTCCTATGCAATACTCAGCATTCATATTGTACTTTGTAATATTTGCATGTGCTTTGCATACAGTATCTTTGATAATCATTGTAGCAACATTATATGGCAGGTTTGCAGCCTGCAAGCTGTTTTTACAGCTCACAAGACCTTTGTGGTGCTCTCCAACCCCAAAAACCTTTAAAACAAAACCCAAAAAAACCAACCCCCCCTTGTTTTTCCATTCCTGGAGGCTTCAAAGAGTGATGAGTTTTATATATTTGGCATCAGCAACACCTCGACAAAGTCTTGATAACATTAAAACATCAAACTAGAAATAGACATCTGGAAGGTCCAGAGGCAAATATTTCAGACATAATATGAATTGGAGAGGATTCATTGGCCAAATATTCACCCTTGGCAGTCACGTAGGGATATGGGGGCAGGGGGGCGATTCACCCTGGGTGGCAATGTTTTGGGGGCATCCCGGCCTATAGCCATGCCCCCACACCCCCTGGCCACACCCCCATGCACCGCAGTTGTGCCCCTGCACACAGTGGCCCTACCCCTTGCTCCATGCCATCCCCCTCCCCCACTCCAAGCTCCAGCACTGGCCCTTGGACTTTGCAGCATGTACACACAGCTTGCTGTTGCTCTTTTCCTGACTGCCCTCTGGGTGTAGCTTTTCTTGTTCAAAAATGGCAGGCCACTGTTAACTCATGTTTACGATTAATATGTAGTTTGGTCCAGAATAATTTTAAAATGTGTGATCTGGTCTAGCTAGGGCTGTTAACAATGGATAATATGGGCAAAAATACAATGATTATTTTGTGGCTAAATTAAACATGTCTTTTAAAGTAAGTGAATAGACATGTCTCATTGGGCAGAAGCAAGTAGCTTAGATTGGATCCTGGCTTCTGAGAAGCAGATGTAGTATGTATTTACATGCATGTAATTTAGTTGTTTAACAGTTAATGTGTACTGTATTTTGATTGTAGGTCCTCCAGGAACTGGTAAAACTTCTTTATGTAAAGCATTGGCTCAGAAGCTGACAATTAGACTTTCACATAGGTAATTTAGATTAAAGTTGTGTATTAGATTTTCATGTAAATAATTTAGATTAATGTGGTATATTAAAAATTGAGAGCCAGCATGGTGTATTGATTTGAGTGTTGGATTACAACCTTGAAGAACATAGTTTGATTCACCATGAATCGCCATTGAAACCCACTGCGTGACCTTGGGTCCATCACACACTCTTAGCCCCAGAAAGCCTAGTAATAGGTTCGCCTTAGAGTAAGCCATAAGTTGGAAACAACCTGAAGGCATGCAAAAATATTAAAAATTACAATAGTGTCTAGTCACCAAGCCAGCTTGGCATTTGCAATACAAGGGAATTATTGTGTTGTTCACTTCCCATGCATTTAAATGAGGTTTGCAGAGGAGAGTTTTCCAGTGGCTTGTTTCTTGCATGTGTTCCCTCCCTCCAATGCGAATACCAGGATGTGAGGCATTAAAAATAACTGCACCCAGGATCCTATAGGTGATGTACCCTGGCATAAGCCTTGGTCTTGGCAGTATATACCTTGAGAGACATTGCAGAAGGAGGTATCCTGCACCTCCTTGTATACCTTTTCTCTCAGCTGCACAAAGTCTCCACTTTGCACCTCTGTCTCCAAGCCACTGCTCAGCTATGGTGTACTGCTGGGTGCATTTTGGCTGTCCTCACATACCTGAGGAAGAATAAGTAGTTTTTCACAGGGGGGTGGAGGTTGCTCCTTTTTCTCCAGGAGTGCAAGGGCAGCTAGAAAATGCCTGCACGCATCCCTGCAGCTGAGCTCTACTTGGGAGGTAGTCACATATACAATCTGTTGAGCTCTTATTTTTCAGCTAGGGAAGAAGTAGGAGTGAAGAAACAGTCTTTTCCTAAACTACAGTGTACTTGTTGGATCTAGGTAACTTATGTGTAAATTGGAAATAAAATTAATTTGTGACTTTTCATAAGACTTTTCATAACTTGAATGTCGAGCCTTTTAAAAACTTAATAACAAATAATTATTTTGGGTTAAACAAAAAACTAGGGGGAAAACCACAGTATAGCCTCAACTATGCCCCAATTCAACCCTGTCAATTTTAGTAAGTTAAATTTACTTAATGCTTACACTGAAGTGAAAAGAGTTTAACTTTGCTTGAGTCGTGCTGTGTGAATTCAGGTCCTTATGTCAGGATACTATTCTGGAATTTTTCATTTTTATATTAATGATATTAATTGAATATCAGTAGAATTGATAATAATTCCTTGTTTTCACTGAGATAATTTAATTAAAATTTTAGGTACCGCTATGGACAGCTGATAGAAATAAATAGTCACAGCCTCTTCTCTAAATGGTTTTCTGAGGTAAGAGTTTGTATAATTTTCTCATACATTCTCTTCGGGGTTTAATGATGCATCTAATGTTTCTTGCTCATGTACATTTTAAGGACACTGTAGATGTCAATTTGCTAGGTTTTTATAATCTGTTTTACAGGGTTTTTTTAACCTCTTGGTGTAAAGGGTAACTAGGATACGGACAAGATGAAATCATAATACAGAGAAAATAGCAGTCTCTAGTGCAGCCCTTTTGAAAAGATAGTGCAAATCATTAAGATTGTTCAAATTTAGAGTTACCTCAGGCAACAGGGCATAGTTAGAAGAAGCAAATACAGCAACTGTACAGGCCTAAATATCTGTGATGAATGTCTTGCTGTTGTTTATCACAAGAACCCTGACCATTTTTCTGACCATTTTTCTGTAAACCCCTGCAACTCTAACAGATCTGCATTATGCAGTATGCTTGTAGCATAGTTTCTCAGCCTCAATCATCTCATCTGCAATATAGAGTATATTATTGTGCAGGGTAAATTTACAAAGTTGTTATGATAATAGTTAACAGAATAAATTTGAAGCATTTGAACACCTGGAAGCACAGCACAAATGTTAAGTACTATTGAGTTGACAAGTTGACAAGCTTGCATTTATTTACATTTAAGACCTTTTCGTACTACACTGTTATAGTTCTATTATTCTCCTTTCAACATGCTATGGAACCCTGGGATTTGCAGTTTAGGAAGGGGCATTCAGGATTCTCAGCCAGAGATCTCTTTGGCCTCAGTAAACTACAGACCCTAGAATTCCACAGGATATTGAAAGTGGAATGTGTAACAGTGTAGTGTGGAAAGGCCCTTACTGTTACAGGTCACAGTTGTTGGTATTCTGGTTCACACTGTGGTCCAGTTGCCATTACTGTTTGTCTTTCTTTTCTTCCCATATGCCTCCATGACATCAGTTACTGTCCCCTGCAAGTTTACCCTAGATATCTGCCCGTGATTTATTCTGGTGTGCAGCTACTTATAAACCTTCCATAATGTAACCCTGTATAGCACTAGGCAATATTAGTGAGAGAGCAATATTCCTAGCACTCATATCCTTCCTTCTGCTGTAAAAAGCCATGGTGGTGATGCTTTGAACTTGAGGGTACTCAATATCGTTTACTTTATATGTCTCCTCTTACACCTATAACCTGTTTTGTAGGGAAGCATGCAGAAATTCTTACACACAATTGGATTCAGGTTTTTGCTACTGTTTTTTATGTAAGGATCTATGGAGTGTGGTACAACACTGGCATTAGAAGAAGAGTATAACAGGATCAATCTGCCCTCTAATAAAAGCACACAAAAGAAGCTATCTTTAAAACATTGAGAATTAATGTACTAGAGACTGCTGATGGTGAGGTGGTGAATCTGTTCTGGCTTTGTACTAAAGTCCAAAGGTGCCAAATCCAGTTTCCAAAATAGGCTCTATTCTTTTGAAGTTTGAACTAAAATGAAGATTGGATTCGCTACCCCACTGGCCCAGAAACTGCCACTGTACTACACATCAACTCTGCTCCAGATTCCTTGTTAATCAGGTTGCTGATTCTTCCTAGAGCAATGGGACTGTGAAGATACATATGCATCTACACATCCAGTGTGGATTGCTGAGAATCAATCCCCTTAGATTTCTGAGAAGAAGGTTTGATTTGTGCCTTAGGTTCCTATGTCTGCCTAGAACTTTGTGCCATTTTTTGAGCAGCCTTGTTCACAATCTGCGAGCCATTAAAGTAAAGAAAGGAGTTCATGATGGATGGGAGTTTCTTAAAAGTGAGATACTGAAGGCACAATTGAAAACTGCGCCAATAAGGAGGAAAAATGGCAGGTTCTAAAGAAACTGGAATGGTTGACAAAAGAACGGTCAGCTGTGCTAAGTGTTAAAAGAAACATGTACAGGAAATAGAAGAATAGTGAAACCACCAAAGAGGAATTCAAGCAAATAGCCAGGATATGTAGGAAGGAGGTCAGAAAAGCTAAAGCACAAAATGAGCTCAGGCAAACAATAAAGGGCTTTTTAAGATATGTCCCAGCAAAAGGAAAAACAAGGAAATGATAGGATTGCTGCACAGAGAAGATGGCCAATTACTAATAAGGGGAAAGAGAGAAGGCAGAACTACTCAACATCTTCTTTATCTCAGTTTTCTCCCAAAAGGATAGAAGCACTCACCCTGGGGAGTGGGGAGCAGGTGAGGAGAGGGGAGAAATGCAGCACAGAATAGATAGGGAAGCAGTACAGGAATATCTGGCTAAACTAGATTAATTTAAATCTCCAGGGCCAGATGAATTACATCCAGGAATGTTAAAAGAACTGGCTGGAGTCATTTCTGAACCATTTGCAATAATCTTTGAGAACTCTTGGAGAACAGGAGAAGTCCCAGCAGACTGGAGAAGGGCAAATGTTGTCTCCACCTTCAAGAAGAGAAAAAAAGAGGACCCAAATAATTATTGCCCAGTCAGCCTGACATCAATACCAGGAAAGAACCTAGAGCAGATCATTAAACAGTCAGTTTGTAATTATTCAGAAAGGAATGCCGTAATCACTAAAAGTCAACATGGATTTCTCAGAAATAAGTAATGCCAGACTAATCTTATCTCTTTTTACGACAGGGTTACAAGCTTGATAGATGAAAGGAATGCTGTAGACATAGCATATCTTGATTTAAGTAAGGCCTTTGACAAAGTCCCCCTTGACATTCTTGCAAAGAAGCTTGTAAAGTGCGGGCTGGGCAGGGCTACTGTTAGGTGGATTTGTAATTGGTTGACCAACAAAACCCAAAGGGTGCTCACCAATGGCTGCTTTTCATCCTGGAGAGAAGTGACTAGTGGGGTGCCACAAGGTTCTGTCTTAGACCCAGTGCTATTCAACATCTTCATAAATGACTTGGATGAAGGAGTAGAGGGCATGCTGATCAAATTTGCAGATGACTCCAATTTGGGAGGGATTTGCTAATACCCCAGAGGACAGGATCAAATTTCAAAATGCCCTTGACAGATTGGAGAACTGGGCCAAAGCTAACAAAATGAATTTCAACAGAGACAAATGTAAGGTCCTACACTTAGGCAGAAAAAGTGGAATGCACAAATATAGGATGGGGAATGCGTGGCTGGTTAGCAGTACGTGTGAAAGGGATCTAGGAGTGTTGGTAGATCACAAGCTGAACATGAGTCAGCAGTGTGATGCAGCAGCCAAGAAAGCTAACGCGATTCTTCGTTGCATCAATAGGAGTATGGTGTCTAGATCGAGGGAGGTAATGGTACCATTGTATTCTGCTTTGGTTAGACCTCATTTGGAATACTGTGTCCAGTTCTGGGCACCTCAGTTCAAGAAGGATATTGATAAGCTGGAACATGTCCAGAGGAGGGCGACCAAATGGTGAAGGGTCTGGAAGCCATGTCCTATGAGGAGTGGCTTAGGGAGCTGGGGATGTTTAATCTGCAGAAGAAAAGGTTAAGAGGGGACGTGATAGCCATGTTTAAATATTTGAAAGGATGTCATGTCCAGGAGGGAGTGGGCTTGTTTTCCACTGGTCCGGAGACTTGGACAAGGAACAATGGATTCAAGCTGCAGGAAAGGAGATTCCACTTGAACCTCAGGAAGAACTTTCTGATGGTCAGAGCTGTCCGGCAGTGGAATATGCTGCCTCGGAGTGTGGTGGAGTCTCCTTCTTTGGAGGTTTTTAAGCAGAGGCTGGATGGCTATCTGTTGGGAATGCTTTGATGTGTGTTTCTGCATAGCAGGGGGTTGGACTGGATGGCCCTTGTGGTCTCTTCCAACTCTATGATTCTATGAAAGTAAATAACTCAGTATGTGCAGTTTGATTGTTGCTGTTGGCAATTGTGATAACACCAAATACATATACTTGCCCATCTTAAAATAATCATTACTGACCAAAGAGAATCAAGAAGTGCTGAATTATACATCTGATTAATATGAAGAGTACAAAAAAAGTATTCATTTGTATACATCTGTTTTTCCCATAGAGTGGCAAACTTGTAACTAAAATGTTCCAGAAGATTCAAGCATTAATTGATGACAGAGATGCTCTTGTATTTGTACTGATTGATGAGGTATGAGTGTTATACTTCTTGAAGTGAAGCAGTGACTGCAGTACAAGCTATTTGTGGAGTATCTTGGGAATAGAATGCCTGTGATTACCTACACTGATTTTAAACAGGAGGCAGCTAAAGCTCTCTGGCTGCTTGAGCTGGAGGAAAAACTCCACTTGAGATGATTGTGTACAGCATTTTACACAGTAGTCATAATACAATGAAGAAAGATCCAAATTAGACTAACCTAGGAATCTATAACACTGTGTCTTTGTAACGAGCACAACTGAATAGAAAATATATTTTACAATAAACAATGCTTGCTATATCAGGCCTTAGAAGATTCAGAACAGAATATTCTAATCAACTTTCAAAAAGTCTGATCAAAATTTAGGGACTATCTTATGGTCTATCTACAATTCCACCATATCTAAATCTGCAGTTAAAAGAATGACAGCATCCTTATCTCATGCTCCTTGCTGACATCATTCATTTTCATCTCCTAAGTCTGTGCATGCAGCCATCATGCTGATGTCACAAATCAGCAAAGCTTTAATTTGGGATGGCAACACTTATTCCATGGTATTAGTTTTGCCAGTACCATGCTATCTTGTCACTGGACTGGCTATATTCCTAGAGGCGGACTTCAAAAGTGGACAAAAACCACCAGGTAAAGAACTCTTTAGTGCCCAGTATTTTAAGGGTCACAGAAGTTTTGTTCAGAACCTGGGAAAATGGATTGGCCAGCATGTAAAAGCTAGGTGAAGATCTTCACTAACATGTTTTTATAGGCCAAGATTCACACACTCTGAGTTTCTTTTTTCTATTCATCCTGAAAACATAAACTATAGAGACAATAAACAACCAAATTTTGAGAGAAAAATAGGGATGCAGAATTATTGTCACTGCACAAAGAGTAGCATGTTTATCCTGAGGTCTGAGAAAAAGTGGTAACAGTTTTCTTTTCACCACCAGATATGAAGAAATTTATTATACCTCCCCCATTATCAATATAATCAGGGATCTGCAAGCAGACTTTATTTCTGACTGTACACATACATCTGTGTCTATATGAGACAATAGTTTTGTTGGATGTTTGGAAAAGCAGCTGCTGCATGTGTACCAACAATGTGCCCCATGTGGCCTCCCATCTCCTCCTTACCTAGTTCTTCTGGCTCTGGTTAAAGACATGCTGATGTTTATATAAAGGGTGGTTGCTGATGGCAGCAGAGATATCCAAAGCAAATGGGAAGGATGGTGTGGCAACAGTGGGCAAGGGAAACACAGTGGGCAATGTGGATAGGTACAGTGGGGCCTTATTGGTAGAAGAAGAGGTGCAGTGTGCCACTCCTTGTGTCTGTCACTTGAGGAAGCCCCTCACTCTGTGTAATGGGAGGGCCAGGATTGTTCCAAACAGCAAAGCTTTTCTGATTGACAAGATAATCATATTAATTTAATGCATTATTAAAAATTTATTTTCTTTCTTCAGTTACAATGTAGTTTTTAGTGAGAGAGGTTGCAAATGACAAATTATTTAACAGAGTTGTCAATATTCTAATTATCACAATTTTCTGTCTAAAAATAATCTTTTTGAGAGAGCCAGTACTTGTTTTGCAGGTGGAAAGTCTCACAGCTGCTCGTAGTGCTTTTCGAGCAGGTACTGAGCCTTCTGATGCTATCCGTGTTGTAAATGCAGTACTGACACAAATTGATCAGATCAAAAGGTAACTATTGTTACAGTTTATTGTAAAAAAACAACGAAAAATTGTCTAGACGCAATTAGAGGAAACAAAGTGTTCCTGCTTTGCAGAAGAAATATTTGAAAATATCTTGTTCTGAAACAAAAACTTCTCCTTTGTTGTCTCTGTGCCCTCACACAATGGGTCTTTGCACCTGCACAGAAGCTCCTATTGGAAATTTCTAGAGGTAAGTACCTCTGTGTACTGTTGCACTCTGCCACTGCCCACAGTTTCATTGGCACCAACTACCTTGCCAGGATCAACATCCTCTCACACTTGAGATCAACTTCTGCCATTGGCGTCCAAGGCCATCTTGTCTCCACCTTCGGAGGACATCAAAAAGTTTGCTGACATCCTCCTAAGGATGGTGAAGGAGATGGTCTAGATATCTCTGGTCCTCCACCACCTGTACAGGACTCAGTGTTCAAGTATATTCATACCCAGGCTACTTCTGCTATACCCATACCATTTTTTCCAGTTCTCCAAGCAGGAAGCAGCCTTGGTCACAGCCAGCCTCCTTTCCACCAACTCCTCATTGAGGGAACACTTGTACATGATCCAAAACAAGGATTTTGACTACCTCTTTAACCATTATTGAGGCATTGCAGACCAAAGGGGGTAAGAAGGCACACACCACTCCACATGACAAGGAAGGATGATGCCACACTATGGTCGTTAATTCTGTTCTGCTGTTTCCCTGATAGCAAGGGTATCCAGTGCACAGGCCAGCATGGCTGCTTATCCCGTGTTTTCTCTGGGACAGGATGTTGCCACCTATTTCTTTTCTCCCAGATAAACACAAGTCTGTGGCGCTCCAGTGGCATAGTGAAGTGATAGCCCTGGCTCAACAGATCCAATCTTCTCACCATTCTGTTGAGTGCGCTGCAAGGATTATGTTGAGCACTGTGGTCTTACAGCATTATGGCTCTATTCTTCTGGACCTAAAATCTAAAAGAGAATAGAAGATCTTCCCTTTGAGGGCCAAGGGCTCTTCCACTCCATGATGGATGATGTGGTGGACCACCTGATGATGGTCAGGTTGATGGCCAAGAAAATGGGTTTTGGGACTCAGCAGCAACATTGCAGGTTGCTATCGTGCCCTTGTGGCAGCGAGGAGGAGGATTCTGACTCCGAGGCAGAGGCTTCCCCAGAGGCTGAAGTATCCCCAGAAGCTGGTCCAGAGGGAGATAATACACAACAACAACAAGGGCCTGAGCCAGGGGAACAAATAGAGAAAGACATAACTGACACACCTACTTTGCAGCAGAGACGCGACGAAAGGGAGGGCTTGCATTACTTAGCCAGTTTAAGTAGCAAGCGAGCCATAATGAGAGAATACTTGTGGCGACAGCATCCATAGATAAAAGATGGCTCCAACTGGCCTTTCCTCCCAGGGTCAGCAACTAGTCTCTTCGGCTCTGAAACCCTGTGCTGTACTCTTCGATCTGTTTGTTTTGGAACTCTGCCTGTTTGGACTACGGTTTGGATTTGCCCCTTTGGATTTGTTTGCCCTAGGCTTCCTTTCTGTTTAGACATCCTTTGACTCTTGCATCATAAGTAGGAGCTGTGCTGCTTGTAATTTACTGCCTGCTTTGCCGCAGACATGACAATCCAGTTCTGGAAGTGCACCACTTCCTCTTTTTTTGTTCTACATCACGTTGACATCAGTCACAGGTCTTTGCTGTCCGTTGTCTCTTCATCATGTTGATCCTTCAAGCAACGTCAATCTTTGACCAAAAAGTTTTCCTCTGCTTCCAGATTTTGGTTTTGACTTTCTCCGCAGATTGCCACCAGAGGAATTCACCCTGTGGCCATTCACCTTGCAGGATCAGACAATGTCCTCGTAGATTCCTTGAACCACAGCACCTCTCCACATCACAAAGGGACATTGTCAGCCTCAGCCTTTCACGGGATTGTATCCTGCTGGGTAACACCAGACCTGTAGCTCTTTGCAACACACCACAATGCAAAATGCTGATGGTATTACTCCAGGGCAGGAAGAAGCCCGAACTCGATGGGAGACGCGTTTCAATTCCCTTGGATACAAGGCCTCTATTATGTCTTCCCTTTGTTTCCACTGCTGGGCAGAGTAATGACCAAGCTGGCTGTGGACAAGTCGAATACCATTCTTGTCGCTCCCTTCTGGCTGAGGCAGCACTGGTTCAGCTCCCTCCTTGATGTCTCAGGATGTTGGATGTGTCTACCTCAATCCCTGGATCTCCTCCACATTCTAACAGCTGGGTACTCTGCCCTGACCTTCCTCCCTTTTAGTTGTCTGCATGGAGAATAATCCCCTAGAGTCACCTAGACTGTGCACAGTTCTGCAGGCCTTCAGGAAAGAGTCTACCAAGAGGTCCTACTTATACAAATGGAGATGCTTTTCTGCCTTTGCTGCAGCTAGATCTGAACCTTTCTTGCCGATGTCTCTCTCTGTGTTATTGCATTTCCTTCTTTTCCTAAAGGACCAAGAACTGTCCTTTTCTTCAATTAAAGACTGTCTATCAGTGGTTGTAGCATTCCAACCTATAGACTCACCATCTTATTTCCTCTTCTGTTACTCCACTGTTAAGCAATTTTTCAAGAGGCTTCAATATCTCTACCCTCCCGTCTTGCCTTTGGTGGCACCTTGGTCACTGTTACTGATGCTTTCTCAGTTGATGCGCCATCCCTTTGAGCAGCTTGCTATGGTTGATGAATGGTTGCCGACTTTGAAGACAGCATTCCTTGTGGCAGTAACTTATACCAGACTTCAAGTGAGCTCACGACACTCCATTCATTTTCCTCGTCTTCTTCCGAGACAAAGTTATGCTCTGGTCTGATCTAACCTTCCCAGCCAAAGTGGTCTCCCGTATCAACCAGGACATCATTCCGCCAACCTTTTACACCGAACCTTCTTCCCATCTGGAGCATTCTGTCCATTCCATCAATGTATGCCAGGTGCTTGCCTTTTACATCCAATGGACTACATCTTTCTGTCGTTCTGCCCATCTTTTCGTCTGCTACAGTGGGAGATGCAAAGGACAGAAGATGTCTGTCCAGTGCGTTTTGAAATGGATTGTCAAAATAATCTAGATTGCCTACGAACTTGTGAATAGATCAGTTCCTTCCTCCCTTTGGGCGCATTTTACAAGGGCCATGTCATCCTCTGCAACACTCCTCTGTGGTGTCGACCTCCTGGAACTCTGTATGGCAGTGACATGGTTTCAGCTGTCCACCTTCATCCACCACTATACACTGGATTGCAGAGCGAGAAGGGATACCTGCTTCAGTTGTGTGGTGTTGTCTTCCATCTTGTAGAACCTGACCCACCTTTTTGATAAGCTTAGTAATCCCCCATTGTGTGATGCACAGAGACTATGAAGAAGGACAGGTTGCTCACTTGTAACTGTAGTTCTTGGAGTGGTCATCTGTGCCCTCATACAAACTTGCCTTACCTCCCTCTTTCAGGTCCCCATTGTTTGGTGGAGTTCGAAACTGAGGAGACGATAGTTTTGTGGGCTCAAGCATGCTCAGTACACGGTGGGGAGAGGAGTTTCTGCCAAGCTACTTAGCTCTAGAAATTTCCGACAAGAACTTCTGTGCAGGTACGAAGACCCATTGTGTGACGGCACTGATGACCACTTGAGGAACTACACCCTGTCCATCTATAATCCCGTCAGATAGATGTCATTCTTATTGGAAGATGGGGAGGTATATACACTTTGTGCAAGATTTCTTTTTTTGTTATTAGTATTGTTAGCATTATTATTATTAAAGAGTTTTCAAAGTACAATTAAAATTACAGATAATCTGGAAAAAGAAGCAAGAAAAGTAGGATATAAAAAGCAATATATGCGAAAAGAAAATGTGGCTTCCAAATTTCTTTTGGGTGGTTATAGATATACATCTAGTTATTGTTCCTGTTTAGTTTTTTTTCATAATATCTTAAATCTCTCTTACCATCATAGAAGTATTCATAATCTGTCTCTGATGTTCTGTTATCTTTTGTTTATCCAAATATCCATCTTCTTTTCCCAAAGAGATCTATTGATGTTTATATAAAGAGAAATAATATCAATGGAACATTTTTTTACACTTATATTATGTGTTATTATAGCATCTCTCTCTTGTAATTTCATTATCACTTTTTTTCCCAATCTATATGCCAACTATTTCCCTGGTTTATTTGCAAATACAAAATTCTTTGGCTTTACATAATTCATTTTTCCTTCCGTTTCCCTTACCATTAACATAGATAACTGACTCTGCAAAGTCTTAATTTGATGGGTAATAGCAATCTTTGATGGAAATTTTTAAAACTCGTTTTCCTTTCTTTTACTGTCATCCAAAATAAATGGAATTTTCTCTTAACTCTTTCTTTTCAGTTCAGAATTATGCTGGATGAAACATCATCTCATTAATGCTTTACTCATATCCCAAACCACTTAAATAAAATTATTTCAGTTTCTTTCTACAATTGTCAACCACCTTTTCATTTTCCAAAGTTTCATTCACTCTCCATCTAAAGTTAGGTTCTTTCTTTTTAAAAGTTAAAGTCCGTGGGTTATGATCTGAAAGAGTCCTTGGTAATATGTCAGCTTTACGAATTCTCATAGTCAAAGTCTTAGAAACCCAGATCATATCAATTCTCAAAAAAGATCTATGTCTTTCAAAAAAATAAGTATATTCTTTTGCATCACCATGTTTTTATCTCCAAATTGTTCATTAAATTAAAAAAGACTTGGTAGTTTGCTTTGTGAGACCTTAATATTTTATTCAGATATGTCTTTTGGGGGAGATACCACCCCTTTCCAATTTCCCATAAGGCACTAATTTCATGAGAAAGATCAATCAACTTGTCCCTAAACACCTTATAAACTGTTATCTTTTTCTCATTCAGGGCATAGCTCCCACTACCAGAGTCTTAAACTCTTAAATATAAATCTGCACCCCAGTATATTTATCCTGATCATCAACTATTATCAATTCAGGACATAGTTGAGGATTTATGTAGAAAATGGCTCCATTTTTCTTTTGCAATCCTGTAGAAATAAATTCTTCACTTGATTTTAAAAAAATCAAATATTTTGCATCCTGTTTTCTGATATATCTTTCTTGGAAACAACTTATGCCCTGTTTAAGTTTTTTTTAAATAATGAATTATTATTTATAACAGAATTATTTATTCTGTTTAAATTCCATGCAAGTTTGCCCCTGCAGCAGCCAGTGTGGAAAAATTTTCATCCTTTCCCATTTCTATCTGATTTTTTGATCTTCATTTATTTTCACATCTGACCCCTCTTCCTCTTGCATTTCTTCCAAGTCCCCTTATGTCTTTCCAAAAATTCCCTCGCTTTCTGTAAAGAATTCAGTCAAAATCTTTGTTGTTTAAAAGTGGAGATCACTCTTTCCAACTTATCCCATCTAAATGGGATCTTTTTCTATACCAATCTGTCAGATAACCATAATTTTTTTTCTCTTATACAGTGTTCTGAGAGGAATCTCTTTAAGTACTATCACATTTTTGTCATCTATCTCCACTCTGTTATAAAAATGTTGCTACAAAAGTTCATCTCTGATCTTTTTTATAATAAAATAGACAACTACATCTCTTTGGATGTTTCTTACTCTTGCAAATCAAGAATTAATTCTGTAGACTCTGTCAGTCACAAATTCCATCTCATCTAGTTCTCTTTCCAGAAAAGTTCCCAAAGAACAGACTATTTTTTTTCTCTAGTATCCTGCATAGACTCTTATAAATCAACCTTAATCTCAAACAATATTCTTTTTTTTTCTCAATTCTAATAATTCCAAATTATCCAGTTCTTTCTTCCTCTTTCTGTTTATAGTTTCAGTTTTATCTTCCAACATTTCCACTTTGTCTTTAATTTACTACACTTCGCCTGTCAGTTGTCCCATTGATTCCTTAATTTCTTTAAGCTGTCATCTAAAATCCTGTTTCAATTGTTGTTTCATTTTTGACAGATCCTGTCTCCTCCATTTCATTTCCACAAGAGGATTCTGAAGCCTTTTTGATAAGCTTGCTGTTTCTGAGGGTAAATCTACAGATCCCCTCCTTGCCTCCATAGCTTTCACCTTTGGACTATTAATCATTTTAAAGGCAAGAAGGGGAAAGAAAGCAAATAAAAACCCAACGCTTACAGAGTTAAAAACAAAAGTCCAGTTTATCACATTTTTCTAACTGTTCTTGGTCCTTCTCCTTGTGCACTAGATGGTAGTGTTACACCATAAACATCCCACTACTTATCTGTAAAAGCAATATAGTCACTCTAATCTTGTTATTTTGTTACTTCAAAGTAAACAACCAGCTTTACCCATGGCAGTCTCAATTTTCCCAAATTAATTTCAAAGTCCTTAAAAGCACATTCACCAACAAAAAAAAAGGAAAAAGCATTTTTAAAAAAGCATTAAAAATACTGTCCTCTTTATTCACTTTAAATCCTTATTAAATCAGCATCTTGTTAAACCTTTTGCTTTTAAAATAAAATCTTCCAAAAAAATGTCTTCAATGACTCTCTCTTATGTATTTAAAAAAGGCAAACTCACTGAAGTTCTTACTATTACTGCTAATCCAAAAGTCTCTTTAATTATAATTCAGATTTTCTTGAGAAGATTAAGAATGTGGGGCTTTTAGCAGGTCCATTGTCTGTAAAGATGGCACACTTTTCATGGCCAGTTTTTAATCCAAACTCCCTCCTCATTATGCACACAACTGCCACAATTTCATTGGTTTATGTGTGAGTACCAGGGTCCCATGGGCAAACCCTTGCACTCCCTTTCTCTGGGGAAAGTTTTCACTGGCCAGTTCATGCTTCCAGCAAGATTTCATTTAAAGAGAGTCTTATTCATTTGATCCAGACTCAGATGGGCAATTTGGGTTGTTCAGGCAGCAGACATCCTCTTTTCCACGTCCAGTGTTTTTTGGAATCCTCTAGACCCAGATGTAATCCCCAGATGTTTGTGGACTTCAGCTCCCAGAAGCCCCAGCCACTATGGTCAATGCTCAGGGCTTCTGGGAGCTGAAGTCCAAAAACATCTGGGGACCCACAGGTTGAGAACCACTGCTTCTAGACCTTAGCTGTCACCTTTAAAACAACGGAAATATATTGCTATTTTTTATGGTTTCAAAGAGAAATTTTAAAATATGGTTTTAAAATTTTTTAGATGTAGTCCTTGGTTTTAATCAGTGGTCACAGAAACAGACATTTAATTAAAATCATACCAATTTATGTGTTTAAAGGTATCCTAATGTTGTTATCTTGACTACTTCAAATATCACGGAGAAAATTGACATGGCCTTTGTGGATCGAGCAGATATCAAGCAATACATTGGACCTCCTTCTGCTGCAGCAATATTCAAAATCTATCTTTCTTGCGTGGAAGAACTAATGAAGGTAAACACTGCAGGAATGAGTAGTCATATTATACCTAACAATGGCAATATCACTGCAGATCAGTCCCATAACTACATTAAAAAAAGGGGCTGACCAAGATTCTTAGTCAGAGGCTTTGCTGACAAAGAACTTTAACCTTCTGGTGCTTGCAAGGCTAGAGCTGGGGATTCTTACCAAGTTCAGAATAGAGAATTCAGAATCCAGATTACAAGGAAAGAAGGTTCATTTTAGCTGGCTAATCAAAGCAAGTTGTCTTTAGGAAAGCTCTCTGTTTCAAAGTAAACAGTTTTGTGGGTGAGTTCAGTGAAGAAAGTTAAGGAGAATTCTCAGAGATTATGGAATTATTTAATTTTGTTTAATTATAAAAACATTTCTGTCTTGCTTTTATCTCCTGGTGAGGGCCCTCAAGAACAGAGTGAAAAAAAAAAGAACAAAGTTAAAACATTCAGTTTTAAAAGACATTAAAAAGTAAGGCTGAACACATTTTTGCTCTGTGCCTAAAAGTAATCAGGGAGAGGCTTCTCAGGGGTTCACTTAACAAAATGCTTTTCTTTGCCTTAGTCTTCCTCCAGAAGAACAAGCTGACACTGTAAAGGCTATATGGTATATTTTTTCCCTATGACTCCAGGAGACTGGGGGATGGGTTATGTAGTAAGGATTGGGAAACGGTTGTTTACCTTACAGGAGGCCATACATGACCAACTGATGCCTAACTTCTATCTCATTGGGTAGCTTCATAAAAGTTTCCCAGCACATGGGCTTTACAATAGTGACTTGGCAACCTTGGCAAATTATATTAAAATGTTTAAGCTCATGGCTTAGGGCTCCCATTCCTTTCAGATTCTAGTCTGTCAAAGTGGGAGATAGAAATGGATTTCTTTCCCTAGATAAAGTTGGATCCTTGATTCACCAGGGCTGGTCTTCTAATTTTTCCTAGAGTTACTGGGGAAGTAAAGTCCCTTTTACTCTCATTTGGTGGAGGTGTACAAGTTGAGACTGTCCAGCTATTTGTTAAGAATAATGTGGTTTTGTGTCCTGTGTGAGAAAAGGTTTGCATTATATGACATCCAAGGTACCCTCCAATTCTGTGATTCTGTATAGTGGTTTTTTTTTCAGAGTAACAGTACATTTTCAACTTAATATATTTTTATAATTTTTTTTCCTTCTGAAGTGCCAAATAATATACCCTCGACAACAGCTGTTGACGCTCCGTGAGCTAGAAATGATTGGCTATTTAGAAAACGATGTGTCAAAATTAAGTCTCATATTAAAAACAATTTCAAGGTAGGATTTCTGGGTTTTATTTCCCTATTTTATCTTTACATATACAACACAGGTTATGATTATTCAAACATTTGGTTGTTCTCTATGTAAGCATTCACCTGCTTGTGCGTAGGGG
This sequence comes from Iguana delicatissima, assembly GCA_948472985.1. Taxonomy (NCBI): domain Eukaryota; kingdom Metazoa; phylum Chordata; class Lepidosauria; order Squamata; family Iguanidae; genus Iguana; species Iguana delicatissima. The sequence goes on along the minus strand of CAOKZL010002830.1, from coordinate 38,764 downwards.
TTATTTGATTGTGTGGTTGTAGACATCAGTCCTGCCTCTAATGTGTCAGCGTAGGATTCCAGACCTTCACAGGTTGAGCACAAGCTAAGTGACAAAGTTTGATTCCTAGTCGCAGAAGGTCTGTGTGGAGACAACAGATAGAACCTGGCTTTGCTTTTTCCTTGCTCAGACTGGAATGGCAGCTTTCCCCCCAGTCTATCAAGATGCCTTACCACTCCATTTATAGCTCTGGCTTTCCCCAAACACAACCCTTGTGTAACTGAGGCAAACCGTTTTAGTTATTCATTAAAACTCCTTTAATGATTTATGGCAGCATGGTTCTAGATGATTATAACCACTATGAATCATTCAATTGAGACCAACTTTATAAGAAAATATAATCTAATCTTTAATGTTGTTTTAATAAAGATCGTATTTTCTTATAACAAAACAAAAACAATAAGGTATTGATTGTATAAATGTGTCCACATTCAAACCAGTCTTTAGAATACTTTTAAACAGTTCCTTCTTACTTTATAACATCACAAAGGCACAGGTCTCTCTCTCTAACACACACAGAGCCCTCTGGCTTCCCTCTTTGCCAAAGACTGTGTCTCCAAATCTAGGCTACTTTCTCTGACCATATTTAACAGTGAAGTTTCTCTTCTGCCCCTTCTGTAGGCTTTTTCTGAGAAAACACCCCCCCCCATTCAACTATCCTCAATTGAATTCATCCTTCGCTGTGAACCTGACAATTTGACTCTTCTGGAAAACTAACTCTCTCTCTCTCTCTCTCTCTCTCTCCCCCCTAACCATACCGGAGTGCTTGCTATAAAGACATTCTCTTCAGCCCTCCACCCCGCCTGAGTGGCTTTTCTACCACTCAGGATACCACTTCCTCTATACTCTGCCACAGTCTGTAACTGGGTTGAGCAAGTTCTGGTACAGACATTTGCACTCAGTGTTTAAGTTTTGGAATACTGACCTGGCATGCATGATGTTGAAGGATCAGGGATACATGCACACCCAGATCCCCTTAACACAGTCTTCTCCTACATACAGATAAGCAAATGCCTACCTAAAGTTTGTGTGTTTTCAGAACCATGACCAAAGTGAGAAGTCATGTTTTACTGTGTCTTGATGGATTACATATGATACTTACATAGCTAGATATCAGCAGCTTTGGAAAACAAGAACCAAATAATATTATTTCTAGTAAGAGAACAAATAATTCAATGTGTTGGTTTTAAATTAGAGAATTACTATTGTAATTTATTAAAAGGATTGAAAATGGAAAAATTTTTGTTCTTTAGCTGTGCCTAAAACTGGAAGCAAAGCTTTCCTATAACTTCTTGGGTAAATGAAATTTCTGTGTGAGGTTGAACACTGTATACTAGCAGTGAAAATCTTGTGACTTTCCAGTTGTTAGTCTACAGATGTCATGATCCCTAACACTGACATGCCTTACCAGAGTCTCCTGTTTCTTCCAACATCCCATGTTCTCTTTCTAGTTTTCAAATCTTGCAGGCCCTCCAACCAGGGGATTGCCTGTCATCGCTGCATCTTCACGATGCATATATTTACATTCCCATTAACGCCCCCCCCAATCATCACCAGTTCGTGCACTTTGCATGCAAGAGGTATTTCCAGTACAAGGCTCTCCCTTCAGGCTTTCATCAGACCTCATGGTGTTTACCAAGTTCACCAACACAGCAGCAGGCCCAATAGGAGGTACGAATCAACTCATTTGAAATGTGGTGCTAGAAGAGAGTTCTACAGGTATGGTGGGCTGCTAAAAAGACAAATCACTGGGTTCTAGAACAAATCAAGCCTGAAGTCTTCCAAGAGGCCAAGATGAATAAACTGAGACTGTTGTATTTTGGACATATGACAAGGCATGACTCCCTGCAAAAAAAATAATTCTTGGGAGGGTAGAGTGCAGTAAGAAAAGAGGATGACCACATTACGAATGGGAAGAAGGGAAGACTCCACCAAGGGAGCCATGACCCTGAGGCTGCAAGACCTGATGATGACAGGGTGTCCTGGAGGTGTCTCATTCAGAGGGTCACCATAAGTTGAAGTCAACTTGATGGCAATTAACAAAACAAATACACCTAAAGTGAATGCAAATATCAGATTAAGTGGTACTGGTGTTTCTGGACAAGGTTTAGAATCCTTCTAGGGCTAGAAAGGAATTGTACTTGAAATCTGGGAGAGCTGCTTCTTGTCAGAGTTATCAGAACTGAGATAGAAGGATCAATGATCTGAATCATATAAGGCGACTTCCTTTCTTCTTGTAATTTCATAGTGTCATGTCGGCATGGCTCCATGACATGGTTCAGGAAGATGAATGCTTGTTGAGGATGTTATACTTTCCAATATTGTATGCAACAAGCATGTTGTAGGGATGGAAGAATGTGTTTGATCTGCTTAGTGAATGTATAACCATGTATGTCATTATGTGATTACCACAGAATTTGCTGTATGTATGTGTTGTATGTACGCACTGAAGCTTAATTGTCAATACTTTTATGTTACGATGTCTTGTCTTTTGCTGTATGCTTTGCCCATCCTAGCTGGTGTTGTAGGTCCTACTGTGCATTAAGTAGGTCTAGTTAGTAGTTGCTGTTAATCACATTTAATGGGGTTACTATATACCTTGATTGATTGCATCCATATCATATTACGTATAGGTATCACTGCTTGCATAAGAACCTAGAGCATAAGAAGTGCCTTAGTATATTGTACCAAGACAGGTAGTTTTGATACTCTAAGTTGCTAATGTATGAGTTGTACTTGTTTCTGCAAAACAAGGGCAGTGAAATTGTGTTGTGTTGTGAAGGGATAATGGGATACAAACAATTAGGAAAACAAGACTGTGCTGTCAAGGATGCTGGGGTAAGCTGGGAAACTAAAGGCAATAAACGGAGCAGTTACTTGAAGATGCTTTGATGGGTAACCAGATGCCGAATTAGCTTTCAAAGGTTGTTTTATGATCTAGCCCAAGACCAGAGATGTCCAGTGGAGAAGCTTTATTTCAGCTGGTACTAAAGAGAAACAAGGTGCTAGGCTAGGGAGGTTTGGTATCAAGCCAAGCAAGAAGAATAGGTAATAAAGGAGAGCAAAGGAGATAGCAATGCAGGAACGTAAACAACCAAAGGGATCCTGAGCTGGATCAGGATGACTGATGAATTAATATGACACGTGAATTCTACCATCAATGTAATGAGTGCGGAATAATTATCAGTTGAATCTGTATAAGCTTTGTTGGGCTGATGCACCTCTACTTCCCACAACAAAGAATGCTTCTGTTCATGTGTAGTTTCATGTTCTGAGTGTTCTCCTTGGGAAGCAGATTAGAGCCCAATATCACACCTAGTCAGTATAGTTGAGAAACTAGTTATTTACTCTTTGTAGGACCGAGGGCTAACAAAGACTTAATCTGGGTATCACAATTCAATAGCTGATTTTGCCCAAATATAATAGGTTACAGAAATTGTTGCTTTGCTATTCATTGCCCACATTGCACAGCTAAACTTGCTTGTGTGTTTCGGTTTCTGAAGATAATCCTAATATCTTATAATATGGTTTGGTTTGTAGGAAAAGTGAAGGACTCAGTGGCCGTGTCTTGAGGAAACTTCCTTTTCTAGCCCATGCACTTTATATTCAAGTAAGTTTTTTGTTGTTTTGTGTGTGTGTGTCTGTGAGAGAGAATCTCCTGTTACTACAGGGGTGAACAACAAGTGAACTTTCTGGTTTTCCTACACCTTCCTTGCCTTTACTAACTACAAACTTACACCAGTTTAACTTTGGCACCAGCAGTAGCAGTATGTCTACACAGAACCTTCACATAAGCAACATCCATGATCTGGCTTCGATCAGGTTTTGAGAATTGTTTAGTAATGTAAATATTGCCCTTGAATTTCCCTTATTTTAATGGAATTTAGGCATTCATTTAATGCTAAAGTAATGGGATCAGTTCTCTTTTTTCATATAATAGACTTGATACATAGTATAATGTTACTCTAACACTTGTTTTACTTTTATCTTATCTTCTAGTCACCTAGTGTTACGATGACAACCTTCCTTCAAGCTCTGTCGCTTGCAGTAGACAAGCAATTTGAAGAAAGAACAAAGCTTTCAGATTGTGTTTGACACTTCAATTTCTTCTCTATAATGCTTTAGTGTACATATTAATTATCTTGTTCACATGACTGTATTGCTTTTTCTGCATGAATGCTGGGACTTCATAGTAAGAATGATGAGTTTCTAACAAGGAGAACAGTTCAGAGGAAGTCTGTTTTTTAACTAAATTTATTTCAAGTGTACTTTAAACATTGTATGTATATATATATACATATATATTCAGGAGGTTTACTTGGGCTTGATTGTTGTAATACGGCTTTTTTGAAAAAAGAATACTAAATTTTTAAGTAAATCTTTTTGTCACTTATTTGTGATAACCTGAATGTGTTTCATGAAATATACCTTTGTACACCTGTAATCTGTATCTTTTTATGGAGTTTCTCTGAATCTAGATTATTGTGAAGTCAATAATTCTGATCTTCAGTTAAAAAAAAATTAGCTGGCATATATAAGTGTTATTCTCTTTATTACACTTAGTAGCTAATCATCACTACTGAGGAAGAATCATCCCTGAATAACAAAACAAAATCAACCATAAACTGAAAAAGAGAACATTCCTCTATGCCATGCTGTCTAACACACTGTAGATTCTTAATATAAGTGTGTATGGACAGGAGAGCTAGTAGAAAGTTTTTGGGCGGAGGGGGAGAAAGAGTAACTTACTGATTTATTTGTAAGCTTGCTAGTATGTTTAGTTGAACTACTATTGTGAATAGCCCCTGACAAACAAATGGGTAAATGGGGAAGCAGCTGCTGCCTAAGTCTGGCTTCCTTACTATTTCTGTTCATACACTGGACATTAGGATGGACTAAGTTTACTCTCTGATTTTTGTTTGCTAACTTAGAGATTAGCAGGCCATGACTTTGTGCCCTCAGCTGTGGACACAAGATTTTCAGGGTTATTCAGATTATCTGCAGAGCAACTTGAAACAACTGAGATCATAGTCTACTGTTCAGCAAGGTTCACACTTGGTTCAAAGGAGGAAAATACATTTTTGTATCAGATGTTGTTTCTGCTGTAACCTGCTGTAATTCAGTTATTCTGGAGGGATCCCAGTGAAGGGAAAGGCCACTCCACTTCTTGGCCATGGGGGCCAGGGACAAAAGGCAATTAAGGACAGGTGATAAAAATTCAACTCCCATTTATTTTCAACTCCATTTAGAGGGAAATATTCCCATCAGAATACTAAACAGTACACAGAAAAGGTACAGGCATTCCAGCTGGAAGAGAGTAAAGTTTTCAGATAAATTTATTCTGTAAAATCTCCAAAGTTTTCCACGTAGTATTATCTAACGCCCAGATTTCCATAGCATAACGCATCTAAGCAATCACTTTACTACTACTTTTTTTTAGATAGATTCAATCCACTGACCACCCTGGTTGTAATAAAATTTCATCAATGCTCTTATCATTTTCTCAGCTTTCAGCTTCACTGTCTCTGTTTTATTTTCCTTAGTATATTTCCTTATGATGTAACTTAATGTGAAACATTGGTCTATGGAGCTATACCCACTTCTAAATCTTGCCTGTTCTTCATGTGCGAAATGCTTTTCTTGTAGCCAGTTGTTAATTTATGAAGTAAGCATTGAGCATATTGCTTTGAAGTGAGGTCAAACAAACTGATTGGCTGATAATTTTGTGGATCATTCCCATCTCATTTCTTGTAAATAGGAAATAGAATACACATTTTCCATCCACAAGGCATTAGTCCAGTACTGTTTATTTTGGTAAATAGGCCAGCAGGAATGAGGCACCACCATTTAACGTGTTCTTTAAAAGTTCTGGAGGAAGTATATCTTCTCCTAGTGCTTTTTTAGATTTCAAGGATGTAATCAGAAACTTTATCTTGTTGCCAATGACTGGTTGCCACTCAGATTAGAAAAATCTTTAGCCATCCCAGTATCGTCCAAAAGGCTTGACTAACTGCAAAAAAAATCCAAAAAATATTTAATCCATATGGAGGCAATGACTAAGGCTTCAGGTAGCAAGTTTACTGTTTTTAGGCCTCAGATAAGAAGTTCCCAGAATTTGTCTTCTTTCCATAATGTTACTGCAGGGTTCAGATCCCACCAATGAGATTTTATGTGTTCAGCTTTCTTGTCTTTAAGCAGATTTTTATATTTCAGCCTATATTTAGTTAAATTTTCCACATTTTTTCCAGATAGGTTTTTGCAGGATTCCCTTAAATTTTTTCCCCATGTCTCTTTTGTAGGCTGAATATTTTTATCTGTAGCTGTTACTAGACAAGGCCTAAGTTCTGTGACCATTTGTTGATAGATACCTAAATGATTCATTGATTTACCACAGAAAAGTTGGCACATGCTTGCCAAACAATGACTATGTAATTTGGTACTATGCCACACAGTTACTATGTAATTCTCTTGGATAGTGCTGCTCAATCTAATACACCACTTCAGCCCCTCTCCCCAGTAATTCTCTTATTAAATTTGCTGTTTTAGTTAGTGCTACCTGTTCAAGTATTGGTCCTAAGGACATTACTGAAAGGAAATAATCACTTTCTGCACATTACCCCAAAACCCCACTTACCTCAAAATCATGAGACCCAATGAGGTCCTATATCAGAACCTGCAATTAAAATGTGAAAATGGGGAATTAATTAACTCAAAATATTGCAAGAGAAGGGGAAACTGCAGGATCTTTTCACCTTTGTTTATCAGGTCACTGCAAAAGAGACCAGTCAGAAAACTTAATTTAACACAATTTAAATGTGTTTTATTGGGGAAAAATATACATACACGCACAAATAGACACATACAAGCAATCACACAAGGCTACTTGAAAAAGAAGGGAGGAAAATTGATAGACGTAATTGAAAAGGGATTTTGGGGGATATTTACTGTCTAGGGAGGAGTAGAGAAATGGTGATGGCCAAGCAAACCGCCAAGGAGGTCCCCTGAAATTGAAGTGCTGTGTCAAGGACCCAAAATCGGGGTCCCTTTATACCACAGAATGTGCCCTGGAGGTGTGACTTTAACAAAGGATTTCCAGGGTGAATAAAAGAAATAGGATGGACTAATGGTTCTAATGTGTGGTGGTGATTTTTAACATGTGGATGGCAAAAGATTTTGATGGCAGTGTGATCAGAGATCAGGAAAAGGCTCATACATGTGAGGATGGTGCAATTATGGATTTGTTTGAAATCTTCCTGTTTTCCTGAACCAGAGTTATCAAACAAGCAAAAGCTCTTTGTTTGGATTTTCCAGCAAGTGGGTGTCAGCTTAAGATGATAGCCAGTTTTATGGCTTTCTCCACCATAGGATATGCAAATCACAGAGGTTTTTGCTCTTCCTGGAGATGCCTTTGTTCTTCCTGAAGAGCCATTAAGTTAGACTCAGCCATGCTTGGGGTATCATCTCTGGCCTGTTTTTTTCCAGTCAGACTTCCTTCTCCACATGGCCTTACATTTATATGATCTATTTTATGCCAATTAAACATACCTGCCAATTAATATATCTTGCCAATAAAACCATCAGAGTAGTAGAGTGACAACACTGCCACCTCTTCTTTCAAGTAGGTATAATAACCTCTAGATACATCCACTGGGCTCTTGTGAATAGTGAATAGCTTCTGCTAGTATATACAGGCTAAAATTTAAATCCCTGCTGACTATATTGATTGTTTATGGAAGTGCGTGATGTTAAAAATGCATCTTCCAGTTTGAGGCCTAAAGTCTGCAGCAGACCCTCTGAAGCTGCTATGATTTGGTTGTCAGTATCCCCACATATTAAGAATAAATGCATTGGGAAAGTTCTGATTTATCTGTTCTAACAAAAATGTTACATCTTCTCATGTCTTGGAAGTCACTAGCAGACCATCAGTAGGGGGGTAATAAACACTTCTTCGTGGTCTCTGTGCCTCATACACCAGGAGCTTGCACGCGCGCGTGGTAGCGTTCGGAAGATTCTAGAGCTTAGTAGCTTGGCGGGAACCCCTTCCCCATGCCCGTACTGGGCATGCTCAGCCCGCCGAGCAACGGTCTCTCCTCAGTTCTTTTTTGTCTGCCTTAGCGAATGGAAGGTTCTTAGCTTGCAGCTGCCTATTCGGCTTAAGAAAACTGTTTTGGCTTTCTCTTCAAACCCCCCTTTTTTCCATCTGCTTCTTCTCTGATATTCAATCTTCGCTTCCTTTCTGAGCATTCCCCCCACCTTGGACTTCTATTGCCCTCTTCTCCACCTTCTCTGTCTGCCCCCTTTCAACTCTTGCATCCTTGTAGTCGCAAGGTCAGACTTTCTTCTTTTGCTGGAGGACACCTGACACGTGTTGGCCTGTGCTACGGTGTGGCTTTATGGCCCAGGAAAACCTCACTACCAGGAGGAGTCTTTGCAGGCAAGACAGTGTATGGCTGGAGAGCCAATAATGTCTTCTCAGCGCACCCAGCGGCCACGCTCTCCTCGGTACCAGACGCTGGTACCAGGCTCGGTACTGTTTTTGAGTACCGTTTTTGAGACCCCGATCGGGCGTGGAATTCTCCAGAGAGGCTCCTACGGGCTCGCAGGTAGCCGAATCCTCCAGGCCTTTCCCTGCCGCCCAGCGCAGTGCAAACGGCCTCCTTCTCATGGCACCCGAAAGGAGATGGGGAAGAAGGAAAACAGGAAGGAACCTTATGTGCGGCTGAGAAAATGGACCCTCCAGAGATCCTCGAGGACCAAACCGCTGGCTTGGCTGTGCCTTTGGGCCCACCATGGTGTCTCCACTCAGTCACCCTAATGGGATGCACCGCCCGGAGAATGAGGACCAGACCGCTGGCTCAGCTGCGCCTATCCTTGTTGCCACGGTCTCTCCGCTCGGTCACCCTGAGAGATGGACCACCCGGAGGACGAGGACCAGTTCACTGGCTTGGCTGCACCTTCGGGCCCGCCCATCCTCGCTGCCGCGGTCTCTCCACCTGGTCACCCTGAGGTGATGGACCATCCGGAGGACAAGGACCAGACCGCTGCCTCGGCTGTGCCTTTCCGGCCGACCTATCCTTACTGCTGCGGTATTCCCGCCCAGTCACCCTGAGGTGTTGGACCGCTCAGAGGATGAGGACCAGACCGCAGGCTGTGCTGCGCCTTCAGCCCTGCCTATTGTTGCCACCGTGGTGTCTGACGGTCACCCTCAGAGGATGGACTGCCCGGAGGATGGGAAGAGTCGGTCCCCGCAGCAGCGGGAGACCTGTTCAGAGTGGGCCTTCTCTCGGCCCCCGATGGCCCTTCTCATACACATACGATCGGGAACATCCTTACCGGGAGCAACCAGTGTCGTATCTTTCCTATTAACCCACGTATAGGGATCAATCCTGCCCCAATGTGAGGCACTGGTCGTCAAATCGACTGCTGCGGTCTCCATCCCGTGGTTGCTACCATCTGAGCCACCAACGTATCTCCACCAGTACCGTCCACGGTACTGATGATGGTACCCCAACCATGCCTGTGATTTCACGGACCCAGCAACAGTAACCGAGCACCCTTTTCCCTCCAAATTGTGGTCTTACGACTTGAAATCCAAGTCTGGAGAGTCAACACCGGCCCCTCACAAATCTCAACCTCCACTTTCGGGGACACGTTGGACCCAGCTCCATCTGTCTAGAACCCAGTGTTCACATATGTTGGCGCCCGCCTGCCGTCTACGGCACTCCTAAAACTTCACCAGCATTGCAGAAGATCATGAAGTACCTGTGGGCCACAGCCCATCCCGTTTGAACACTTTTGGCATCCGGTTCTGCTCCGCCTCATCACTCGTTGCCAGGGGACCAATGCACAACCTCCCAAAGGAACCTCCTCGACAGATTCTACCCTTTTCTGATACACCTCCTGAGTGCCATACAATTCTTAACGAATCGGTGACACTTATTAACCAACACATCATGTCGGTTACTCATTCCGTGGAGGTGCCGCTCCTGCAATGGTAGCCTCTGTCCCCCTCCAGCACCTTGCGCAGCTGAGATCCACGAATCTGCAGGAGGAAAGCCGCAGACTCATCGTAGATGTCCCGCTGATGGCCTGGGTCTACTCCATGCCGCTAGTTAAGGCCCACCTCACGGTAAACAAATGCGTGGCTCAGATCCTCGGGCCTGCAAGAGGACAGTAGCAGAAGGATCGAGGACCTCCCCTTTGATGGCCAGGGGCTGTTTAATGCCACATTGGATAAGGCGATGAACCATCCAGTCAAGGCACACCTGACTGACAGGAACTGTGCCACAGGTCGTCGTCCTCGACCTCAACCTCGGTCGCCTCTCTTGGCCTCGTCCTGACCATCTATTCTCTTTGGAGATGTCAAGCTTCTTCTGCGAAGAAGTCCTCGTCTGGGGCGAGGTCCTGTTCTTGACCTTCCTCACAGGTCGCCACCACTTGACACCACGTCACCACGGACTTGGGGACTCTCTCCATCGTCCTTCTTGCCTACGCCACACAGTTTGGAAGTATACACCCACGAGGCACCTACTGTTCCACCCCGGCCAGCTCCACTCTGCCAGAAGAGATCCAGTCCCTGCTTCAAAACGAGCAATCAAGAAACTTCCATCCTCGCCCAGTACCACTGACCTCTTCTCCTGGTATTTTACCATACCGAATTCGGATGGAACCCTATGGAGGGGCGAACGAGTGTATCCCCCAAAAGGTTCAAGATGATCACTCTCTCTCTCCCTCGATCCTGCCATTCCTTCAGCGAGGGGACTGGTTTGCCTCCATCGATCTTCGAGATGCTTACTTTCACGTCGCTATTTGGCCGCAGCACAGATGATACCTACGGTTCGTGGTCGGCGGCACCTGTTACCAATACAGGGTGCAACCGTTCGGACTCTCTATCGCGCCCAGGGTCTTCACCAAACGCATGGCCCCGGTGGTATCATACCTGTGGACGAAGAACATCTCGATCTACCCCTACCTAGGTGACTGGCTGATGGTGGCGTCCTGCAAACCAAAACTCTACAGAGACATCCACCGCACATTCACCCTTCTGACCCGTCTTGGTTGGGCTGCGTCTACGGTCTTCAACGCCCCAATGGTATCAGCGAGGAGAATCCAGCAACTCCTCGGGTACATGGCCTTGACTACCGCCGTGACTTACCTGTCTAGACTGGTCAGTCCGAGTTTTCAATCTGCTTCTGGACGATCAGAGATGTCTGCTTCAAATACCTCCACAGGTGCATCACTCCCTGCTGTGGTGGCAGTCTTACAGCCATCTCCTGTCAGGGATGCCTTTCGGCAACCATCTCCATGGCTCACGGTGACAATGGACACTTCCCTTTTTGGATGAAGAGCTCACTGTAGCAGCCTCAGAGTCCAGGGCCAGTGGATCGACGACGACATCATCCTCCACATCAACGCCCTCGAATTACTCGCAGTCTGGGAAGCTCTGAGGGCATTTTTGCCACCTGTTTGCAGGCTGTACGGTGTTGATCTTGACAGACAACACGACTACAGTTTGTTATGTCAACAGGCAAGGAGGGACTCATTTCACAGCCTCCTCAACATAGCCATCAACCTCTGGAACTCGTGTGTCTCACTTCAAACCCATCTGGTAGTGGTGCACCTGGCCGGGCAGGAAAACACCACAGTAGGCACCCTCAGCAGGGAACGGTCTCTCTCCAGCGAAGCATTCCGGATGATCTGAGACTGGTGGAGCGAGCTGATGATCGACCCCTTCGCCACCAACCAGAACGCGAAGTGTCGCTGGTACTGCTCGAGGACCGGCTGGGGTTGTGACTCCATCGGCGACGCTTTCCAGTTCGTCCACGCGTTCCCCTCGTTTTCCCCTCCTGGGCCGAGTGGTCTCCAAGATCCTCGCGGACCGAGCCAACATCGTCCTCGTAGCCCCATGCTGGCTGACACAGCACTGGTTCAGCCCCCTGTACGAGGCCGCTCACGGTTGACTCCTCAGGCACCCGACGATGGTGGATCTCCTGTCGCACTCCAACGGTCCCTTTCTCCATCTAGGCCTGCCGCTCCTGGTCCTCCATGCCTGGCGGATATCGCCCTAGGCGATCCCGTCATCGGTAATGTCCTGATCGCGGCCAGGAAGGAGTCGACATGCCACAACTATCATTACAAGTGGCAACGATTTGTTTCCTTTGCCGAAGCATGACGGGAGCTGGTATCGCCTGTCATCCTGCCTACCATGTTCCATTCCCTTCTACACCTTCAACATCAGGGCTTAGCCTTCCCTTCCCTGGAGGTCTACCTTGCCCCTATCGTGGCTTTCCAACCTCCACAGTCTCCATTGGCAGCTCTCCTTCGTGATGCTACCATGAAGCAGTTTATGAAGGGCCTGCATCACTTTTATCCACCAGTATCGCCACCGCTACCGTCATAGTTGCTTCCTTGGTGTTATTGCAGTTGACGATACCGCCCTTCGACCCCATGGCGACTACTGATGATAGGTTTTTCACCATGAAAACTGCCTTCTTGGTGGCTGTCACCTCAGCCAGGAGGGCGGGAGAGCTGACAGCCCTACGGTCTCACGAGCCCTACCTCGTGTTCCATGGAGACACGGTGGTCCTTCGGCCTGACATCTCCTTCTGGCTGAAGGTGGTGCCTAACTTCCATCTCAGTCAAGGCATCATCTTGCCAACCCTTTGCCAACCCTTTATCCGGACACGACTACACTTTAGGAGCGATCCTTTCACTCCCTGGATGTTCGTCGGGCCTTAGACTTCTGCACAGACAGGACTGCTTCCTTTCGACAGACCCCACACCTTTTTGTGTGCTATGGCAAGCATTGAAGAGGCCACAAGGTATCCACCCAACATTTCGTGAAATGGGTGGCCCAGACTATCCTGCTGGCTTACAAACTGGCCAAGAAGCATTGCTCCGGGCTCATTCCACCAGAGCCATGGCGACATCAGCAGCTCTCCTGCGAGGAGCTGATCTGCAGGAACTGTGCCGTGTGGCGCCCTGGTCCCAGCTATCGACCGTCATGCACCCCTACAGACTTGACTGTCAGTCCCATTGAGATGCCCGTTTTGGACGTGCAGTACTGGCTTCCGTTCTCTAGGACCTGACCCACCATCCTAGCGATAAGCTACAAAGTCTCCTAGTGTGTGAGGCACAGAGACCACGAAGAAGAACAGGTTGTTTACCTGTAACTGTGGTTCTTTGAGTGGTCATCTGTGCCCTCACACCCACCCGCCCAGCCGTCCCCTCTTTCTCAGGTTCCTTATTGGCGGACTACAGAACTGAAGAGTGACCATTGTTCGGCGGGCTGAGCATGCTCAGTACAGGCATGGGGGAGGGGTTTCCGCCAAGCTACTAAGCTCTAGAATCTTTTGAACACTATCACGCGTGCGCGAAATCTCCTAGTGTGTGAGGACACAGATGACCATTCGAAGAACCAAGTTACAGGTAAGCAACCTGTTCTTATACAGAAAAAGATATTCCCCGTACCTGTATTAATTTGTATTGGCAAAAGGTGGTTATTTTACAAACCAAAATCCACCATCTGAGATTTTCCTGCCGTCGTATTGAAATAAAATATACCAGACCACCATTTCCTCAATCTTTCTTGAATTTCCTTTCAACTGGCTGACTAAATGCTTTATAACCCAGAAGTATGGTGAATCATGTTTGTGAGTCCAGGTTTCTGAGAGGCAAACTATATCATATTTTTTAAAGTTTTATTAAAATATTAAAATAGTAGAATGACATAATCAATAATTAAGTTATATACTCACTTCCATTTTACATAACATTTTCCATATCTTTCATTCATACTTAATCCTTAATGCTTAATTCATAAAGCAAAATATATAACCTGTATCTATCAGTTAATTCAGTATCTTCTTATTTCTTTATGTATTTCCACTATCCAAAATAAGTTACTTCCTGCTTATCTTTTTCCAATTTATTCTGAGTATTGTTAAAGTTACCTCTATATCTATCTACATTACATACCAGTTATGTTTCAACCCACTATTCAACCTTCACAATGTTGGACAACTCCTAATGAGATGATATATCTCTTGTTACCCTTTCTCCTATTAACCCGGATAGGGTATCTCTAAGTATTATTGATCCGCTGTTATAACATTCTTAATTTTACACTATTACAATATCTCTTAATATTACATTATCACAATTTCCCCATATCTTTTTTTAAAAAATAATTTTGTTATTGGCTTCCACTCTGTATCTTATATTGCTTTTTTTCCTTTGTTAAGTGATTTTGATAATTGGTCACAATTCTTCATTTCATTAAGTATGACAAACCATTCATCAAGTTCTGGAGTTTGTTGATTCTTCCAGTACCTCACTCTGGCCTTTGCCTGTTGGCGAGGGCTCCCAAACCAGTTGAAAGACTGACAATGGAGCCAATCTGAGACAAGCGCAGGCTACGCTTGCTCGTTGCCAGAGCAGACATTGGCGCTACCAGAGATTGTCTAGGATGGTTGGGCCTACGTATGCAAATGTTCTATTATCATATGCAAATTGGAAACAATGCACCGGGGCCGAGCGTCTTGCCGATTGTGTGGGTCTCTGGCCCTTATGGGGCGTCGGAGAGTGGACATACACTTTTGGAATATACGACTGAATTGCATTGCAAACTAGAGAGCGGCTAGGACTGTTCTCACCCTAACAGTCTAAGCTCGCAAGAAGAATGGGGAGAGAGGCCTCTCCAAGACAGAGACCATTCTGGGCTGTAGACCGGTACTCTAGAGTCAGACCTGGTTCTACTGAGAGGGTTGTTAGACCCTCACCGTCATGCCCATACTTCCCAGGGGCGCCATTGCACAAGACATTCCCTCCGAGTGAGAGAATGCCGGCGTCCCGGTCAGACTCATGCCCCTACTCAGGGTAATCAGGGCTGACTATGTAGGCCTGATCTACCTCAGGGGGATCTCGGGTCAGCCAACCCGTTGGTTTCCCACTCAAAATGGTGAAAAAGAGAGAAATAACCAGTAAAGGAAAAGCAAGTTAGGAAACACCAAAACAAAACTATATACAGGGTGTGACCATCTACAGAGACCAGGAGCTTGGAGGGGTTGCCACTCCACCTCCGCTCCGCGCAGACAAGGGCTGTTCAACCATTGTCGAACACCTCGTAAATGGAGGCAAATGCCTTGGACAAATTAGTGGCTCGTGCTTCCTTGCAATTCAAGGAGGTTTGGAAAACTAGAGGGCTCACATTGGGTCGTTGGGCACCGGGATCTTCTGTCTCTGGGATTGCCACAGAGGTGGGATCAAACGGCTGACCATTCCTTCAGTTTTAAGTGGAGGTTGGCATCTAATCCAAGTGCCTCCCGAAGCATTGCATGGGTTGGCAGGATGGTGATCGAGACAGAACCAAGAACTGTCTTGGCCCCTCTCAAGATCACCAGAGTCACAATGACTAGGGTGCCTCGAAGCATGAAGACATGCTGGCACCAAAGCAGCCATGCGCAGGGGAAGGCAGTAGCCAGGTCTATCTCCATGTGGCATTTGGAATTCTCCATTATTGAAGTCTCCCAGGCTGGACTACAGCGAAGGGGAGTAAGTGGAGTCAAGTTGGGGGGTGCCAGGGCGAGTACCGTTACTAATCTGGGCTCTGGCTGGGCAAGAACCTCTGGCTGATGGAGTCCCCAGTCTTCTTTGGGATTCCTCTGAAAGATGGCATGGAGAGGAAAGACTCTCCTGGCCATGGCTTTAAGGAACACCTGGGGGAAACTGCTGGTTCCTAGCTGGGGGCTCAGAGCAGGGACAATGGAGAGCTTAGGAAGCTTGGGTATGGCTTCCGTTGGCAGTGTGCTCTCCCTTTCCTGACACTCACATTTGCTGGCAATGCTCTGTGGGGGCTTCCTCCTGAATCTTAGCCTGGTGCGATCCTTCTCAGTGCTGTGAAAGCATGGCGATCTCTGAGATGGCAGGATTCGCACCCAGGGCTAAGCTGGGAGGAGGTGCAATCTGTCTATTTCTAGTGCGCCCTGGGAGCTTGTTTCCCTTGAAGGGCTTAGGTTGGGGTCCTCCCCCCCGCCATATCCGGGCAAACGGATAGTGTCAGGGGTGGGCTCACCCTGTCTTGTCAGATTCGGGATCAGCACCTTTGGTGCCGCTCCGTAGTCTGCAGGAGGGGTGGCAGGAGTCTTGTCCCTAAAGGTCCCAGTGCCTGCCATCACCGTAGATCTACCCTGTTGGTTGGGCTTCAACCAAACCGCAACTCGCTGGGGGAGATCCCGGGACCGAGGGCACCCCTATTCCTGAAAGTCCAAAGTCGGGTAGTATCCAGCTGGAGGTGGATACTCGTCACGGCCTGGACTGGCTGTTTACCACCCACTGCCAGCTGCTTGTCTAGAGCTTCGAGAAGCTCTGATGTGGGCCGCTTGTCAAACTGGTTCATGTTCAGTCCGAACCGGCGTAGCATGCTCCAGACTCTGGCTCTGTCCATGGAATACGCCTGGGTCGTGGGATCGTGCCCACCAGACATTTCCCAGGGAGGACCAGACTCAGGAGACGGTTTGGGGGCAGTGGGCTGGCTGCAGGAGTCCCTTCCCTGCCACTGCCAGTCCTGTCTGGGAGTGGGGCGTGAGTTCCAATTCCCTCGCAGAATGGAATTCGGCACAGACTTTCTGTGTTGGGAATGGGGTCCATAATTGGAGTATGTCACCTCCAGTACAGGTTCCCAATTCCCAGGTTCCTTCCTGTGGGCCTTTGGGGGAAGACGGAGGGAGCCAGCCTCTCACAATAGGTCGGCGACCCTGTGGAGGTTGTTCCCAAGCTCTTCCCGCAATGTTGTGGCCGGTTCCACCAAGCCCAGGGCCAACTTTGTCTTGTGGTTCAAGCCTCCATATAACAGAGTCTTGAACTCAACATGATCAAAATTGTACCCGCAAGCCGACAGGGGGACCTTTTCGGCCAGAATAGTGAGTAGCTGCTTCCGCGCCATATAAGCCTCAGGATTCTCACGAGGACCCTGCTGCTCTATGATGTAAAGCACACTCACACTCTGTCCGGGCCAAAGGATGCTCACTACCTCTCGCATCCAGTCATGGGCCTCGAGCCTAACCAGGCCTTGAGCCGCCACGGCCGATTCAAGGGTAGGGGGGTCCGAAGGGGACATGCAAAGCCGGGCCAATTGGGTCAGGTCCTGGCCATTGGCTGTCGGGTGACAGTGTGTCACCGTGTTCAGCCGCATGATGCCGGTAGACCGATTTAATGGACCCAATTGGTCCGCAATTTCCTTGGCTTTGGTGGCATGCCAGGGGACCCTAGTCTCAGTGACCTGCGTCTCTGGTGTCTTTGAACCACTAGAACTGCCTTCACCAGCAGGGACAGTCCGGCGTGTCATGGACCGTGTCTGTACCGGGTGAACTGGTACCTTAGGGGCATCCCAGTCCGGATTCTGAGGGGAGGAAACCAGGGCGTCTGCTGGCAATGTTTCCTCAGACAAGTCTGGGTCAAAACTTGGGAGCAGCTCCAGACACACTGCCGAAATTAGAGCCTTATGTATCTGGAGCTGACTTTCCAGTGCAGCAATTTGCTTATGGCAGGCTGCACCTCTTGCTGTTCCTTGACCTGACCAACCATAAATTTGGCCACAGCTCGGGCATGATCAAGCTCAGCCTCTAAGGCATGGGCTTTCTCTTCCCAGGTCTGGGTAACTAAGGTGACATCACTAAGCTTCGGGGCTGAGGCCTGCGCAACGGACGCAAAAGTTACCTTGTCCACCCACAGGGTCTCGATCTCGGCATGAAGCTGGTCATGCTCCTTTTCCACTTCTGCTAGCCTCCCACAGGTCTCAACTAGGGCACTACTAGTGTCTCTGGCCGCAAGCCAAAGTTCCCAAGCTGCCAATGAATCCTTCAAAGGCCCGAATGGGTTCTTTGATTTATGCACCAGGGTGTACACTTCAAGGAGAGAGGTAAAGGGGTCGGCCGTCTGGAAGACAGAGTCCTTCCAGGAGCACTTTCCCTTACCCAAAACCCATCTCTCCACTTTCCCTCAGACCTCTTCCTCACACATGAGGTCCTTAACAGCAAGGGGGCTCTCCCTAGTCATTTTCCTACACTACACTACACAACATAACAACAACAATTCACCAACACAAATACGGGACCAGGACCTGGAGGGACGGGCAGGATCACCTAGACCCCTGGGGGGAGCTAAGGAAAATGAACTCTCTGGAACTTCTCTAGGAAAGAGAGAAATGAATCTCCGGTCTGCCCAAACAAAGTCACTTTTGTACACTTCACCTCGGCAGCACTGAAGACAAAAGGACGAGGCCAACGGTTCAGGGACGGGGAGGCCACACAAGGCCCAGGGAACCCTCAGGAGCATCTCCTGAAGGGGAGTAACGATCCCAATGGAACTTACTACGCCGCCTGGCCAAGCAGCGGGGAAAGAGGGGCAAGGAACCCAAAACTGAACCGTTTCTAACTGGTTTTCTGGGTGAGGGGCACCTCCTCTACCTTGGGCTAAACTGCTAAACCCTAAGCCAGGCCGGGACTCACCACCTGCACCTCACTAGCTGGCAAATTGGAATGCACCCGAAAAACTTGAGAAGCCGGGACTTACCACTCGCACCTTCTCCAATACAACCAAGCAAAAACCAAAGGGGTAACTCACAAGGGGACAACAAAAGGAGTAGGGACTGCTTCTTCCATATTTTTCGTGTGCCTTGCCGCTAAGATGCTGAGTGTGTGTAACTGTTCCTGACACGCTAGGCCTAAAACACGTGCAATACCAGCCCACAATAGACCCAAGATGGGGAGGTGGTTCCCAGAAAGGGGAGCAGATATCCTCCCAATAGAATTACTGCACACACACAGAAATCACACACACACTAGCCTGCCTACTGGTGTTCTAAAACAGCTCAACTGACTGTTCCCTAAGTCAGTATCGCCCTATTTGAGGAGGTTCGTGACTCCTTCTCAAGTTAGGGGTACCGGGGTTGCCTGCGTTGCTCCACCACTCTGTTACCCTGTAAATTGGGGGTCCTGGGAGGGGCGCCGAAGTTATCAAACAAACCAAGCAAAGATGGGGAAATTAGCTGGAGCACTCTCTTAAGCTAGTGAGAGGCAGGGTAACTTAGCGGGAATCTTTTACCCTGTGTATACAGGTTCAGGTCAGTGAGCAGTCAGACAGTTAAAAATGGCAATAATGATATTTATTAACAAACAGACAAATTACTTAAGAAAACACAACCTCACAGCTAACTAGAAATAGGAAATGAGAGGGTTTTTTTGGGGGGAAGGGTGATACGATACCTTTCTCGTAGTCCTGAAGAGGTCCAATTGAAGAGAAGAAACTCGGCGTTGCGGCCAAGGGGAGCTCGGAGAACGAAGTGACGGCAAGGCGGGATGGCACTCCGAGGTGGTCCAATGAAGCTCTTGGAGCTTGGGGTTTATATAGGGAAAGTATGACTGTGGGCTGGTCTGGTCTGGGGCGAAAACAATGAGGTTTGGGCTCAAGACAATGTCTCCAAAAGGTCAGAATTTACATGATTGAGTTAAGGTCCGAATTGACAATGGGATAGCTGGTATGCAGATGCGGCTAGCTTGGCAGTTGAGCTCTCAGCTCGCCAGGGTGCCTGCTCGGGGCAGAGGTCTCTTTGTTTTGATGCGCATCTGTAATGAAGGTGTTTGCCTTGGTGTAAACAAGTACGAGTCAGCGTTTAATAGCCATGCCTAGCTCGGTGCTTGTTTGGAGGCCTCACAAACACGTGGCTGAGGGTGGCAGAACAGGGCCGAATTGTGATATCAAAAATGATATCTAAAGTTTACCAAAGGCCAAGCCAGTTCACGGTGATAACAATATCATTCATCTACCTCATTTCTTCACTGGCCGGTTGTGTATAACCACTTGCAATTCATCTAAAAGTCTCTGCCTATGCTGACCTTAATTGGGAGCAGATCTTTTATTCCCTGTATTTTTGGATGTATGAGATACTTCTTCATCCTGGTCTGTGTGCCTCACACATATGGGTTTTGTGCCTGTGCAGAGACTCGTCTTGGAATGTTCTAGAGCTGAGCAGTTTGGCAGAGACTCCACCCCTCTTGTGTACCACACATGTCTCAGCCCACCATGCTGCTCCTCAGTTTCTTTCCATTCACTGACAAAGCAACATGCCTCAATCATTTGTCTGAGCACCTCTCCCGCCTTTAGTCTCTTTCATTTACACTCTCTCTCTCTTATACTTAAAAAAACCCTATTTTATACTTCTCTTTCTACTGCTTACCACCTTAAAAAAATTATTTCCTTGCTTTCCTGCAGCCCCTCTTCTCTACCTCATGCCAGCTTCTATGGCTTCTACCTCTCTCTTTAAAATCTGTTCCATGTGTACTAGGAGTGGGTGGGGAGCCTGTCTGAGATATCCAAAGCTTCATCTCCTTTGTACTGCAATGTTTGGTAGAATATTCCCATTTTTCCCTTGTTTGGAGGGAGGAACAGTATCTGAATACTCATCTATAAACTCATCTTCCATCTGGAATCTTGAGTCAGAAAGAGTAATATTAAGAACAGAGGATGTGTTATCAGTAATAAAATCTGGTTTATTTTTACTGACTTAAGAATAAGTTTCAGAATTCATGTTCCAGTCTTCCACAATATCATTTAGTTGCTTGATTACAATACTTATGGCTGACTTGGCTGCTTCTGGCTTATCGTTATAATGATGATCTTTCAAAGCAGTAGCACCCTACTTTTCTTGGATAGAAAAAATTGTCTGAGGATCTACAGTAAAAGCCCATGCTCTACCAATCCAACTAATGTTTCAATAATACTTCTCAGGCCAGAAACTTCCTTTTTCAGCATACCCATACTACATTTTTTTCCCCTACTGTTTTCTCAAATAAAAAACATTGATCATATAAAAGGCCCTGCAATGAGAGAATGTTTTGTTGTGTTGCTTCAGAATCAGGTTTACTAATCTTTTTTGTTTAAATATTTTTTTTATTAAAAATACATTTAGTGAATATAGAACAACATATAAGGGAACAGCACATCAACATATATACTAACTAAAAAACTAATTAACACATAAATTCCAACAACTCAAAAAGGAGTAAAAAGTTGTTATAGTTCCTATAAGTTCAATCAATAACCACACATAAATTATCATTCTAACAATGTAACATTATATAAAATTATATAAAATTTAAACTACTTTTATACTTATAATTGCTTTACTAGTTTAAATGTAAAATACCCATAAATTTAAAATAATCTACAATAATAATTCTAATTTTTTTATTCAAAACTTAGTGTTGCATGTCTCCCTCCAACTTCTCTTAAATATGCTATAACTTCTCCCATTGATTCTTAAATTCCTTGAAAGAACTGTCTGTAATTAACATTGTCAATTTATCCATCTCAGCCACATCCAGCAGCTTCGTTAGCCAATCATCTTGAGATGGTATTGTGGGATCTTTCCAATTCTGCACATACAGCATCCTCACTGCCGCTGTCATATATTGCATAACTTTTTTCAAAAGTTCTTATTTGTCTAGTCATCCATCAGTCCCAAAAAGAGCAGCTCAGGTTTTAAACGAATTTGAGTCTTAAGAATGTCCTCCATCAAATGGTGTACCATTACCCAGATTTTTTTTACTTTATCGTAAGCCCACCACATAGGTAAAGGTCCCATCTGACTCATTCCATTTCCAACATTTAGAACAATGTTTATACATTTTAGACAATTTTTCTGGAAGCAAATATCATCCATAAATGATCTTAGGAAAATTCTCTTTTAAATCATAACTTAAAGTAAATTTCAAACATTTTGTCCACATGCTTTCCTGTTGTTCCATCTGAATCAAGTGACCCACATTTTGAACCCATTTAATCATGCATTTTTTTACTTGTTCTTCCTCCAATTTAAATTTCAACATTTTATACATCTTAGCTGGTAAATGTTCATCACCTTTATATAATTTATCCCCAAATTCTGTTTTTCCGCATCATAATCAAAGCTTTTTAAAATCCATTTTAAATCTTTCACACAATTATCTATTTGAAAACCATTGTACCTCAAAGCCACCCATACTCAATTCTTCATTTGTTTTCATTTTCACATGGTCTCCATCAATCTTAATTAAATCTTTGTATGTTATCCATCCCACCAAAGCTACTACCTTTGTTTCTGTAGTGGTGGAATTGCATGTTTCTGTGAGGTAAGAGGCTATGCTGATGATTTCATTCAGGTTGATGAGCCAGACTAACAGTCATTTATGTATTACAGTCCATAGATCCATCAAAAGAAGAACTTAAGAATAAATCAAGACATATGGAAAAAAATTGAGAGGAGGAAATCAGAACAGTAAGACAATCGTGCTGCTGGTAGGGTTTCCCATGTCATTCAGGCTGATGAATCAGACCTAAACGTGTTAAACAGCTCCTGGGCAGCAGCAATAGTGGGGTGTGACACTGGTGCTGGATCTGTCAGAGACAACGGCAGTGGCACTATAGCTAACATTTGATAGTACTGCACAGAAGGAAGCACAGGAAACCCCTTATGGATTTTTTTTTTTTTTACCTTGAAACCCCTATGAGGAGACAATCCAAAATGAGACAAGAGATAGTGCCAGAGGATGAAACACCCATGTTGGATGGCACTCAGAGAGCTACCAGGGAACAGCTGAGGAAAATTATGAGTAGTGCTGTGACTAATGATGCAACTGGACTCAAGCCAAAAAGATGTTCAGCTGCTGTCGTGTTCAGAGGCAAAAAGGAAAGTCTAAAACTGCATAATACATATTACAGGAACGTGGAATGTGAGAAGCATGAATAAAAGGAAGCTAGACATAGTAAAACAAGAAAAGGAATGTATAAACATTGGAATATTTGGGGTGAGTGAGCTAAGGTGGACAGGAATGAGGCATTTTGAGTCAGATAATTACACAGTGTTTTACTCAGGAAACGGAATTCTAAGAAAAAGGGGGTGGTATCTATAGTGAGGAGAGATGTAGCAAAAGCAATTAATGAATACAATGCAAAGTCTGACTAAATCATCTC
This sequence comes from Iguana delicatissima, assembly GCA_948472985.1. Taxonomy (NCBI): domain Eukaryota; kingdom Metazoa; phylum Chordata; class Lepidosauria; order Squamata; family Iguanidae; genus Iguana; species Iguana delicatissima. Next base: position 15,718 of record CAOKZL010002830.1, on the reverse strand, counting down.
AATATGACTTCAGGGAAAACCAATCAATATAACCATAAACCAAGTGTATGCTCCATGGCAGAAGATGAAGAAATTGAAAGCTCCTGTTTAAGAATGCAGAAAGAAATTGGTCACTGACCAAAGCAGGCCTTGCTAATCATAGGTGATTGGAATGCAAAAGCAGGAAACAGAGCAGAAACAAAGATTGTAGATAATTTGGCCTAGGGTCAAGAAATGAAATAGGAGAATGGATGACTGAAGTTTGCAGCAGTTTGTTCATTGTGAACAAGCAACCTAAGAAGACAATGTGTATAAGGACATCCCCTGATGGCCAATATAGAAATCAAATAGACTACATAATCTGAAGCAAAAGATGTAGAACGACTAATAGCAAAAGTTAGAGTAAAGCTAAAGAACACTAAACCAACCATAATGCTGAAATACAGCCTAACATCCCCATAGAATATAAAGATAATATGAAAAATCATCATCATCAAATGTATTTGTCTGTGGAACAACATCCATTACAAAATATTGCAAAAGCACTGCAGGAAAATTAGTATTATTATATTTTTCCTGCAATATGAAAAATAGATTTGCAATATTAAGCCTATTTGCCCAGGAGCCAGAAGAACTCTGGACTGAAGCCATGGACATTGTCAGGGAGGAATGCAAAAAGACACTATCTGTAGCCAAGAAGAAACAGATGTTGCAATGGATGATAGATGAAACTCTTCAAGTAGTTAAGGACTGAGAAGAAGCAAAACTAAAAAGTGACAGAAGCAGAATCAGAACCTAGAATGCAATTGTTCAGTGACTTGTGTGCAGGGACAAGGAGAACTTCATTTCATTTTGCTTTCAGTTTCATGAACCATATTAATTGAAAGCTGTTTCTTTGCATTGTTTGCTTCCTATCTATTTTAGGGTCAATTACCCCGTTCCAGTCGCCCATACAAATTATTTTTTGATATTCTGTTCCAGTCATATAACCTGAGACCTGGGCAGACATATTGCCACTGCTGTTAGGCACTAAATTCCATCTGCCTGATTTTCTTAACCTTCTGTAATGAAGTTTTGGCATTTAAGAAGGCTCCTTAGAGGCAGCCTGGATATAACTTCAATAACTAAGTTCTACAAAGAGCTATGTGAGTGATTTATAATCTAATTTTTAAATTTAAAAATAACCTGGCCAGAGCTGCAACAGCAGCGACACTATACTGCTACGATCTTTTCAGACTTTGAAATTGAATGAATGAATTTGAATGAAATTGAAGGTGTGGTGTTAATGTTACAACCAAAGATGATACGCTTTGAATATAGTCCCAAAGGCAAGAGAGTTCTTGTTGAAATACGAAAAGGAGTGGGGAGGAGAATGCAAGAAGAACAAGGAAAGGAAAGCCTCAAACCAGACCCAGAAAATGCAAATAATGGAGATGAAAATGGAAAAAACGCTCAGGCCAAGATGAGATAGATGTTGACCCAGATGAAGAAACTTGAAAATTACTTCAGAATTTTTATCTTGGAATACAGAGGACTGAATTCAGTGGCTAAATGAAGAAAGATTTTTCATTATTTACCAGCCCACTGAAAACCTACGTTCCATGCATACTTGTCTTCTTACCCAGCCAAGAGTCTCTTCCTCTTTAGCTCTGTTACGCCCTTTTTCTTTCTCACTGTCCCTTGTGTGTGGAATCATCTTCTGGTGACCTTGCGAACTGCCTCTTCTCTTACTGTTTTTAAATCTAAATTGAAAACTTTCTTGTTTTCCAAAATTTTTGGAATGTTGGATTAGCTTTTAATGTTAATTAAATGTTGTATTTTTATTGGCATTATAGTAACATTATGTTGTACTGGTTGTAATTGCGTATACCTTTGACCTTTTTCGTGTTCTATATCTTCATTTTATTATGTATTTATCTATGTCAACTGTTGTATTTTAATTTTATAAAGTGCCATGTACATGAATGGTGCTGAATAAATAAATAAAGGATAATAATTATTTGGAGAAATAAAAATTAGATTTGATATGATTACAAAAACAAAATTTGATATGATTCCAGACTTAAAAATATATTTCTATTCAGTAGTAATGGTCTGCTTGAAAGACTGGATGATATTACAAAGACAAAGACTTTTAACTTTGGAAGGATTTGACCTAAAATTTGGTTGGCATACTTTCTTATGGTATGATAAAATCAGAGTGAATGTAAACTTCAATGCAATGAATGCAAACTTCAAATTGAGAGTATGTATCGAGAGCATGGTTGAAATATAAAAATAGAATTTATCCTAATGTTCCTCTTATGGCTTCCCCCATGAAGCTTTTTAACAAGACAAATAACTTCTATTGATAGTTGGATAACTTATACTGATTTAATTAAAGTCTCTGCGACACAAGTCTATACAAAGTCTCATGATGAATTGGCAATGGAAAGGAGGAATGTAAGTTGGTTTATCTATAGAAAACTGAAAGATTTAAAATGGATAATAATTTGTATGGCATTTATACAGAGAAAACAGATTAATAAAATGTATAAAGTGTTGCTGAAATTTGGATTAGAAGAGGAACAAGTAAAAGATTGTATGATTAAATGGGCATAAATCATAGGTCATACAATTCAGATGGATTAATGGGAGAAAATTTGGAAGAAAGATTTGAAATTTACTTTAAGTTACAATTTAAAAGAGAATTTTTATAAAATCATGTATAGATGGTAGTTATCCTCAGAAAAAATCTCACTGATGTACAAGAGTTCCTTAAATAGATGTTGGAAATGTAGTCAAACTATAGGATCTTTGTTTTTCACTTGTGAGAAAGCTAAGAAATATTGGCAGATGATACATCAGATGATGGAAAAGATTTTAAAAATCAAGATATGTTTGATTCCAGGACTGTTTTTGTTAGGGATCATAGATGATAAAATCACTAAAGACTATGTGAAATTTATTTAGTACATGATGACAGCAACAAGAATCTTATATACAAAGTACTGGAAAAATAATACAATGCTATCCCAAGAATAGTGGGTTTTGACACTTTTAGATATGGCAGAAATGGATAAATTGACAGCACTAATAATTGAGAAATCTATTAATGAATTTAAGAAGCACTGGAAGAGAGTTATGTTGTTCTTATCATGTACTGAAGGCAAACAAACTATACTTGGATTCAACTGAAAATTGGATTTAGATCACTTTTAGTAGAACTATATTTTCTTGTTTACCGTTTCCTTTTCTTATTGTATATATTGCAAACTGTATCTATATATTTATATTACTAATTCTAAACTGCTGGAGTAAATATAATAAAAAGGTTGATAATCTGAGGAAATAAAACCTTCAGAAGTTAACAACAACCATGAACGGGGGAGTGGGAAGTTCACTTCAAAGGCTTAATGTTTAGGGTTGGTTTTTTTTTTAATTAGATAGATTTTGTAGGGTTTTTAATCCCCCCTTTTTATGTTTATGTTCGGTTAATATCTGACTGTTCAGTAATGTATTGTTATGTTTTTTCTTTTTTTTCTATTCTGTTTTATTTTGTATGATATGTGTCTTTCTCTTTTGTACCTTCAATAAAAATTATTAATAAAAAACGGAATGATGATGTATTGAAAAAAGCCAAAGAAACTTTGAAAAACTTTTTTTGAAGTCTTTTCTTTAAGTGTTTTTGTTATTTATTTAAAAGAACTTCATTTCATAGTGAAAGATTTGCTTCAGCTGGATCTGATCATTGGACCATTTTGTAGCACTTTCATTTGATGAGCAAAGAGATGAGTCTCCTGCCTCAAGTCCATCATCTTTTACCTCAGCTGTTGCACAAACATTCTTTAAGTTATGCTGCACAACTTACTGGGAGGGATATTTGCTGCTTGGGCTGGCTCTGAGTAGCAGGTGGCTGTGCAATCACTTCTGCCTTCCCAGCAGCCCCTAGGACTGCATGGGAAGGTCCCCTTCGCGACCAGCAGCCAATGAGTTTAAGCTGGCAATGAGAGCAGCAAAGCTAATGGTGAGCGGCGAGTCAGGACTCCACCCCTGTGGCAGTGGAGCCATTCTCTGAAATATGAGTAGTATCATCAACAGCCTTTATAAGGGCTTATTGAACTGTTATCACTGAGGGTTCTCCCTGAGCTGAAATCACTTACACTGTCCCCTCTGGGTCTTCTGTTTTTCTGCCCCGCTACTGGGTTTGGAGATTCCCAAACCATCTTGCACCACCTCTCCCTTGTACACATCCTCCCACATGTTCTCACTTTTTGACCACTCGCCCAGCTGCCTGGGTTAGTGGCCTTCTCTTTGGGCCAGACCTTAGGGGATTGCTGTCACCTCCTCTTTACTTCTCCAGTCTCCAGTAACCAGGAGTGGGTGTGTACTTCTGGGGCCATCTCCTTCACTTTGGCTGCCTTTCACCACTGCTTCTTTCTCTTCTGGTCTTATCACCTGGGGTTCCCTTTGAATTTCTGCCTCCCTCTCTTTGGTACCTGGGTATTATCTCACCCATTTTCTTTTGTGTTACTAGGCTTCACTATGCCAGCAAAAAAGGGCCAGAAGTCAGTGCCAAGTCTAGGTCCCAGAATGTGGGGGCAAGCTTTAGGCATTGCAAGTCTTGGGTATTGCTGGGGTCATAAAAGAGTAGGGCCACCACCACCAGCAGCACTGAAGTGACGCAGTCAAGAGCAGGGAATTGTGAGTGAGGCAGCACAGCAATTCTGGAAGGCCTATTCCAAACATTGGAAAAAGCTGGTAGAAAAAGTGGAGAGGCTGGAGTCTCAGGCGACAGCAGCAGGTCAGGCAACAAGCCAGCAGCACCAGGTGGAGGAGATTACAGGCCAGCAACCTACACCAAGGGAGGTCAGGCAGTGTCAGGAATGTAGTTCATCATCTAGCAGCAGTGCTTTCATCACATCACCTCCACTTCTGAGGAAGAGTCAGACAGGGAAGATAGGGCCAACAGGTGGAGGAGGAAGGGTATGAGCAAGAGGCGAAGGAAGCACAGCTCCAGGGAGGAATCAGATAGTGTGGGATCCTCAGGTTAGTCTTCTACTGAGACATCCTATCTCAGTCTGGCACAGGTGATAAAACAAACAAAACAAACTGAATAACTCCCAGCTTGTTACTTACTTCCAGGCAGGAAGCACAGAGTGATACACAGAGAAATAAAGTCCAACAGGATTCCAAGGCAAGGGAGCGTCCAAGGTCAGTCCGAGTATTCATCAAGGTATCCAGCAGGATAGAAGGTCAGATAAGCTCTGACAGCTCCTGGAGGGGAAGGACATCAGCTATCTAGGTCTGAAGCCTAGCGCAGCTGTGGTTTGATTAATTGTTGCTGATTATAAATTCTGAGAAAGCAACACTGGGTCTCTCTTTGTTGTCTGTGCAATGCAAAGGGGGGTACAGGTAAGTGCTCTTCTATGTCTGAAGAGGTAGGGCTCTCTGCTGGAGCTGGCACTGCCCAGTTCTCTTTGTGGCACTGTAACCTCTTCCTGTACAGCAGGTCCTGGCATGCCCCCTGTCTCAATCTCTGGCATACCCCTGTCTCAGACTCTGAGTCAGAGTCCATGTTCTGGAAGCAGGGCATGACAGGAGAAGCAGGACAGAAGATATTACTGGTACCATGCTCCTGGTCTACCAGCCTGGGCTATCAAAAGAAGGGCTAAGGAGCCACAACTACCTGTTGGAGGTAGACCTATAATCTCTCGATCCAGCCACTGCTCACTTACTTCAGATTTCTTTTAATGATTTGTTAAATCATTATATTCTAATATTGATTTCTGGACTAAGATGGGTAATATATTTTGATCTGAGACTTTTCTGTGTTGCGCCCAAGAAGAGATAATTTTGAAATACTGAAAGAATGTAAAATAGACTGTTCAGTCCTTCTGCGGAGTACATTGTAATGCCCGTACTTTTAAAAATATTAAAAATAAATTTCAAAAATCTATCTTAATATTAAATATTAAAATTAACAAAACATTAAAAATCTCTACAAACTTGCACCACAGTAAATTAAAACATTTCATAAACTTCACAGATAAAACAAGTTCAAGACTTTCTCGGCAATCACGTTGGGTCAAAGATACACAGAGCACGACCAGTCTCTGTTTAATAATTATGTCAAATCAGATAATTTCTCTGATAGGCAGACTTTTGTGTAGATAGACACGTCCTTCAGGATAGATTAATCAACTGTTGGTCACCATACTACCCCATGTTCAGGAACAATTGGCAAAAGGTCACATCAAAGTCTCAGTCAATCTCAGCCATTTCTCATTTTTTTCTCATCCTTTTTAATCTTTTGTCTGCATCCAGGCAATTCTCCTTTTATGACAAGTGTAAACATCTGAGTTTGCAGCAAATACAGCTATGAAAATATAAACAAAATAAAGGATTACAACAAGTGCCCCTCTGTGATAAGATTTTAGAAGAAACAATGTTGCTTCAGTTTCCGTCCTCAGGAATGTAACTCCTCTGAGCGCTAAGGCAGGCTAACTTGCTGGATTATCTTTACCACACTCCTCTTTTTCTCTTCAGTGTTAATTAAGAAAGTACAGCTGTTCAGGTTCAGATTTTCCCAATGAAAAAAGTAACCTTATCGGCTGGTGGCAATACTCTTCTCGGATTATGCAGCTCACAGGTTGGAAAAAGGAAGTTAATAAGGAAATGAAACAAACATATATTTGGCTATGCTGCCACCCTCCCTCCTGCTCCAATTATTCTAGTAGTTGTAGCAGCAGCAGCAGCAGCAGCAGGCAGCTTAAATACTCTGAAGTCACCAAGCCCCATCTTATTTTAAGGCTACACAGGGTAAGCTCTGATTGGTATTTGAATGGCAGAATGCCAATATAGCTGCTACAGGCTATATTTCAGGGGAAGGAACTGGTAATACCACCTCTGAGTATTGCTTACCTAAGAAAACACTATAAAATTCATAGGGTTGGCATAAGTCAACGTGACCTGAAGATACATAAATGCATAGCAGTAGTACCAGCTTGATGTAGTGGTTTGATGTTGGACTACAACATTGGAGACTAGGTTTGATTTCCCACTTGGCCACAGAAACCTGCTCGGTGACTCTCAGCCCCAGAAAACCCCGTGATAGGTTTGCCACAAATGGCTTGAAGGCACACGACAGTTGAAGTAAAAATTTTTTTCCTAATTGTGGCCACTAGACGGCACATATGTACTCTGAATGTTAGAGAACAATCTGAGATTCTTAGCTGAGAATATGGGCCCTATTTATTGCTGATGACTTTATTTTAGGTTGGTGGCTTTATTTTGATGTCTGCTATGAAATGACTTATTTACTTCATTCTATACTCCTACATAACTCATTTCATTAACACTTTAGAAAAGAAAACTTTAGATGTGTTGTACAGTTTTCTCTGACCATCTCAGTGAAATGTACAGACTATTCTTCATTAAGGTTTTTAGAAAATACCAAAGAAATTCCCTTCATATTTCATGAACTCTTATTTTTGCTCTTATTTTTTTTAAAAAAATCAACCTAATCCCATATATGTATGCATGCTACTTATCCCACTGGCTTGCTCAAAAATAGTGATACAGTGCATTACCACTTGCTGTAATGTCAAATCCACAAGTGAATAAGAGTGCTGGGTGGCATCCTGGGGGACTACATTTTAAATACTCATGGGGCCAAACAGATAGCCAGGGAAACATTTTATTTTTCAGTTTTAAACTCTTTTGAGATTAAATTTTAGCACACTGTTATTTCTTTCTTTCTATTTGGAGTATGAATCCAAAGCAAGACTCAGAAACCCAATGTTTTTTGTTTTTGGTTAACCATCATAGGAATCCCACAAATGAGATTGTTTCTAAATAAATCAGATTAACTTTGTAAGCTTTGCTTGTTGCTAACTGCTGTCAAGTGAATTTCAACTTATGGTGAACCTGCGAATGAGAGACATCCATCATCATTCAGGAAAGAAAGAAAAAATTGTAGCCAATGGGTTCATGTCTTGCAGACTCAGGGTCATGGCTTCCTTGATTGAATCTAATCATTCATATATTGGTCTACCTCTTTTCCTGCTGCCTATACATTCCCAAGCATTTTTTCTAGGGAGTCATATTGTTTCTTTATATGCCCAAAGTAGGACAGCCTTAGTTTGGTCATCCTGGCTTCCAGGGAGAACTCAAACTTGATTTGCTCTGGTTTGTTTTGTTATTTGTATTTTTTTTTAGCAATCTGTGGTATTTGTAGAACTCTCCTCTAGCACCATGTTTCAAATGAGTTGATTTTCTTTCTATCAGCTTTCTTCACTGCCCAGCTTTCACAGCCATACACAGAGATCAGAAATATGGTGGCATGGACCTTCCTGATTTTAATATTCAATGTCAGATCTTTACACTTGAGGACTGTGTCTAGTTCCTTCATATCTGCTCTCCTAAGTCCTTGTCTTCATGATATATCTTTACATGTCAAGATCTTGTATAGTAGGACTGTCTAAAAGGAGGAATCCTGCCAAATTTCTAATCAAATTTCTGCTCAAAGAAATGGGTGTAGGGATTTGGTGTTAGGCTGATTTATTTTAAAAAGGAAGGTGCCTATAGCTTTGTAGCTTTTCATCACAAATGTGCTGCCATGTGCAGGTTTAGTTAAGAGAAGGGATGGAAGAAGAGGCAGGCAGTTTGGAAAGCAGCAGTGAGTTCCAGACAGACATATGCCTTAGGCAGAGGGGTTTGCATTCCCTGAGCATGGTCCTCAAGTCCTGCTATTTGATTTTGTCACACAACAACTGGGTGGCCAACTGAAGTAAGGAAGTAAAAGTACTTTTTCACTCTTCTTTGGATCCTGGGCTTGGTTCCTTAAGAAAAAAAAATCCATTTGTGTTTTTTATAGGCACAGTTTAGGCTTTGGTTTAGGATGGTAACTTATAACTTTGAAAACCTTTTCATAGAATTCTGCTTGTTCCAAAAAAGAAGCTCCCTCTTATGTCTTCTCCAGTACCAGTGCTACTCCAAAGTGGTGGTCCCTGAACTAATGCCAGTCCCTGAGCCATTGCTGCTGGTCACTGTCGATTTTTCAGGAAAGAAAGAAAAAATTGTAGCCAATGGGTATAAATAGGGTGCTGGTACCTGAATTGTTGGGGAAAAATATAATTGCTAGTCCCCTGCATAGACAATCTGGGAAGCACTGCCTTATGCCACGATTTTAATATTCATGTATTGAACTGAACACTTCTGGAATATACAAGCCCCATTTTTCAACACAACATCACGCAAAATGGCAAAAGATTACTACTATTCTTGATATACTTCTCTCAATTACAATAAAAGAGAAATAATGTACCCTTCTATTGAAATCAGGATACAAAAAGCTTGGAACAGGTAACAGTCACAGTGAAAAGCAAAGCAAGGTAGCAGTAATAAATGCCAGATGCAAGTATGACAAATTCCCATTCCTTTTCTTATCCCTTATGAAAATCATCACATCCTGCTATTCCATTCAGACAAGGCAGATGGAATTACAAAGACCCTATACTAGCAAAAGAAACTAAGCATGGGCAACAAGGGGTGTTTTCAAAGCTTGAAACTTAGTCTCCAAGTGGAGAGTAGTTAAGTGAGTAGAAGGCAGATGGTGGCAAAGGCAGGAGGTTTGAGGAGACAGCAATGGCTGCCAGGTGCAGGTATGCTTTAAACCAGAAGTGGGTAAAGTGGTGTTCCAGATAACACTTTTGCAGCCGTGGAAGCCCCCAACCAGTCCTCCCAAGCTCTCTAAAACCCTCTTACTTTTTAAAAAGTGTGTAATTTGAAGGTAAAAAAATCACTCAAATTGCACCCAAAGCCCCCCAAGTGCACAAAAATGTGTCAGAGGATCCCAATGGAACACCCTCCATATTTTATTTTTGGTCCACATCCTTGTAAAAATGAGTATCATCTGTGGTCACCTTCATGGCTGTGATAACAATGAAAGAGGAGGGTTTCTGGTACATTTTTTGGCAAGCACAACACACTGGGAGTTGGGGGGAACTGGCCCTCAGCCTCCATGCAGTTGCCCATCCTTATTTTAGATCTGTGTGTTTGTATACCCAGCAGGACAGTGACTAAGCCCTGCTACTTTATATTGGCTATAGGCAGAGAAGATGACAGAGAACTAACTGGGATAAGAAACAGTATATTCTTATGAGGTAGGCTCAGCTTGTATATTAGTGTGTAGGAGAACCAAAATTACAGCGGCAACAGATGCTGCATGTTAGTTGCTATATGTATATAGCAACTTTAAAATATATGTATATATTTTTTGTATAATATATATATAAAATAATATATATAATGTATAATATATATATATATATATATATATTTGCTATATTTAAAATATATGCGCTTTTAACTGCCGTTATGTGTTTTTTAACTGGTGTTTTGTGTCTAATTTGTTGCTCTAGTAGTTTAATCTGTTGTTCCTTGCCTTGATCCACAGAGACAGGTAGATAAGAAATGTTGTTGTTGTTGTTAGTTAGGGCTCTTCAGGGCACTGTGACTGGGAAACCACTGGTAAAGTGTTTTTCGCAAATAGAAAACAGGTATCAGTCATTCAACTCCTTTCCTCCCTTCTCCCTCTGGTATTTTTCATATAGTGATAAAAAGAAAGCAAAGCAGGACTTTTTGCAGGTGCAATCTCTGCTCTTCTTCAGCTTTCCAAAGCAAAGTTGCCAACAATATTTTTAGGGGTGATCCAGACTCAGTTGTGCTTATATTTTTTTTAAAAAAACTCATTGTTTTAGAGAGTCACTGAATCTCTTAGAAATAGACTGGTTTCTCTATTCAGGAATAGGAAAGTCAGTGAAAAAGTACCACTATGTTATATTTACATTAAAAAACTAAAGCAAAACAAAACAAAACAAAAATGTTGGTTGTGATTATGTTGAAAAGGCAACATTTATTTTAATTTTATTAATCTGAACTAATTATATTATATTATTTCACTAAAAACTTTATCTAAATTCAGGTGAAAATTGTATTTATGATTTAACTCCTCCCCGTCTCCTCATTTGTTCTGTGTCTTCAAGTTGTTTCTCATTTATGGTAACCCTAAAGTGAACTTATCACAAGGGTTTCTCGGTGAGATTAGTTCAGAGCTGTTACTGTAGTTTCTAGCCTGGACTTGTGGGATATTAGATATCATTTTGATATCAATAATTTGGCCTTCTTTACCTATCCCGTTCCATGTGCTGCGAGGTCCCTGGACAAGCTCGCATACAGGCACGGGCACTAATCGCTGTAATATTCCACACAAATACAGGCAGGCCAGAAATAGCCATCCCCGCTGCTTCAGGAGACCTCAAGGCAAGTACCACATTATGTATGCACGCTACTTACAAAGAATTCCCTGCCCAGAGCAGGCAGCTTGACCAGCTGAATACTCAACTGTCAAGCACTCTGCGTTTGCATACTGGCTACTCTATTAACTCAATCATGCTAAATTCTGACCTTTTGGAGGATTTGTCTCCAGCCCAAAACTCGTTGTTTTCCCCAGGTATGGACTAGTCTACGGCCACATTTTCCCCTATAAGAACCCCTGACTTTGAGAGCTTCCTCGGATCACTCCCGACTTCCATCCTGCCTTGCTGCTGCTTTGCTTGGTAAGCCTTCCCCTCAGTCCCACGTACTGAGAACCTTCATATCCACAAACTCTATCTTTAGACTACCCAGGCTTCAGGACAGGTGTAGTATTACCCATACCAAAAACCTCCTCTAAAAATCCCTCTATCCAACTCCAACCTTTATTTCTCTAGTTATCTGTGTGAGTGTGTTGCATACACTTGTTTGATTGTATTTTAATAAAAACAACAATTATTATTTCACATCTGTTTGCTCCTTGACTTGGCCAGACCCCGTAGACGTTGAGTAAAAGATCTCACTCCATTGCCCTGCCTCTTGCAGTGCTAACTTGTGCTCTTTGCTAGTTTCCCCAACTTGTATAATTTGGAGAGCGTTTAAGTGTCCCTCACAGGACCCCCAGAAATCAGGGTAACAAAGGGGCTTTTCTGTTGCTTATTTCTAAGAGTTGAGAGAGTGTGACTTGCTCAAAATCGTTTAGTAGGTTTCCATGCCTCAATAGGAATTTGAATATGGTCTCCTAGAGTCGTTATACAGTGCTCAAGCCACTGCCCCATGCTGGCTTCTCATGCCCATCCAGATCCCATCCCTAATTAGTCAGGTAATAACACAGTGTTCTACTCAAGAATTGAAAATCTAAGAAGAAATGGGGTGGCATTTCTAATGAGGAGATATAGCAAAGGCAGTAAAAAGACATAATGCAAGTCTGATTGATTCATGTCAATAAGACTTCAGGGAAAACCAATTACTATAACCATAATCCATGTCTATTCTCCAACTACAGAGACAGAAGAACAATTCTATGTAGAAATCCAAGAGGAGATTGATCACACACCAAAATAGGATTCCTCATTAATCATAGGTGATCAGAATGCAATAGTGGGAAACAGATCAGAACCAAAGACTGTAGGAAAATGTGGCCTATGATCAAGAAATGAAGTTGGAGAATTACTGACTGAATTTTGCAAGGCTTAGAGTTTGTTCATTGCAAACACATGCTTCAAGCAACTCAAGAAATGACTGTATACATGGACATCACCTGGTGGCCAATACAGAAATCAAATAAGCTGCATAATTGGAGGCAGAAGATGGAGAAGATCCATTCTCTCTGCAAAAACAGGACCAGGAGTAGCTTGTTGCACAGATAATGAACTACTAATAGCAAAAATTAGAGTAAAGCTAAAGAAAAACACTAGACCAACCATCATGTTGATACGCTGTTACCCTGAGAACTGGGGGTCCTGGGAGGGGCGCCCAAATAACCAAACAAACTTAGCAAGATGGGAAAAATTAGCTGGAGCACTCTCTTGGCTAACGAGAGGCAGGGTAACACAGCAGGATCTTTTACCCTATGTTTACAGCGTCAGGTCAGTGAGGAGGCAAATAGTTCAAACAGCAATTAAGATTTATTAAACAGTTATTAAAGAAAAGCACACACACACTCCTAACTAGAAAAGGAAAATAGAGTTTCGAGCGGAATGGGTGATACGCCACCTGTCCTGCAGTCCTGGGAAAGTCAATTGAAGAAGAGGAGACCCGGCGTGGCGGCCGAGGGGAATCTGCTGAACCGAGCGGCAGCAAGGCAGAATGAAATCCAAGCAATCCAGCGAGAGTTCTGAAGAGCTCTCAGAGCAGGGGATACTTACTGGGGAAAGAACGACCGTAGGCTAGTCTGGTCTTGGTTGAAAACAATCAGTTTTGGATTGGTGACAAAGCCTCCGAAAGGTCAGAATTTGCATGATTGAGTTAAAGTCCGAGTTAAGTACCTAGCTCGCCAGGGTGCCCTCTCAGGGCAGAGGGTCTCTTTGTGGTAGCGTGCATTCGTAATGAAGGTGTTTGTTTCAGGAAGTCCCCTAAAGCAGATCTGGCAATATCTGGCTTGGTTTGGTGGGAGCAGCAAGTAGTAGCCATGCCTAGCTTCGCGCTTGTTCGGCGGGCCTCACAAACACTTGGCTGGTGGCAAAGTAGGGCCAAATTGCAATATCAAAATGATATCTTTGGTTCACCAAAGTCCAGGCCAGTACACGGTGATAACAACCCGCCCTGCGAAAATGGGCAATTTGACACAAATTGGTCATTTTCCAATCAAACATTTCAAAAGGAATTTGGAGCCGAATAGAGGTCTACAGATTCCGGAGACGTATCACACCAAGGGTTTCACAACATTTCTAACTAAATAAAGCAGTTCCTAACTAAACAATATCTCAACCCTAACTACACATACAGGAATAACAATTGTACATTTTTAACAGAAACAAATGAGTGATTGGCAAAGGATTGGGACAAGTGGAGGATGCGAGCAATTTTCCAGAAAGGTGGATAATGTGGACTATAAACCAGTGAAAGATGACTGTGGGCAAGTGAAGCAACTGGCGAACGATGGTGATCCCAGGTGGAGGGAAAAATGGGCAAACTCGACAGTCCAATAGTGTGGGATGCGGGCAAGTTCATGCGGGACGAGCAACTAGTCCGGTGGTGATGTGGACAAGGCAAATGCTGAGGTCCCAAGGAGTGAGGCACAAACAAAGTCTCTGCACCCCCCCGGAAACAAGAAAGTTCGGGGTCTGGAAAAATGCGGGCAAGTTGGTGGTTCCAATGGGGCTGGAACCATAGCAATGAGTCCGGTTTAAATGGCAAAAGATTTGTCCAAGCCCATGGTCGAAGTAGCCCAGGCGTGCTAGCTCTTTGCAGGATCCGGCTTGTGAAATGGCAACTGGAATGGTTCAAGCGGGAGCCAAGCGTTGAACCTCGGAGCATGGGCAGTGTAGTCCATGGCATTCGTTGAGGAATGGCTGACTGTGATCCCCAACTACAGCAACTGGAACGGGATGTCGTCTAGGGTTTGGTCCTTTGACTGCAATTGGAGTCTGGATACTCACACACACACCCCACGGTGCTTGGGGTGGATGGACAGGTCCGGGGATGATCGACTTACAGGAAGGAGCGATCTGTAACTTTTTGAAAGAAAGACTGACACCAGTTACTACCAATATAAATGGTTAATGCAAATCTTTGGCATGAAGCCTCCTGGGAACCGGGTTCGAATTTGATCATCATGACTTAAAAGATCTGGGGATGTGAGGGTTTAAAAGGCAACGGATCCTACAGTGTTCTTGGCCGGGGGGCGGCCATTGGTTGCGATGGTGAGGTGGATGCATCGGAACCCGCATCTACTCGCTAAGCCTGGAGAGGCCAGTGTCTACCTCATCTCAGCAGTACCAGGAGACCCTCGTTTGATGAAGGTTCCATTGGCACTCTGGTCCGGGCCACACACAGGGTCTGCACGCTCACCCTTCCCTCTCTCTCAGACCCGAAGCTGGAGCTCCAAGCCTGATGATGTAACCCGAGGGCTTGGGGAAGTGGGGCCAACGGTTAGATGCTAGTTCCGAGGCAACTGCATCACCATCCAAAGAAAACACAAGCTGGACTCCAAGGGCAGACCTGGAAGATTGGCCGCCTGCGGATAGGCTTTTGAAGCCAATCAGAAAACTACCACAAACACTACACTAACACTCTATACTATCTTTAACTATTTACAAATGTTACCAGCTACGCCTCGGAGTCTGTTGATAAAACTTTCTGGCTTGAAGCTGGAAGATCTGTTTCTTGGCCCACAGAGCCAGTACAATTAGACATATAACAAGTGCAACCTGAAATATTATTACGACTATTAATGGGTGCATGGCACATCGGGCGATGGTCTGCCCGGAAGATGACCAATTAAAAATGTCCCACCAAGAATGTTTCATAGTGGCCTCTAATTCTACGGAGGATTTTACAACCTTCTGGGCTGAATAGTCCACTCTTACAACAATTTGACGGAGGGAATGTGAAACCTCCTTTACTTGGTTTGCCAAATTGGTGAAATTCCTGAGCCAAAAAGATGCAGGGATTTCGTCGCTAAGATGGAACCCATCTAGTTCAGATTCTTGGGGTGCGTACTTGATTTCCAGAATATAGTCTCGCCTTTCCTGGTGAATATAAAAATCTTGGCCAAAGCAATCCGTTACATGCTGGCCGCAGAAGCAAGGATTACCAGCGGATCGGTCAATCCAAATGGGGGCTCCACTAGGCACTAGAATCACACTCTCACACGGAGTACGCAAATAGAAACAGTCTTTAGTAAGCTGGGATATTACTGTGTGGTTGATGGGGACCAAAA
>CAOKZL010002829.1:0-153393 GCA_948472985.1 Iguana delicatissima | reverse complement strand
AAATACATTTCAATTACATTTCTTATATACTATACTTTGTCTTATGAATTTTATGATTATCTTTCTATATAAAAAATATACAAATGTATAGTTTCAACTTCCTTTTTTCTTTCTTTTAGTTTTATTACTCATTTCTTTTTCCAAGCTTCTATGATCATTTCCCTTTTTGTCTGACTTGCCATATAATTTTGAAAATAAATTTTTCAATTCCCTTTTCCCGTATTTTCATTCTTTTCATGTTCTTTTCATTCTTTCTGAATCGCCCATTTGCGTTGTATGTATTCTTTAATTGGTTTCAATTCTTCCCTATTTTCCCCTCTTGTTTCACCCTTAAGCGTCATTGTCAAATCATCCATCATTATCATTTCTGATAGTTTAACATCCCATTCCTCGATATCAGGTATATGTTCACAATTCCAGTACATTGCATAAGTAATCCTTGCATTTGACACCATATATTTCCATATATTCTCCAATGTCTAATACGCTCTTTTTCTATTTGATGTAACATATTTAAAAGAAATATGTCAGGGTGCAAAGGAATATTAATTTGTAATATTTCCAATATTTTCTTTTGAATGCTTTCCCAATATCTTTTAGCTTCAGGGCATGACCACCACATATGAAAAAATGTTCCTTCTTCTGTCTTACATTTCCAACATTTCCTGGAAATCTTGTACATTTTTCTTAATTTTGCTGGGTCTAAGTACCATCTATAGAGCATCTTAAAGTAATTTTCTTTCAGCTTTTGGGCTAATGTAAATTTTTGTGTGTTCTTCCAGCTTTTCTCCCAATGTTCCAAGCTAATTTCATGTCCTATATTTCTTGCCCATTGTATTATTGAATCTTTAATTATTTTGGTCTCTAATTCTCTTTTTAATAATATTTTGTATAATTGAGCCACCATATGGTCTTTTTCTTCCAAGAATAACATTTTCAAATTCATTTCTTTTCCTTATCCTTTCAAATCCTTCCAATTTGTTATCCATTTTAAATCTTTCTTTCAATTTATTACATAAGAACCATTTACATTTGAAACCTTCCATCTCTAGTTCCTCTCTTGTTTTTATCCTTTTTTAATTCTTTTTATTTATCTATAATATATATATATATATAATATTATATATTAAATATATTTATTCTTAGACTTTTCTTCTACTAAAATAATAAATACTGAATAAATAAATAAATAAATAAATAAATACTAAAATATCTTCTGATGTTGATATCTGAATCAAATTTTAAGGGAGTACGATGTTTACAACAGGGGGTCCTTTGAAACAATTATGGGATTGGAGGGACAGTAAAGCAACTCATGTTCATGGAATGTTTTTGTGTGATGGATCCAAAGGATTTGTTTAGTGTGACAGCCACTGTTATACAACTGTGGCATCTGGGGAAAGATATGGAACATGTATGTTACAATTTGTTTCTGACATTAAGACTGGTGGTGGACTTCAAATTACTGCCCCAGGTTTCTCCATTCATGGTAGATTTCATGGAAGATTTCTTAAGATGAGGGGTTTCAGCCTGGAAACTGCAAAAGTCCATGATGTTATATTAACAAAGCAAAGTAATCAGTTGCAATTCAGTGCAGTATCCAATGCCCAATATAGGTTATGAAGGCTACTTGAAAACAGATTCTATGTGTCATCAGTATTTTTACATCTCTGCTAACATTGTTAAAGAACTTGATGACAGCGCATTTGAGCATGTTCTGGGGGCTTCTTCCAATTGTGGCTGAACTTTTTTTTTTTTTTACATTACTGTTATTGGATTTGTATATATGATTCCAAAATGGCAAGTTTACTTATCAAGACTTTGTTGGATTTTGGCAGGAATTTATGGGTGTATATACGACCATGACAGAGCAATAAGGACAGTGACTACTGAAAATTATTTTCCATTAAGAGTTCAGTGTCTTGACCTGGTGAATCAGTATCAGTAGCCACTTTCAATACATTCCCGTTGGCTATTTGAGAAGTCAGTTAATTTGATTTTAGTGAATGGTCTTAGGGATGGAAAACAATGAGTTTGCATGTTAGATTTCAGGAGTCATTTTCTGCATCCAAAACAGAAACATAGGCAATTTCCGTACGAGACTGTTACAACACTATGATTCCACTTTTAACATCCTATGGAATCCTGGGGTTTGCAGTTTAGGGAGGGGCTGGTCAGCCCCTCTCTAAACTGCAAATCCCAGGATTACATAGGATGTTGAAATTGGAATCATAGCGCTATAATGGTCTTGTGTGGAAATGGTCATAGTTATTTAGAAGTTTGAAACAGGTACATTCACATTCAAATGTGAAGCAGATCCCTAATTCCAGTGCATGCTAGAAATCACACAGACCTCTGCTTCTTCCTAGTACACAGGATGAAAATGGTCAGTATGTTACCCTGAACTGTTTCTTCCTGTAGGCCTAACAATTGATACTGTTATGTCTTCTCTAGATATGGAGAGGTCAGAGAGTGATCGTAAGACCAAAATAAGGCAAAGCTAGGCTGAAGGGAAAGTATCCTCAACCAAGGGAAATGTTAGAAGCTGCAGAGCTATTAAGTTCTTTGGAATGTCAAGGAAAAGCAAATTAAGCATATCCTCACCACTTCAGCTCTACGATAAACTAACTGAAGCTTTCTGCTAAAAGTAGTAACAATCTGAAAGGTAAAAGATGGGTTCGACATGAACAGTTTTCACTTGGTGCTTGCTTAATAGCCTCTAGTTATGATTTAATGACTGCTGTTCAATGATGGGCTAAAATATATGAGGTATACGCCTCTCATTTGGTATATGTTTTTTTTGTTGTTGTTATTACTGGGTAGATTTTCCAAAACATAGCAAGGTGTTTACTTTGGTGAGAGATTGCTCAGTTTGAATAATGGCATATGCACTGGCATTTTGTTAAATTAATTATCGTCTTTAGTCCATTGATGTCTTCATTCTTCAGCCTAAACAGATCACATTCCCCTGGAAGAAAAGGCCTTTCATTAAAATTCTGGATTTGTTTCAGTCATTAGTTTAAAAGGAATCCCCAGAAAGCCCTTCAGACTAAGGCCATTTCTGCATTACACTGTTATAGTGGTATTATTCCACTTTCGACATCCTATGGAATCCTGGGGTTTGGAGTTTAGGGAAGGGCATTCAGCATTCTTGGCCAGAAAGCTCTTGGGACTCAGTAAACTACAAACCCCAGAATTCTACAGCATGTTGAAAGTGGAATAATAGCACTACAACAGTGTAGTGTGGAAATGGCCTGTGGCCAACTTATCCTTGTTCAGGAAAAGCCACAGCTGGTGGACCAGTTGAAGCTGGTGACAAGCACTCCAAGAAATGGAAGCTTCTTGGGCCTCCGGTGACAAAGCTCTGCACTTGCTCCTTCGTGGGGAGTGCAAGCCCATCCAGGACAGCCTGTTTGCCCAATTTCCAGACCTGAGGACTACCAAACCACAGAACCTCCAACTTTTAAGGATTCAGATGCAGTACATTGGCCCCCATCTAGCCCATTTCAGCAACCTGGCGCTGATCCAGCACCTACATACCCCCAGCTGAATCTGAGGACAAGGAGAAGTAGAGATCAGTGTCAACAGCATACCAAAGCCACTCACCTCCACACTCCTAATGCCTTCACCCTGCAGCTTCATATAGATATTAAACAGCATGGGGGATAAGATGGAATGATTAATAGCTATGGGGCTGAATAGCAATCCTACAGTATTACTCTATGGAACGAGTCTGCTGACCAGAGTGGAGCCCTTGTAACCAGTACCTCCTGCTTCCATTCAGCAGAGGTGACACAGTAAGATACAATAATTAGTGGTTATCAAAAGCTGGTAAGAAATCTGGGATGATCGAGAGTAACACTCCCCCTGTCTTTCACCCAGAATGGGTCATCAGCCGGAGTGGTTAAGGTTATTTCAGTACTGTAGCCTGACCTTAAACCAGACTAAAGTGGGTCCAGATAATCTGTTTCTTCCATGCAAGGTGGAGGTTGCCCATGCTCACCACCTTGTCCAAGAAGGAGATGTAGTGATGGTACAGTAGTTCTCACATACCTCTGGCCCCAGGGAGATCCTCTTCAAAAGAAGGCATGCTTCAATCTCCTTCAAGGAAGGAAGCAGAATGAGGCATTTACCACTGCCTGGACCCCCTCAATGAAGCCACCTGTATGAGATCCTACCAGCCAAGATGTGAAAGAGTCAAGCTTACATGTGATAGGACAGACTAATTGAAGTGTCTTGTCCATATCATCAGGTGGCAACATTAATCCCAGGAAACCTAACCAGTTGGAGCACTGGATACTTTCTCAGACTCTGTGGTAACCATAGCATCAAGTTCTGAGCAAATATGAGTTACTTTCTCCTGAAAGTGACTAGCAAATTTATTACAACAGATAACCAAATGTTTGATGTCTCCAAGCCTGATCCCAATAGGCTCTTCACCACTCAGAATAACCCTGCTGGGTTATAAAAGAATAGAGGTGTAATAGTGTATAGATATAGATACAATTTTAATTATTTTATTTTGGCCAGACCCACTGCCACATAATAAACACAATGAAGAGTTCTAGCGGACCTTCAATTGTTCTCTCTCTATGAGCTTGCTTCATTGAACATAGATCTTATGTAGACCAGGATGTAAGTTTGGGGTGCACAGCACTAGATTGGACCATATGATCTATTTCATTTTATGAGCCCATAATAAAATCAAAGCTTCAGCCTGTCAGCTAGAAAATTCCCCAGGGTTTTCAGGAATCCTTGATTCTAGAAGTCTTTGGGTTAAGCCTGTAATATTTCAGCAGATTGACACTCTTAAGCATGCAAAGTGCCAACTTAATTATTTTTGTCCTACAACCACTGCCTTCCCTTATTTTTGATTCAAATTATTGGCAAGTTTTCTGTCTAGGCCTGAAGTACACTTATGTCTTGCAGTTCAGGATCATTATGACTTTAAGTAAGCACAAAACCACAAAACAGAGTAAGGATTATAATTACTTGGAACTGATGTTATTTAATTAATGATCTCAAAGTGTTATATATAAAAATATCAAAGCAAATCTAAATTAACATAACAAATGAATATACAAAGGAAAATTCTAGCACCTGTGCGACTGAGAGAAAGAAGTGTGTAGCATAAACTTCCGTAGACTTGGTCTATGAAAGTTTGTACTACAAACCTTTTTCTCTCAGGATTTTTTTTTTTAAACTCTAAGCTTATAAAGACCATTGGTTTCCCTTATCAAAGAAACAACATCCTGATCGTGCTGGTGGTATCCAAAAGGCCACAAAGCAACACACAACCATTCTGTCACATTGCTACACCTGTTATCCATGTGACAAACTTTTAAATGTCCACATTTGGCAGTGAAGTTGGTTATTCTCATCCTTATTCACACATAATTTGACATATCATTCCTGCACAGTAGTAGTAAAAGCAAACCTTTTTAACTGCTCCAAATTCAGCATACATAATTGAATAGCCTAAGGATGCTGATTTGCTGTGTAAGGAAATTATTTGTTAAGCATAATTACTTTCCATAACCAGAAAATTTTGCTTGCAGCACACAGCATGACCTGGAAGAGAGCCCATTTCATCTAAAATATTAAAAAGAAATTTCAGTTTAGGTCAAGGATGGGTGACAGAACATTTATAGTCATCTGTACCAGAAGCTGGCAATGTAGCACAGTTGCCAACTTCACTGATACTTCACTGGGGTGAAAGTTACTGACTTAGATGGCAGATTTCAGCATGTATCTAGAGGTAGAGGCAGCAGTGGGAAGAAGCGCTGGTGTTTTCGAACACTGAAAAGCAGATGAAGGCATAGAATATTCATCTAGAATATTGCAGGTTTCAGACAAACCCAAACAACCTGCAACATATGTTCAAGACCATCTAATGCATTGGTTGTCCCTGGAGAGTGCCTTACGTTGGCAAACAGATGGGAGAATGCAACCATCTCATTCTTCTGGAGCTCTCAGCAGCCTTTGACATCACTGACCATCCTTCTGGGTCACCTAGCTGGGTAAGATGGGAGGCATGATATTACACTGGATGCAGTTCTCTCTGATACAACATGATTAGAAGACGGTGCTGAGAGACTTCACAGCCACGGACCTTTGTGATGCCTTTAGGTACTATTTTGTCTTCCATGAAGTGGCTGGAAGAAATCATCTAGAGGTTTGAGCTAAAGGGTCATTGGTATGAGAATGATAAGTAGCATACTTCTTGTTTCTAGGAATTAATCCCAGGAGTCTGTGGAAACTGTATGAAGGTATCTGGAAACAGTTTCGGGATTGGTGAAGGCAGACAAACTGAGAAGTAACCCAGATAGGACGGACATTCAGTGTACAGAGAAACTCACTGATTTGTGTGATGTGTGAGGCCAATACTGGAAAGGAATATACTCCCTCTGAATGACCAAATGCATCTTTTTCAGGTTCTACTGGACTTGGTATTATGCATGAAAGTATAGGTGGTACCAGTTACCAGGGCTGCTGCTCTTATCAGTTTTCGCTGATTCTGAGGCTTTCTTTCATTTCTGGCTAGTTGCATCATCATCTGGGGAAAGCAATCATCCGGGCCCTGGGTACAAAGAAAGTAAACAGTGATTATGCATTCTACATGGAGTTGCCTTTAAAGATAGTTTTGAGGTTGAGCTGATGTAGAATATAGCCACATGACAGCTCACAGTGACTGTGAAGTCAGAACAGATAACAGCAATTCTGTAACAGCTGTACTTATTTCCAGGCAGAATCTGAAGCACTAGCAATTATCTTTAAAGCCCTAAACATCTTGGACTTAGATTATTCAATGGATGCCTGCATATGCACAAATTTGCCCAGGCCTAAGAGTGATGAAGGAGACATGGCTTATGTGGCCACCAATAAAATTTATTAGATCAAAGAGGGCAAAAGAGAAAAAGAGTGTAGCTTTCCTGTCATATCATCCTTCATAGGGAATGACTGACCACGAAATGTGTATGTGACTCCCTTTCTAGCTGATTTTAAATAGATGTTAGAGATCTCTTTTTTCCAGTACTATATTTACATTAATGTAAGACCATCTTTCTTGCTGGGAATTTTTGTTATTGCAGTTGTTTTGCATGAGTTATTTTTGTGAATTGCACTGTATATTCTATTTTTCTAAATTTTAACCTAATATTTCATATTTTTATTTTCTCTGTTTTTAACTTTCAGAACCACCTTGGGAGGTTTGTATACATTGTTAAAATAGAGTGATAAATAATAGCAACAGTGTTCAACTTTTAACAGTAATTACAGCTTCATAAAGAAGATAGTCCTATTGGTTTATTCCCAGGATCTGACACTCAGTCCTACAGAAGCCATTTCCACACTAGTCTGTTATAGTGCTATTATTCCGCTTTCCACATTCTATGAAATCCTGGGGTTTGCAGTTTAGGGAGGGGCCTCAAAGGCCCCTCCCTAAACTGCAAACCCCAGGATTCCATAGAATGTGGAAAGCAGAATAATAGCACTATAACAGTACAGTGCAGAAATGGCCAGAGCCTCCATCTGTATGACTGTATAACTGGATTGATTGTTCTGCTAAGAGTCCCTTAAGAAGTCTTTTTGAGCTCATTAATATATCCATCTAATGGAAAGATTACCAAGTACACCCAGCACCTTGAGTCCAAAAACGTTTGTTTAAACCTGTAGTTGGTTGTAAGCTTCTTGATAAACAGATGGTCCCCATCTCCAGGCTGAATATAATGGACAGCTTTCTAAATCCTGCCTTAAGGCTTATGATGGCTGTTTAACCCTTGTCTGGTGAAGCATCTCCTGGAATGGCCATCTTATCCATCAGTCTTGGGTCATGCAGAAAACATATAATGAAGCACAGGTTGAAAGCTAAAGTCAAGTATTTGCACTGTGAGGGCCCTTCTGCACTACAGAATTACTGCACTATAATTCCACTTTAACTACCATGGCTCCCACCTATGGAATCCTGGGATTTCTAGTCTTGGGAGGTACTGGAGCTCTCTGGCAGAGAATTCTAAATATCCCTCTCTAAGGCCCTTTTCGCACTGCGTTTTTGAAGTGAAAGGGCCCCTTAAGCATTGCGTAAATGTGAGGAGCGGTCTGCATGACGCACTCACATTTATGCGACGCTCAAGGGCCTGACGCGGACCGTGCATGCACCTTTTCATTTTCAGCTCAAAGCTGAAAATGGTGTGCAGTCGTGCACCGCTCCCGGGCCCTATGCACACTTACCTGGCATGCGGTGCCTCGGGAGCTGGGCCAGTTGCGTGCGAGGTCCCAGGCAGCACTGCAAACGGAAGAGGCGGGGTGCTCACGTGAGGAGGAAGGAGCTGCAGAGCCAAAGCAGCAGGGAAGCAGCAGCATTCCTTCCAAGCCTTCTTGTGCGAGAACCCCAACCCAACAGCGTGAAAAGGTAAGGTGAGAAAAGGGCCTAAATTGCAAATCCCATGATTCCACAGAAAGGAATGGTGGCAGTCAAAGTAGAATCATAGCACAATAGTTGTGCAGTGTGGAAAGGCCCTGAATAGTTCTTTTTTGGTATTGTATTTTGAAGGTTTTGTTTCAGAACAATTTTATTTTATTTTATTTTATTTTATTTTATTTTATTTTATTTTATTTTATTTTACAGGTTGGATGTCTTGGTTTGGCAACAGCATTGTAATCTTTGTTCTGTATAAACAGCGAGCTACACTTCAGCCCACAGACTACCTGACATTTAACTTGGCTGTATCTGATGCCAGTGTCTCTGTTTTTGGTTATTCCCGGGGGATAATTGAAATCTTCAATGTATTCAGAGATGATGGATTCCTCATCACATCAATATGGACTTGTCAGGTAGGACCTAAATTTTGGTGGATGACACAGTAATAGAAGTACTAATACCACACAATATAAGGGTCAGAGTTTACCTTTTTAGATGACTGTGACCATGTTAACTGGGAAATGTGGTAAAAAAAGAATCCATGCTCTGTCACTCTCCAGTCTACAGCAAATTCCTTCAGTTCCTTCCTCTGTCAATTTTGAGTTACACCTGAACCAGTGCTAGCCATGGTCCCCATGTCAACCAGTATTTGAAGATGATTTGCAAACCCTGGTTAAGAGCAGAGCTGCTCAGAGGATGGGACACCTGGGAGCACAAAACAAACACCCCCCTCCTCAGGCTTTTGCAAAATCACTTCTGCTGCAGGCCCCATGAACTCTTTGGGTATTCCAGTAAGGATAATCTGCTTCATATGAACCATGGTTTCTCTCTGGCCAGATGTATTTCTAAACCTAGCCTACAGCAGAACACATAGTTTGCCAAGCTTGATGCAGCTACTTGGTACTCAGTAAGTTTCCCATTTCTACTGTCTGCCTAAGGCTATGGCCATTTCCACCCTAGGCTGTTATAGCGCTACTATTCCACTTTCAACATCCTATGGAATCTTGGGGTTTGCAGTTTAGGGAGGGGCCAGCCATTTTCATACATGGAACCATTGTCCAAAGGAAAAGAAAAATGGATCAAGTCAGGGAGATAAATATAAACACACTAAAAAGTGTAAGCGAAACATACAACAATACTTTCATCTGGTTGGCGTAAATGTAGACTTAGCATCTTCAGAAGTATACTCTTCTTAGTGGTATAGCAATCAATTTTAACAAGGGAGCAGAGACAAAAACAAGGGGGTGACAGAGGGATTTAGGAAATGATCATTATAAAAGAGGTTTATTTGGGGATAAGCTTTCTTAGGTAATGCAAAAAAAAAACCTCTCAAATTAAGGCATTTTAATTAAAAAGTATATTGTGCAACTTCCAAAAATGCAAAATAGTTGTGTGATCTAAATGACAGTGACTAGGTACATCACACCCTTCAACTGTCCCAATTTGGCAGGGACAGTCCCTATAAATTCTCTGACATCCTGTTTTTTCAGCTGCTTTTACAATGTCCCAGCTTCTTTTTTCCTCTCACTTTTCCCTTTATCCTTATTTCAGTGGCTGCAAATTAAGTTCAAAAGAACAAAAAGAATTTGTATTCAGTAAACTCAGCAAGTGGTGGGAGAGGAGGTGAAGAATCTTGTCCTTGCCAGTAGGTTCAGGCAAAAGTAAACTGGGCAGCTTCTCTTAGCTTGTTTGTTCTTTGCTATTATTAATTCTTTCCATCTTGACCATACTCTGCTGCTGCTTGGCCACATCTTTGAAATTTTGGAGGATGTGGGATATTGTGCAAGTCATCCTACTGTAATGAATTGAACTGTTAATGAAACCCAATGTGCCATGATTTCTCTGCAAACTTGAAGAGAAGCTGTCCACTTAAAATTCCTTCAAACGTATTACCTCCAAAACCCAAGACTACTATAATTATTTCCACTAATGAAGCAGTGAACACCTGTATGGTGTCTGCACATGTGCCAGAGCTGAAAATGAATTTCACACACAGTTGTGTATGAAGCAATGGTGATCCCTGCAGAATGTGAAGTGTATCTACATAGACAGATTTCCTTATTCGTGCACAATGTTTTAGTAAGTTCATAAGGTGTTAGTGTTGGGGTTTTGCAAGATTCTTTGCTGTTCTGTACCTCCAAATCATTTCTGATTTATGACAACCCTATCATGAGGTTTTCTTGGCAAGGTTTGTTCGGGGGGTGCCATTGCCTTCCTGTAAGGCTGAGAGAGTGTGACTTGCACCAGTTCACCCTGTGAGTTTCCATAGGCAAGCAGAGATTCAAATCCTGATCTCCTACAGATACAGTCTCACACTCAAACCACTACACCATGCTGGCTTTCTTTGGATGCCAAAACTGTATTTCTAACTTCTGAAATGAATATTTAAGTTACCACAACGCCAGAAACTTGGAGACTGAAAGGAATTTCATAGGTGGGGCAAAATTCCTGTTTAGAGGGGGCAATGCCCTCATCTCCCATCACCAGACCACTGATTCTACTTATTCTACCATGCTACCCTTGTTTATGTGAATATATAGTGATGATATCTTAATGAATTGTACCATCTTTTAGCAGGCTGGGTGAAACAACTCCAGCTGCAAGTATATAGGCAATGATGCCAACCAGGTTTTTTTTGGGGGGGGGATGAGTGAGAGGTGACACCTCTCAGGGTTCTGTCACTGAATCCAGGACTTCTTTTCCTCAGGCAACCTCTCCCACCTCTTCACTTGCTCAACAACAGATCACTAATGTGAAAAGCTCAAGGACCCTGGAACTATTTTTAATGTAGGGTGACTGAAGATTGGCTGTCAACTCTTTATGAGTTTTGCAGACTTACATGCATGGTTTTGCAAAATAGTAAAAAAAAAATCAGGATACAGAATAGTGATAATACCATCAGTTAATAATGTGACTATTGCAAAGATGATGACAAAATAAATGTTACAAAATTGTTCAAAGCATAACAATATATCAAGGAAAGGCAAAAATATATAAGACTCAATTAAGCAAATGCAAAAATGGCTAAAAACTAGGATACTGGTTGGTAGTTCATCAGGAGGCTCAACTACACAGAAATCTTGTTGGTCCTAATCCTTGCTGTCAGATCATTTCACTGGGGTCTCAGCTGCTGCTAGCCTAACCTGGCGGCTCTGAAGCCTCTCTGAATGCCTCCTCTGAAGTCCTGTTCTGGGGCTGAGTTGGAATCAGAGTTTTTTGCTCCAGGTCCATTTGTTTTTTGTGTTCTAAAAGAGGGGAAAAACTATTGTTCAGACTTGCTTACCTAAATACTGTCTTAGCTTAGCTTAACTAAGTTTAATTTAGCTTTGTTTTGTATGCCAGATGTCTCAGTCTCTAGCCTTGGCATCTCCACGGAGGACCATGAAAGTCTTTTGTCTGAAACCTTGGAGCCCCAGTTCCACTCAATGCAGTCAATGTAGACCACTGATTATCAGGCAGTATCCCCCCTCCATGTGCCGGGGACTGGCACCAAAATTTGTAGCCATTGAGTACAATTGTTTCTTTCCTGGAAGCTTTCCAGGGATTGGCAGCCAATATCTAAGGAACCAACACTAGTCCAGGGACCACCACTTTGAACAGCAGTGATACAGACAACACTGAACTAGCTGGACCAGTAGCCTGATATGGTATAAAGCAAGCTTCCATGGTCAAGAAAATGGAAGGAAATAAAACAATTGGGGTTCTGCAGGGATTTTAATTCTGCAGTTGTTTGAACTACTTACAAATATGATTGATTGACTGACTGAGT
Organism: Iguana delicatissima; assembly: GCA_948472985.1. NCBI lineage: Eukaryota > Metazoa > Chordata > Lepidosauria > Squamata > Iguanidae > Iguana > Iguana delicatissima. Next base: position 141,205 of record CAOKZL010002829.1, on the reverse strand, counting down.
TTCATTGGTTTTGTTTTGTATTGTTATCTTGCATATTCTTTCCATGTTAAAAGTGACCTAAAACTATTTCATGAAAATGAAGCAAATAAGTAAAATGTATTATTTAGTGGAAAATGGCTTACACATAAGCCTACGAAGAAAATCTACTGGTTTCTAAAACTTGGCTGCCACCTTTGAGCACCATTTTGCCTTTGAATATCAAGGCCCTTTTCGCATGGCATTTCTGATGCGAAAGGACCCCTAGAGCATCGCATAAATGTGAGGAGCAGTCCACATGACATACTCACATTTGCGCGACGCTCAAGGGCCTGACGCGGACTGCACGTGCATTTTTTCATTTTCGGCTTGAAGCTGAAAATGCTGCGCAGTCACGCATCGCTCCAGGGCCCCACATGCACTTACTTTGTGTTGTGGAGCCTCGGGAGCCGGGCCGGTCATGCTTCCTGTCTCAGTGCAGCCTGGAAGGTCCCAGGCTGCACTGTGAAAGGAAGAGGGGGAGCTCTCGCGCGAGCAGGAAGCTCATGTGGAGCCGAAGGACCTTGGACGCGAGAGCCTCTCTCCGGAGGCTGCTCGCGCGAGCCTCGCACCCCAGCACCGTGAAAAGGTAAGGTGCGAAAAGGGCCCAAGGTAGCATTAAGGCAGCTTTTTTCAGCTGTGGCATTACAATACTTTAACACTGGCTTTCACTAACAAATAACATTGTATCACCTCTTTTTCTTTGAACCAAAGAAATTGTAATAGATATCAAAATTTGAGATTTCAAAATCTCTTGCTTTATGCCTGCAATCGTATCTACAATGAGGCTGCAAACCTGTGTACAGTTGGACTGCTGAAACTCAATTGAAGGCAATAGTACTTGTGCAACTGGAATGAATGCAGGTTTCCAGCTGCTCCTGTTTGCAATATTCTGTCTGGGGGCTTATTCATTTCATATTCAGCCTCTGTCTCTGTTGTGCCACAAAAACTGAAGGAAAATACTATAGCTGTGTAAGATTTTCATAATTTCTTACTATAAACCAAAACTGCGGCACATTTTGTGGCAGATGCTAAAACAAACGTTCTCGTTATTAATATTTTATGAAAAATTCTTGTAAAGGAACATGTATATATTTATTTAAAAGGAATGTACATAGATAATAAATCTGTAAACAGACCACAAAAACTTTGCCCATTGCTACATTTTAAAAAGCAATATTTTTTCTAATATATCTTAAAGGAGCAACGTGCATTAACTGTGAGGTAGTTTTTTGAGTGAAAACTTAGATATTCCAAATTATGTCCTTCCATCAGTGTATGTTCAGCTCTCATTTTGACTGCAACTTTGGCCTTAAAAGCAAACTTGTGCCAACACTAACATTGCATTTTTCAAATATTTTAACACAGCAACAAGGAAACATGTGTTAACACTTTTCAGGAACTTCAGTCCTAGTATGCTATCAGGTTTTCATGAGAAATCCAACCCTCACATCACTGGCAATATTCTGAAGGGAAAATACATGTAGTAGATTGCATAGCATGACTCTATGTATAGAAAAACTTTTTTTCCCCACTGTTGATTTCATAGAATCATAGAGCTGGAAGAAACCACAAGGGCTTAAGGTATCCAACATTTAATATTTATTCTGTAGTAAACAGATATTATTAGGCAGTATAGCTCATTTACAGAGTCAAGAACACTGAAATATTCATGTAACAAGATCTCTGCAATACAGCCCAAGCTGTAAAAGACTATACATTTGGGATAATTTTTCCCTGGCCGTTTTTTTTTTATTCAAAATTTTGTGTGGTTTAGGTCATAGCTATCTAAAGGAAGACCTCTCCCTATATTGTCCTGCCAATGAACTGATTTCTGCTGGGGTAGTGCTTTTGGGTATACTGCTACTTAATGTGACCCAGGCCATTTCCACACTAGACAGTTATACTGCTATTATTCCACTTTCAACATCCTATGGAAACCAGAGGTTTGAAGTTTAGAGAGGGGCCTTTGAGGCCCCTCTATAAACTGCAAACCCCAGGATTCCATAGGATGTTGAAAGTGAAATAATAGCACTATAACAGTCCAGTGCATAAATGGTCCCAGACTAGTGGAACTCATAATAAAGCTTACTTGGTGATGGAACCTCAATTGTAGAATTCTCTTCCTTTAGAGGTTTGGTCAGCAGGTTTCGTCACTCTATGGTGCCAAATGAAAATAGATTCTGATTAGCTGTTAGGGCATTCCTACTCTCCAAGGCTGACACTGTTTTATTGATGGATGTGTCATTCTAAGGAAAACATCCAGCCACTTTAATGCTCATGGTAGGGACAAGTTCATGTTCTCTGTTCATCATTAGTGCATAACTGCAATTCAAACTCTGGCTTTTTTTGTTCAAAAGCATACATTGTTTTATCCATTGTAAATCTTTGAAAGCCATAACCTTCCTCTTACAACTACACTTTTGTTTCCATTATATATTCTCCTTGCTGGTTCTGCAGACAGTCTTGGTACTTTAATCATTTACCATATCCTGTTGTTTCTTTTCTATGAAAGGCTTCTTGTGCAGAGCCCCATAGGGGCATTTTCTGACATGCTGCGGGTTTATATTTATTCCGTATCCTCAATATGGCACGTCACACATAATGATTATTAAAATCTACATTCGCTTTATCTTTCTGATACTGTAAATATCTGTGTCAACCAAACCTCAGGTCATGACTCCAATAAGCTTTTATTTCCAACACCGTCCATTCTTTCAACCACACCAAACAGGAAGTGAAACATATTTCAGGTCTGGTAAGGCCAAACTCTCTTTGCTTCATATATTGTAATATGATTTAAATATATCCTTCTGCCATTGTTTAAATCACAATTCTTTTCTCAAAATTGGTATTGTCTGGAATAGAAACAACATGCTAGGTGGCACATTCATTTTTATCACTGTAATCCTCCCCAACAAAGACACTTCTAAATTTTTCCATTTCTACATATCCTTCTTAATTTCATTCCACACCCTCACATATTTTGAAACAAGATACAATTAGAATCATCATAGAATCATAGAGTTGGAAGAGACCACAGGAGCCATCGAGTCCATTTCCCTGCTATGCAGGAACACACATCAAAGCATTCCCAACAGATGGCCATCCAGCCTCTGCTTAAAAACCTCCAAAGAAGGAGACTCCACCACACTCCCAGGCAGCATATTCCAATGCCAGCCAGCTCTGACCATCATGAAGTTCTTCCTGAGGTTCAGGTGGAGTCTCCTTCCCTGCAGCTTGAATCCATTGCTCCTTGTCCTAGTCTCTGGAGCAGTGGAAAACAAGCCCACTGCCTCCTCGACATGACATCTCTTCAAATATTTGAACATGGCTATCATGTCCCTTCTTAACCTTCTCTTCTGCAGACTAAACATACCCAGGTCGCTAAGCCGCTCTTCATAGGACATGGCTTCCAGACTCTTCACCATTTTGGTCGCCCTCCTCTGGACACGTTCCAGCTTGTCAATATCCTTCTTGAATTGAGGTGCCCAGAACGGGACACAGTATTCCAAATGAGGCCTGACCAATGCAGAATAGAGTGGTACCATTACCTCCCTTGATATAGACATCATACTCCTATTGATGCAACCAAGAATCACTTGGCTTTCTTGGCTTGCACATCACACTGCTGACTCATGTTCAGCTTGTGTCTACCAAGACTCCTAGGTTCCTTCCACATGAACTGCTATCCAGCCACGCGTCCCCCAGCCTATATTTGTACCTTCCAGTTTTTTCTGCCTAAGTGGAGGACCTTACATTTCTCTCTGTTCAAATTAATTTCATTAGCTTTGGCCCAGCTCTCCAATCTGTCAAGGTCATTTTGAAATTTGATCTTGTCCTCTGGGGATTAGCAACCCCTCCCAATTTGGTGTCATCTGCAAATTCGATCAGCGTGCCCTCTACTCCTTCATCCAAGTCATAGATGTTGATGTTGAATTCATATTTGTCATCGTAATACCTAAATATTTCACTTTTTTTTTCAATTCTAAACCCCATTTTCTCTATCAATTCTCTTTGCTGTGTCATATTTATGCTTTTAACTAACATTACCATCTTTTGATTATTGATCTTAAATCCTTTTGGGTCTTCAAATATTTTCAATTTTCCCACTAATCTTTTTGCAGATTTCAATGAACCCTCCAAAACAATCACCAAATCATCAGAAAAAGCCCTTAATTTGTAAGATTCTTTTTTTCATCCTTATACTCCTAATTTTCTCATCATGCCTTATGTTTGTATTCAAGACCTCAAGCACTCAAGTAAACAGAAGTGATGATAATGGACATCTTTGTGTCATTCCTTTTTCTATTTTACATCAGTTAGTTAAAATCTCTATTAACTATTATTTGTGCTTTATGCATAGAGTATATGCCAAAGGTCATTTTTTTCTATTTTTTTTCTAAATTTAGAAAATCCAGTTCAAGTTATCACAGGCCTTTTCTGCATCCAAAAAAGTTAATGTAGCCTGTTTCTCATTGTAACATTCTAAATATTCCAATATATTGAATACCTTTCTGATATTGTCTCTCAGTGGCCTATTTGGTAAAAATCCACATTTGTTTTCATGTATAAAATCCTGAAGAATCAATCTCAAGCTATCACCAAAATCACTGTAAACAACTTATAATAATCATGCAACAATTGGCCTACAATTTTTTGTCAATGCCAAGCTCTGGTCCTCTTTCAGTATCAAAGTTATATTTTCCTCTTTCCAGCTATCAGGAATCTTTTCAGTTTGTAAAATTGAGTTTATCATCATTGTAATGGTTGAAAAAGCTCCTATTTGAAGCATCTATAATATAGAGCCAAGAGCCTGTCAGGCCCTCAGGTTTTTCTTGCACTCATCTTCTTAATAGGTTCTTAATAGGTTCACAAATTTGTCTTACTGCTGTAAGGGCATTTATAGTTTGTCTCTATTCCTCTGTAATTTTTGGCAGATTTTTTCTAGATATTAAATCCTCCAACTTGTCCCTGGAGGTTCTTATCCTTTATAAAGTGTGAAATAAAACAATAAAATACTTTCTGTATTTTTTGATTATCAGTTATTATAGTGTTACCTTCATACAGTTTTAAAATCATTTTCTCCTCTCTCTCTTTTAGTAACTTACATGCCAATAATATTTCTGGCTTATTAGCAAATTCAAAGCTTTTTTGTTTTACACAATTAGTTTGTTTTCCATCCCATCAACAAATCAAGACTGCAGAGTCTTGAATTGATTATCAATTAAAGTACTTGAAGTAGACTTTTAAAGGTCATTCTCCTTTCTTTTTATTTCATTCATTAATTCAATTTTCTCTTGCCTCTTTCTTTTAATCTCTGAATGAATGAAACGTGAAACACTGAATGAAATATCTTCTCATAAAAATTCTTCTTTTTATCCCACACCACATTAATATCAGTATCTTTATTCAAATTAATATGAAAACATTCTTTCATTTTCTTTTTGCAATTCTCCACTACTTTTTCATTTTGTAAAATAGTCTCATTTAATCTCTATCTAAAACCCTCTTTTGTTCTTTTAAGGACTGAAGCCTTAAAAATTTTGATCTGAAAAGGTCTTCAGCAATACTTCATTTTTTTTACCCTAGTAGCTAATGTTTTTGACACCCATCTCGTGTCAATTCTTGAAAACGATATGTCTTTAAAAAAACACAGTAATATTCCTTCACATCACCTTTTTTATATCTCCATGTGTGTGCCAACTCCAATTTTTTCATTAAGTCAAAGAAGACATTTGGTAATTTGCCTTGAGATATCTTAATATTTTTCTCTGAGAGTCTATCTTTTTGTGAGGATAATACCTCTTTTCAGTCTCCCATAAGACATATTATATGGCAAATCTGTCAATTTGTCCATAAACTGTGAATAAAAAGTTGCTCTATCCTTATTCAGAGCATATAACCCTAACACCAAAGACTTTATCCCATGCAAGTCAATCTGTACCCTCACATATCTACTTTTATCATGTTCTGGTCTCAAAAGTAGATTTATCTACAACACCACCCAATTTTCTTCCTTTGGCCAGCAAAGATAAATTATTTCCCTAATGTCTTGTTAATCAAATATTTGATACCTTTTTTTGCTATATACATTTCCTGTGGGCAAGCTATATCATAATTTTTAAGTTTTTTTTTCAAATAATGAGATACCTTTCTTCTCTTTGCTGGAGTATTAGGTCCATTTATATTCCATGTAACATATTTGTAATCTGTTGTCAGGACTGCTGTTCAGGTAAGTCCTCACCTGAAGGACCTGTAATTTCATTCTCTTTGTCCAACTCCACTTGGGGGCATTGTTCTACTTCTAACTCTTCCTCATTTGATAAAGTCATGGTCTTGTCCTTGTTCCTTATCCTCTTTATCTTCTTCTTGCTTGTAAATCATCCAAATCTCTTTTAAATTTCTTTGGAAAATCCCTCTTTTCTTGCACAGAATCAACACAAAACATTTGACACTTAGAAGTAAAACTCAGGCCTTCTAATTTCTCCAATCTAAATGGAATCTTTCTTAGGTTCAGCCTCCCTTCCAGGAAGCCATAATCTTTTATCTTACACAGAATTTTCACTGGTATCTTCTTCAAAACTGCAATCTTTTCCCCATCCATCTCCATCATCTTCCCCCAATATTTTTGTAGAATTAAAACACTCATAGACTTCTTCATAGAATGAACCAATATATCTCTTGGTGGATTTCTCACCCCTGCTACTTTGGAATTAATTCTATAAATTCTATCCTATTTGGGAGCTATGTCCTTTGGGTCTTTATCCAAAAAAAAAAAAAATTGCCAAGGAGTTGGCCATTTTCTTTCTGATATCTTCTTTGGAGTCTTCTGGAATTGATCTGAATCTCAAACAACATTCATTTTCCCTCAGTTCCATTAGGGGCAAACTATCCAGATGCTTTTCATTCCTTTATCTAATTCATAAGTCTTAAACCCAATTTTTCAACTTTCTAATTAATTTGTATTTTTTTCTTTGCCAATGGACTAAGTAATTGCTTTATCTCTTTGACTTCTTTTCTAATCTCTTGCCTTATTTCCTGCTTCAACTCCTGTTTTAACTCTTGATTCATTTTCTCTTGTCTCTCAAACTGCTTTGTAAATTCTTTCCATTTCAACTTCATTTCTTCCACCATCTGAGCCATTTCTAATGAACTTGCCTTTTCAGCAGATATTTTTACTGATGATCTCCTTACTTCTGTCACTCTTTGCTTCTGTGACTCTAGTTGTTCCAGTTGTAATTATCATTTTTTTAAAAAAATAACATTCGTTTGACTACTAGGTGGCAGTATTTCACCATAGACTATTTTTGCTTGGAATTTTCCTAGAAGAAGAATGAGAGCCAAATATCATAAGGGACACAGAAGAGTCCTTTGAATATGTGTAGATTTCATTTTCTCTGCTGAGAGGAATGATATTGTCTGAGAAGAGTTGTATCAAGCAAGGTAGAAATAAGAGAATTAAGAAAGCAGACAGAAGGACTAACTCAGTGGCATAAAGTGAAGACAGAAACTGAGGTAAGAGCAATTAGCAGAGAGCAGGAGAGATACAGAACAGAGGAAGTTCTGTTGGACTGTTTTTTAAAATAGGAATCATAACATCATAGAAATATAGAGTTGGACGAGACCACAATGGCCATTGAATCCAAGCTCCTGCCACACAAGAACAAACACTCAAAATACCTCCAGCAAATGGCCATCCAGCCTCTGCTTAAAAACCTCCAAAGAAGGGGACTCCACCACACTCCAAGGCAGCATATTCCATTGTCAAAATTTTGGGATGGAACAGAAATTATGTTGGAGGATCAGAATCCTTACTTGGGTGGCAATGCTTTTATTTGCCCCCCCCCCGAAGATATACCCTGAGTGTGCATCAAAACTGCCCATGGGTCCTCAAGGAATGGTAATTTGCAACTGCGTTTAACCTTTTGCCTTAGCCGATGCTGCCAATGTGGGTTAATTAATGACACCTGTAAAGGCAGGGCAACCCGACTGAAGAATATGGTGGCAACTTAAAACTTTCAGGCAATGGAGAATTGAGAACTAGTGACTATCAGATTTAATAGTGTAATAGCTGGAGCACTGGTATTCCTGTAGTTTATTACTCCTGGCATTTCTCCAAGGTGGAAATAACTGATGGCCAAATTGTGCTTCTGACAGCTCTAAGAGCATTAGCAGAGAAGACAGGTGGTAAAGGTGCAGAGGTGACACACTCACACAGTCATTCAGCTCATCTTAACACCCCAATTAAAAGTGGACTTTCTTCAGAATCAACTACATAGCAAATTAAGGGAGAGGAACCTCGGAAAGCTTTTTACACTGCAATGTTCCCCCTTTCCTATTTCAAAAAGAGAAAGGTGAGCTGAAAAATGTACTTCTTGAAATGCTGGCTAACCAAATGGTGACATTTTAAACATTGAATAGAATATTACCCATTGGTTGGCTTCCATTAAAGAATGACAGTGTCTATCAATTTTGGCATCCATTCAAAAAATGCTCAATGAAGATTATTGTATAGATACACCCCAGTTAGATGAAATAAAATAAACTCCATCATCCCTCTTGTGTCCTGGAGGCATTGTGGAGTAAAAGAGATGTTTCTTCTTTTATCAATTCATTATAGAAAAAAAATCATTAATACTGGTCCAAAATATTAGAGGTTATTTATTCATTTCAGTGTTGCTTGAACATTGAATCATCTGTATCTAATTATCTCTATCTATCTATCTATCTATCTATCTATCTATCTATCTATCTTCCATCTAATTATCTCAGGGTGATGTACAATACAAACAACTTGACTAATTTAAAACAGTGTACACTTTTTTAAAAAGAATGTTTTTAAAAGCTAAAAACACATTAAACAATTTAAAACCTACAAAGGCAGATAACTGGTTAAAATCACCTAAAACAATTGAAAGCCATGGGTGTGTGAAAGTAAGATCAATTAGGCCCCAAAGGCTTGAATGAACAGCCACATTTTCACTGGGCACCAGAATTACGTCAATGTTGGTGCAAATCAGGCCTCCAAAGGGAGGATATTCTGTAACTGGAGTGCCAAAGCAGAGAACGTTATATTGCTGATCACAAACCAAACTGTCAATATTTGTTGTAAATTTCAATTACTTTCTGTTTTTACTGAAAACAATAAAGATCTATCACTTAAAAATAGATTGCACTCCTTATTTTTGCAGCTCACTTGAACATTACTCATAAACAGCAAGTCTTACAGTATCTAAATATTATGATCCGACAGAGTATGATGTGGCATATAACCTTAAGGGGAAAATGAACAGAGTCATACAAGATATAGCAGAGAAAGGCTTTTGGGGAACTTGGTCTCCTTTTATCCAATCTATTAATGAAACAAAGAGCCTGAGGGTCTGTTGGAGAAATATTCTATGTTCTGGTGAGGCATTTTTCTTTGGAGGTTTTTAAACGGAGGCTAGATGACCACTTGCTGAGGGTGCTTTGATTGTGTGTTCCTGCATGGCAGGTAGTTGGACTCAATGGCTGTTATGGCCTCTTCGAAACTCTCTGATTCTATGATTTGCTAGGGACCAACCAGCTCCAGTTTTCATATTGAATATTGATCTTATGTGATCAGTAAGCAACACTAAAGTGTGCTCCAGTGGAATGGAGCTCAAGTAGCACTGGAGTGTGCTTCAGGCCAAGCAGTACTGGAGTGTGCTTATGATCGCCAAAGTTATTAATAGGGAAGAACGGATAAGGGTGGAGGAGCTCCAGCAGTTTGCTGTTGCCTGAGTCTATTGGAAAAAGCAAGACTCCACCTTCTCCTCTCCTCTCCTCTCACTCTGTCCCCTGCTGAACTAGTTGAATGCAAACTACTTCTGTACTTTGAATTTTAAAAGCAGCTAAAAAAATGGGATGGTAGAGCATTCATTGGGACTGTCCATGCCAGATAGGAACAGCAGAAATGTGAAATAAACCACTTTCTTGGGTTCTCTGATTGACTCTTTAAAAAAAATAATAAAATGTGTGGTGTGTATCTGTGTTAGGTTGGTACAGAAATTCCTCCCATTTCATGAATCTGGTAAAGTGGGTTGGAGTGCCCAAAAGCTTAGGACAAATAAAACATATTAGTCTTTAAGATGCAGGCGAGGAAAGTGTGGTCTCCAGGATCACTTTTGTGGCCCCAGGGCTTCCCAAAATCTTTCTGTTCCAAAATGCCTACAAACATCCCCTCTAGGGGCTGTGGGGGCAATTTCACTACTTTTTGCATGTACACACACACCCTTGTCATTTTGGACCCAAAAGAGGTTCTATTGTTCTCCCAACATTTTCAACATTTTTTTGCCATTTTGAGAATGTTGGAAATGCTCAAATTTTCTAGCATTTCACAGATGAAAATGCTACAATAGTGCTTTTGCAGTGGTTGAGCTCAGATATGTGGTGTTTGTAGTGGCAGAAATGGTTTAATGGTGATGTTAACTGCATACTCTCCAAGATTTCTCAGATGAAAACCAGGATACCTGTGGCCAGGCAGCCTCAGAGAGGGGTCAAAATGGCAAAACATATTAATAAAGAAGAACATACAAGCTAGGAGAGGCTGCAGTGGTTTGCTTTTGCCTGAGCCTACTGGGAAAAAGGCAAGGGTTCACCCCTCCTCTTCTCTCAACATCCCCAAGTTAATTGAAAGCAAACTATTTTTTCACTTTGAATTGAGGCCATTTCTGCACTACACTGTTATAGTGTTCTTATTCCACTTTCAACATCCTATGGAATCCTGGGCTTTGAAGTTTAGGGAGCAGCATTAAGAATTCTCAGCCAGAGAGCTCTTTGGCCTCAGTAACCCCAGAATTCCACAGAATGTTAAAAGTGGAATAATAGCACTGTAACAGTGTAGGGTGGAAATGGCCTCAGTTTGCAGAAGTTGAAATGAGATGAGGACAAAGGGGGAAAGTTGAAGGAGGAGAAGGAAACTGGGACATTTTAAAAGAAGTTGAAAATGTGGGACAACAGAGGATTAGATCAGCACTTCCTTGCCGAACTGGGACAGATGGAAGGTACACTTTGTTGTTATAACTGTTTTTTGTTTGTTTGCTTAAAAAGGAAGCTCAACAGAAATATAATTTGTATTGTTCTATGTACTAACAGGAATCTCACAAAGGCCCTTTCCTCACGGGGGGGGCGAACGGGGCCGCGCATGCAGGGGTGGAACTACCTGTGAGCGGGTTGCTCCGTCCCTCCCAAGAGCGCGGATCCGCCGTTCCAACGCCGCCGAATTTTGGCGGCACTCGGTGGTGCCCAGCGGCGCCTAAAATGGCGGCCGGCGGCTTCCGGCAGTGCTCCTCCAATTAGGACAGTGCGCCAGCCGGAAGCCCGCCCCAGGCAGATCTGCAGGGACGCGCTACCGTGTCTCTGCAGTTCTTGACCGGGGGCTGCTACGGGGCAGCGCGGTAAGTTTTATAAAAACCACTTTTGAAGATGGTTTTTATAAAACTCACAGCACTACCCCCGGGGCTGCGCTAGAGCAGTTTGAGGTCTAGAACCTCACTTTTTTTAACTGCTCTAGCGCAGACCCCGGTGAAGAAGACCTCCTGGAGAGGTCGCTCTAGTGTGGGCAATATGCCCATGTGGAAATGGCCTTAGAATATCACCCATGCATAAAACATTAGTAACTTTCAATGAAACCCTATTTTTGTGGAACTACAACCCCCCCCCACAACATTAGGATGAAAACATCACAGAAAAACACCTCAAAGAGCACTGAACATATTCAGGGGGTAGCGAATACCCAAGGTTGGCAAAATTGTTTTTATTATTATTATTATTATTATTATTATTATTATTATCATCATCATCATCATCATCATCATCATCATCCAAAAAGGACTGGAGTTGTAGTTTAAAAGGGCAACTTTGTTATACTCTATGGAATGTGGAGTGATATTTGAGAGGAAAAGGATGGAAAAACAATGTATAGAGGATAGAAAGGAAAGGATGGAATCCTAAACAGAGACTACTCCTCATTGCAATATTTTGTCCCACGCTCCATTTGTTTATATTTTCCTTGTTCAACAGTAGAAATGTGGATTGGAGAGACTGTGGATTAATAAACTTATTATTTCACATGTGGCTAGATTGTTCCTAAGCCAAAATGTTCTAGGCTCAAGTTATCTGCTTTATCGCAAAGGTAATTAACCAGTCAACAGTGATATATTGCATAGCAAATTGATTTCATGTTTATTACTATCTTTTTGGAAATTTCAAGTCAGTGGAAAAATGCAGACAACTAGTAATTTGAAAACGGGTGGACAGAGAATGGGCAATCAATACAGCAGAGAAGTTAACTCAAAATTTGAGAGTAGTTAAAGGACTGGAAAAAGAAGACAAGGTGGAACAAGTTTATTTTGACCAGAATCTTCTATCAAGGTCTATGTTGCATAATTTTATGCACACTTAGCTACATAGCAAAGGCACTTAGGAATCCTGTTAGTGAATTGTGAATATGCCTAATGGTACACCAACAAGAGTGTCCCCATGTGTGTTGTCCTGTTGTGCATAGGGTCTAATGCACAACAATCACTTTGCAGGCTTCCCTGTCTGGTAACGTGACAGAAGTCCCTTTCCTAAATGCAAGCATTGCAAAACTGTTTATGGGTATCTATGTTTATTTACAAATAAGACCTGTTAACCTACGAGCTGCAGCCTTATGCATACTTCCCTGGAACTGATCAGGAGAAGACATATGTCAGGTAGTGCCTGATTTGCAAGCACAAGGCCACATGTTACAGGATTTTCTGTGCAGAAAATATTTCTCTGCGGAAAACGACTGCCCTATACAGAAAACAGCATTTTCTGTGCAGTAATGTTGCTTTCTACGCACAAAATATCATTTCCTGTGCAAGAGACTTATTTTCTATGCAGAAATGTTATTTTCTTAAAGTCCCAAAGTGCAAAGACTCTTTGCTGCCTAAGATTCTCCTGGTCAGGGCTTCCCTGACATTTGAGAAACCCATTCTTGAACATTTTTCCAAATATTTTGAATATTCCTTCCATCCCTAAAAAGCACTTGTTTGACATTTCTGGGAGTTGCTTGTACTGGGTAGAAGTTGGATTGCAGCTATCATGATCCTTCACCATGACCTGTTGTGGCTAGGGCTGATGGGAGAGATAGTCTGACAACATCTGGAGGGTCACAAGTTGTCTTTCCCTTGGCTACATAATCAGTCTATTTGCTATTATTCTCTGCCTGGATCAGGTATGAGGCATTGTCATGCCTTTCTATTTTTATGAAGTTGTAGCCCCAGCCTGGAGAGCCCATATGGTATAGTGGTCTAAGCACTGGGGCTACAACTTTGAGTTCGAATCCTCGCTCAGCCATGGGAACTCCTTTGACTTTAGACAAGTCACAGTCTCTCAGCCTCAGTAGAAGGCAAAGGTAAAACCCCTCTGAACAAATCTTGCCAAGAAAACCCTGTGATAGTTTCATCTTAGGTTCACCATAAGTTGTAAAATGATTTGAAGACACGCAGCAACAACAACAACAGCTACAAAGTCCCAGCCTGGCATTCTCCCATATTTGTGTTGTACTGCAATTCCTGTCATCCAGTGGTAGCAGTAATACACAACATCTGAAAGGTATCTGGGTGCCAAAGACTGTATATAAGATGACTTTGTTAAACTTTGTAGCTAGGGATTTTTAAATGTACCTTTCGTACTGCTTAAAGGCTTGCCGACACAGTCCTACTCATGTCTCCTGGGAAGTAAATCCTATTGTGTTTATTGAATCTCTGTTAAGCATGCCTAGGACTCCAAACTACCTTTGACAATATGATCTGTATTACCATATATTAAGAACAAGAAACTGCTTCCATTCTGCAGCCAGAAGGACTACTCTATTAGCAGTGCCAAGTATAATTGGTTCTCAGGCCAGGACTCAGACTCTCTAATCCTCTTGTATCAGCCCTTAATGTTTATTACTACACCAAAGTGCTTTTGCTCTTGAAAACTCTCAGTGTGTGGGATTATTGCAGTAGTCTCTAAATGCAGCAAACTACTGTACTGTTGAAAAGGAGTTAGCAGTTCACTGATGAATGCTGCTTCCATGTAAGATTTTTTTATCATGGCAAACGCCCTATTAATTTATGAGTGGCTCAAGTCTTCCATTTGTAACTTTCCTGTTTTTCCACCACTATCTCTGTATTTTTTTTTTCTTACTAAGAAAAAAAATCTGTGAAACAGGAAAATATGGAATTGATGTACAGTGCCTTTTGATTTTTAGTATTAGGAGCTTTCTGGGTGGTAGCACGTCACAACTATGAACCAGGTTTGGGAATCCTATGCAACAGTGTGGGGACTGTGTAGTTTGTGGGCAGGGTACAGAGCTTCAGAAATCCTAGGTGACCTTTGACACCCCCACAGACCCTCTGGAAACTCCCTGACCCTCCCCTGTTAAATCTTTTGGTGCACAAGAATGTGATTTTGGGCTGCTAAACCTTTTCGGAGCGGTGCAATTTTTCTGCTGTTGTGGTTATTTCAGGAATCTCTCACCCCAAAACATCCAAATATACTATAGGGATACCACTACGGCCTTTTATGCACTACACTATTATAGGCTATTGTTCCACTTTCAACATCCTTTGGAATCCTGGGGTTTGCAGTTTAGGGAGGGGCCTTAGGGAGGGGCCACTAACAGTAGAAGGGAGATTGATTTTCAACTTTTTTTGACACTCTTAAGAGTCACACTTAACAGATTTTTTTTAAGGATTCATGAAAAAAAAATTGAAAATTCACGGTGCACAGAAGACTACATGGGACCATCACTAGACTGTTATGCATGTGTGGGAAACCTGAAATTATTCTCCTAGTCTTTATGCAAGGCAAGGCTGATGCTATCATTAGACGAAATGAAACAGTTGCCTCAGGTAACAGCTTGTGGGAGGTGGCAGCAAGGTGTTAGACAGAAAATAGCCTCTTGTACGGTCTGTCCTGTAATCTTAAACTGGTCTACCGCTGAACTAAAGAAAGTTTTTGGACTGCAACTCCCAGAACTCCCATAGTTGTGGGGCAATTCTAGAAGCTGCCTTCTAAAATACTAAGCTTTCCATGCTCCTGCCTTCAGGTACCATGTCAAGTAAAAGGCAATTGGAAATATGGCTTGATAAGGAAGGTCTACCAAGAATGACATTTTATTGTGTTCATGTCTTAGCATGCAGGTAACCAATAAGCAAAACTTAATTACTCCATAAATTAGAGACAAAAGCATCTTGAGGTAATGCTGAGAGCAGAAGCCAAACTGACAATCTGCTAATATTTTCTAATTGGTAAGAAGAAAAGCTGACAGAGTCAATAATGAAACTGGCTAAATATACTTGATGTGTGTGTTTTTCAGTTGTCAGAAATAATTTGCCAGCTTAGTGGCCCAAGTAGTTATTTTATTCCATACTTCAATAAGTAGGAAAACTACTCAAAGACCCAACAAAGGATATTCTAGTCACAAAATGGAACTGTTCAGATGTCACGCCAGTCCGTGTTTGATATTACAAGAACAATCACGGGGCTTGCTCATTTTCTCCCTTCCCCATGCTCCCTGATTAATAATTAGTTTACAACCAGAGCTTGAAATCATTACTCTCTTCCCCTACTACATCCTAATATATTACTCATTAAGAGTTGTTTTGCACAACTAAAATGTTACTCATTAGCTGTGAGTGACTAGTTTTATAACACTAGTTACACATTATTAATGTGTCACTCAGCACTAATTTTAGAGTTTTTTAAAAGCCCCCTAAGGCTTCCAGTAGCTTTCTGGAATTCATAAATGTTACTCATCCAATACTTCTGACATTGAAAAACATTTAAAAGCAACAGCATTGGCCCTGATTTCTTTGTTAAAGATTGTGATGAATTATTAGCAACACCATCACATTAATGCAGTAGTTCTTAACTTAGGCCATTTCCGCACTAGGCTGTTATAGTGCTATGATTCCACTTTCAACATCCTATGGAATCCCGGGGTTTGCAGTTTCGGGAGGGGCCACTTGGCCCCTCCCCAAACTGCAAATCCCAGGATTCCATAGGATGTTGAAAGTGGAATCATAGCGCTATAACAGCCCAGTGCGGAAATTGCTCCAGGTTCTGTGAAGCCCTCACAGAGGGTCAATGAAGCTCTGCTGCTGGACACCAAGAGCAGCAGCATCAACAGGGATGTGGCAGCCAGGGGGAGGGGGTTGCACACCCCAAAACTGCTCCTTTGTTTGCCTTTAGGTCACTATTGACAGCAACCCTAAGGTGAATCTATCACAGAGTTTTTGTTTTTTGGTTTTGCTTTTGCAAGATTTATTCAGTGAGGGCTTGCTTTTGCCTTCCTCTGAGGCTGAGAGGATGTGACTTGTCCCAGATCAGCCAGTGTCTGTGTGGGGATTTGAATCCTAGGCCATTTCTGCCGTACATTGTTATAGTGCTATCATTACACTTTCAACATCCTGTGGAATTCTGGGGTTTGTAGTTTACCGAGGCCAAAGTACTCTCTGGCTTAGAATTCTAAATACCCCTCCCTGAACTACAAACCCCAGGATTTCATAAGATGTTGAAAGTGGCATAACGGCACTGTAACTGTGTAGTGTGGAAAGGGCCTTAGTCTCCAGAAGCCTTTAATAAATAAGTAAACAAAAAAAAACTATTCAAATTTATTAAATTAAATTTCAATCTAAATTTAAATATTTAAATCTTGAGTTAAGTCTTGGGGGACCCTGGCAACAAGTAATATTTACAGGGGGTCCCCAGTAAAGAAAAGGCTAAGAACCACTGCTTTAATGCATTACATCCAAGCTCAGTTTAGAAGAAACCATAGGTTGTTAACTGCAATTGCCTGCAAACCATACTTTACCACAAACCTGATGTAAAAGTTTTCAATCACTGTGTGTGTTGAGAAGTGGGAAGAGAGAATTCTCAGTCTCAGGGCTTATTCTTATTACTGTTTATAATTAGGAATCCAGTGTTAAGTATGTTAGCTTGAAATATGCCCATTGCCTTAAGTCAAACTGGTACTGAAAAACATAGATATTGGCTAGAATCCACTTGAGCAATTATGAATACATAACCTTACACATTCCTCATTGTTTGGCATTCATCATCCCTATTTATTCCTTAGTTCAGGGATATGTAGGGACTATGAAGGTCTTTTCCAATCCATTTCCCTATCAATTAGGAAGCAGGAGACTAAATTCCACCCACCCCCCTCACACAAACACTCGTGGGAAGGGATGGGAACTTCAGTCAGCTACTTCAGTCAGCTACTCCCTGAGTGAAAGGGGACTGGTGCACCATCAATCACAGTGGCTGCTTTTTGGTAAGTGAGGATTGGGAATACTGGACCAGAATTCAGTGTGTATTTGCATAACTACGTTGGTTATGCATTTGTACCTAGGTAGATTCCAGCTATTGTAATTAGGCATTTAATCGTGGTCTGTTTGATCCTGACGTGCTATAGAAGCATGCCATTTAATGGTAGCTTTGGTAAGTGATGCTGTACCCGGAATGAAGACGAAGAGACAGGAAATGCTTTTAAAAAAAATTATCTTCCTCATATTAAAAACACATGTTTGATAAGAAGTACTTACAGTTTAAGCCTATGAGTCTTGTGAAAATTACTCAGGAGCAGAAACTACTGAATTCAGTGCATACAAATGTGTACATAAGACTGTAAACGTTTGAATCTTGTCTTGTATTCCCAAATAAAAATTCTCGTAAAAATAATCCCCCCACCATTTCCCCAGGTTTATCCTGCAATAATATATATACTTTCATTCTACTGAGCTTAGAGTGACTTGATTTTCATGAATAGGGATGGATGGATGGATGGATGGATGGATGGATGGATGGACGGACGGACGGACAGATAGTTGTCACTTTTGTTTACTGACACATTTGTGTGTGTGTGCATGTTTTAAAAAGATCAAGTTCTTTCCATCTTATTTATGGTAGATCTTATTTTTACAAATGTACCAAATAAAATTCTTTCCTATTGTTTCAACTTAGTTTTACTGTCATTCCGAGAAGCAGTGTGTGTAATGGTTTGATTGTTGGACTATCACTGTACAGACCAAGGTTGGAATCCCTGCTTGACCATGGAAACCCACCAGGTGGCCTTGGGCAAATCAATCTATGTTCACCTAGAAGTGGTTTTACAGCTGGTGTATCAGATGAAGACAGTAAAAGGCACTTAGGAGTACAGAGATCACTTGAGAGTTGCTAGTCCAATACTGTACCCATATGTTGGTTCAATACAGCCATGTCACAACCACTCCCAGCAGTTTAATATAGATGTTAACTTGCATTGGAGAAAGGATATTTGATAGCTAGTGTTCTGGTACTGGGCTGCAAACATCTGTTAAAGTAGCGATGATTCCAGGATTCTAGAGTAGAGAGGCCTTGCAAAGAGTCAAGACAGAGCCAATGTCAGTCATGCACTGACTCTCGTATTCATATATATATGGACTGTCTGAAAGCAGGGTTGAGGAAGCAGAACCTCCCACACCATTGGTTAAATCAGGTGAGGAGAAACAAAGGCAAATGCTAGGAGAGCCAAATGCACCCCTGGAATGCAATGAGCCAGGAGAAGCCAAGTATGGATGTGCTGTTTTCTGCAGCTCCTGCTCCCACTGGCCACAATCTTATTCATATACTTGTGGCTCCTCCACAGCACAGCTGTGGCTTAGGGTCCCAGTTCAGCAACACCCCATTTTTTCAGAATTCCTAAGAGCCAAAAGCTAAGACCTGGGGTTCGGTTCTTGTGATGTCACAGAGGTGGGTCAAGCAAAAGTCGGTTTCCAGACCATGGATTATCTTGGTCACCTTTCTCTGAACATGTTCCAGTTTGAGAGCCCATCGTCTCAAGACCTCCTCTGCTGTAACTTCCTAGGCATAGTCATTGCCACTCTCACTATATGGATAACACTGATGTTGCTGTTATTTTGGGTAATCATTGGGAGGAATTTGGCAGTATTTGCAACTGTTTTAATTTTTTTAAAAAAAATAATGTTAAAGTTGCACATTGCTAATGAATAATGCCATACATTCTTTTTTTACAATTTAATATGAAGTAGTGAAAGCAAACTACTTTTTTAACTTTTGTTGTTTTTGTTTGTTTGTTTTTGCAAAGCAATGCTACCACTAGTGTATTAACTTTCAAAATAACGTTTCCAAGTTCTGGTCTTTCAGCCAAGATCATCAAAAATGGTTTCAGCAGGTCTCAAATAATTACTAGAACCTAAACTCTACAGAAATGAAACACTCGCTTAATTTTCTGGAAAAAAAATCACTCTCCTAAACTCTTAATTAGCTGTCCAATTGAAATCACCAAAATCTATTCTTAATAAATTGATTTATTCCCAGGTCATCCAGATCTTCCTCCAAAATCAGATTCGCTTCAGTTTATTGGTACCACTTAATTCAGCTCTATTCAATTACGTCATCTTTGTGTTGTTGTTGTTTTGTGCTTTCAAGTTATTTCTAATTTATGGTGACCCTAAAATGAATCTATCACAGCTTTTCTTGGCATGATTTTTTGAGAGGAAGTTTGTCTTTGCCTTCTTCTGAGGCTGAGAAAGTATGACTTGCCCAAGGTCGTCCAATAGGTTTTTATGCTTTGCCAAATTCAAACTCTATTCAAACTCTATTCTCTAGGGTCATAATTCAACCACGACAGCATCCTAGCTTCCCCTCTTGTCAAATTAAATTTAACATAAACAGGGTGCACATCACAAAATATAAGTTAGTGGGAGGTTTTTGTTTTACTGTGGGGCAAATGGTTTCGATATCTATCTTAATTTTTAAAAACTTGATTCAGCCAAAGCAAGGTGACAAGTAAGGTGCTGCTACATTGTGCTAACTGAAACCCCAAATGCCACTAGATACGAGAAAGAAAGAGAGAGAGAGAGAGAGAGAGAGAGAGTTGATTCAATTTTGTTTCCCTGAACAGTGCATAAAAAGGGAAATGGCTGCTCTGCCTGGGGTACAAAACTTGGATATGTTCTTAGAGGACAGACTTAGTTTTCTAGGCCTTTTCCTGTGGCTTTAGCAGGAGCCTGACATGTAACCATTTAGTAGGTAAATCTTTTCCTGATGCAGAGATAAGAGATGTGGAACATTTCACTTACTGCTTGATTTATGTCTGTTCTGATTATTTATTTTGGCTGTAGTCACCCAAACCCAAGCCCCTGCAACTTCCATTGATTCAACAAATTCCCAACCATGGAAATGAACAGCAAGTAGGAATGTTTAGCTTTAGCTGCTTGGTGCTCTTTTAAAATCTACTTTTCATCTTTCTGTTTTGTTTCAATAGTTGAGGGGTGTGTGTTTAAGCGTGCAATTACTTGTTCAATTCATTTACACCTCACCCAAATTATGCACCTCTGAGTTTTCAGATGCCTGCATGTTCACTGATCATGTGGATGATAACTCCCCTTGACATTTGATAGGTAAAATGCTTCTATGCCCTGAAGAATATTAATGGAGAATCACTGGAACAATCCCAATATTTGTGGTTGCTCTTGGCATTCTAAAGCTGAGCTGTGGTAACAACTCCTTTGCTATTTGTTTTTCCAGGTGGATGGATTTTTGACACTGCTGTTTGGTCTTGCTAGCATTAATACTCTGACAGTCATTAGTGTGACCCGCTATATAAAAGGATGCCATCCTGACAGAGGTAAGATGGCTTGGACAACACACAAACTTCATGTTCTCATGCTATTAAGGCCTAATTTCTTGTCTCACAGCCACAGGATAGCAACCTATATTTCTAATATACTTTTTTAAAGTTAGTAACAAAATATACACAGCTGGAGTGAATTGGGAGCTGGACTCCTGGCCCTCTAATTTTCTCAGTGCACTTTTCTCATGTGTCTTCATTGTGCAGTTACAACTGTAATGTCTTCATAATGAAACTTTGAAATGCGCTAAGTGCCATTTTCTTGTGATGTGTGTTTCAGGACAGTGTATCAGCAATAGCAGCATCTCTGTGGCCCTTTTTCTTATATGGATAGCAGCTTTCTTCTGGTCAGTAGCACCAGTCCTGGGATGGGGCAGTTACACAGGTAATGGATTTCTCTCTAGTCCTGAATTAGGTATTTATGGGAATATGGAAAACAACAATAATCTAGAATCTACATGTGTAAAAGAAGGGAAATGTTATTTTACACTGATTGAAATAAAATTTCAGAACACTAGGGTTAGTGCTTAGACTGGTTTTCTAAATCAAAATATTCTAAGATCTGGAGGATAAAAAAAGCAGATTTTGTTTGTAACTCTATATCGATAACCTGGGAGCAACCATCACTGAACTTGGTGGGATTACTTCTAAGCAGATGTCTGTAAGATTGCACTGTTACTAAAAAATGTACTCCTCATATCTTCATCAAGTACTAAATTTAATTCTGACTAGTCAAACATCTGTCCTGTTTTTCTGTGCTGACTTAGCATTTTATATTACTAAATGGGACCAATATTAGTGTACTTACGTGAACAAAAACCTTTTCAGACCTAGCCATAACAGCGCTATAGTAACTGGATAGTTTAAAAAAAATAATAATTGCAGATACAGATCCAAGGCTGCTAAAATTAGTGACTGCTACAGTTTTAAATACAGCAGCTGTGAATCTATGAAGCAAACTATATTACATAACTTTATGCAGGCTGATCTACAAAGTAGAGGCACTATGGAACCTTTCAAGTGAATTGTGCAGATGCATATGAGGGCACAAACAAAAGTGTCACAATGTGCATGGGTTCTACTGATATGCATTGGCAGTGCTCAGCTGTTGTTCCCTGGGAGTGTCCAATGAGCCTTGGCACCCACTGCGCATCAGAACGGATGCAGAATTATCACTTCACTGGCTACCCTATGCAGCAATGTTACAGCAGCCCCTTGCTGAACTCAGATATTGTGAAAGTGCTGAATTCCCACAGATGTTAAGTCTGCTTATGTACTCCTAAGCCCCATATTGCATTGCAGCCAGTGTTCTTAACTCTTTCCTAAACTGAGAGAGTTTGAATTCAGCACGTTGCTGAATATTGGTTCAGCTGGTTCTTCACCGTCTTTTGGCAGACAAGTTTGCCCACTAAGTAGCTCACTTTTATTTTGTTTGTTTTTTTAAAAAATCATAATGTTGCAAAACTGCTGGTCTGTGGAGCAAAACAAACCTAGATAGTGAGGTCACAGATACTGTGTAACTGTAAATAACCGAAAACAGAGTTATGTAACAAAATGTATGAGTTTTGTATGACTCATTGCATTGCAACCTTAATGTAAGTTAGGCCTTTTCTGCTTGAGGCACCCAACCCGTCATAGGGATGGGAGAAGGACAGGACCATGACAACGCTTATGCACGACGTCATCCCCGTCTCGTCCTTCTCCCATCCACAGGTAGCGCAATCACACCACAAATCATTGACAGGTTTTTCCCATCAATGACCGGTGATTACGCTGCCCTTATGCCGTGATCCCATGCTTACCTTGCTTGCAGAGGTCCTGGAAGCACAATGGCTGTACTTCCTGCTGCAGGGCAGCCTGGGACATTACTTGGCTGCGTTGTGGCAGGAAGAAGTGTGGCCATCATGCTTCCTGGATCCTGAAGGCAGCCGGTGTGGAGAGGAACACTCTATTGTGCTCCCCTCCCAGGAGAGTCACTGCCACCTTCATCACCGGATGCTGCCAGGACAAAGGTAGGGTGCAGAAAGGGCCTCAGTTATGCTTCAATTTTCATTAAAAAATTAATTACCTGTTAACACATTATTTGAAATGAATTCCATCCATGCTCCAATATTAGCGTACTGGCAAGCACTACCTTTGCTTTTGGTGTTCCTAGGTGAGTTTCCATTTCTGTTCTGAAGAAAGCAAGAGTGTAAGTCTGAATTAAGCAAAGGTAACAGGAAAAAAATTGCTATTTGAATTCATCAAGTCATTCCTC
The DNA here is from genome assembly GCA_948472985.1 of Iguana delicatissima. Taxonomy (NCBI): domain Eukaryota; kingdom Metazoa; phylum Chordata; class Lepidosauria; order Squamata; family Iguanidae; genus Iguana; species Iguana delicatissima. The sequence continues at coordinate 118,256 of CAOKZL010002829.1, read as the reverse complement.
CCCCTCCCAGTTTAAAATCCTAATGAAAAGACAATCTGAATCGATTTCAAAACTGCAAAAATAAAGCAACCCATTTTTTTCTCTTAAATCAATTGTTGGCTAAATTCTTTTGCTTCCTAGATCGCATGTATGGAACCTGTGAAATCGACTGGGCCAAAGCCAACTTCTCAACCATCTACAAGTCTTATATTGTGTCCATTTTCATCTGCTGTTTCTTCCTACCTGTCTCTGTCATGGTTTTCTCCTATGTGTCCATCATTAATACAGTCAAGTCCAGCCATGCTCTAGGCGGAGTGGGTGATCCAACAGAGAGGCAGAGGCGTATGGAAAGAAGCGTCACAAGGGTCAGTCTGGTTTTTCCTTTAGGATGTATATCAGCATTTGGAATGGACAGAAGTAACTATTCGGGAACATAGCAGGAGCTGCAAAACAACCCCTCTGATTCTGTGGTGGCTGTCCAATGAGCAAAGCAAAACATGCCCTTCTCTTACTGAGAGGAAAACAAACAAAGGGTAGATGGTGGTTTCTTTTATTTTTATGTGGTGTTGCCACTGCCAGTTTCCAGTGGGGGAGGCTTTGGGGACCACAAAAGCAGGGTCTAAAAGCCACACACAATCCACAATCCACCCTTCTGCCCCAGTGTTTTAAGTGGTAGTTGCTACAGTAAGAGAGACAGCAGGGGGTGGAGGGCAGAAGAAGCTGTTGTACCTTTGTGACTAAATCCCAGTGGCAAGGTCAGAGTAGGTCAAAACAAAATGGAGAAAAGTGGTGGGATGAGAAAAGAGAGAGAGAGAATGATAAAACTTACCACCTGGTGTAGCAGCAACAGCACCAGCAGCTTTAAGCTATGGCCATTTCCACATTACACTGTTATAGTGCTATTATTCCACTTTCAACATCCTATGCAATCCTGGGGTTTCCAGTTTAGGGAGGGTCATTTAGGATTCTCAGCCAGAGAGCTCTTTGGCCTCAGTAAATTACAAACCCCAGAATTCCACAGGATGTTGAAAGGGGAATAATAGCACTATAATAGTGTAGGGCAGAAATGGCCTATGACTGATTGAATTAAACTTACCTCTGCTTGGTCACGAGGAGCAAGAGGACAAGAAGTAGTACCTAGCTGGGTGGTACCTTGGTATTGCCCCTCAGTAAGCGTTTTGATCCCCAGTGAAATTTTCCTTGAATCCTCATGTTTTTAGCACTGCTGAGAGCTATACATTGAAAATCATTGACACCTAGAACACCTAGATTTGCCTGCCCCTATTCTTTGAAGGCCTAAACTGTATTTCTAAATGCTCAACTGAAGTTTTGAGTTACTGCAGTACAAGAGATTTGGGGACTGAATGAAAATGTAATGGGGCAGAAGTCTTATTTGGGGGCAATACTCTTGTGTTGCCTTCCTGTAATACATTCCTGAATGACACCCACAAATTTGTTCTCCTCCTGAAGTTTCCCTCCTGACCAAACTGCCAAAGCTCTTACAAAATTGGAGGGGGGAATCCCACCTAGCACCATTCAGAAAGAGAAGAGGATGCCGTTCTTCAGCAGGGAAGGAGGAGTTCCTCGTCATATAGATGATCAGTGGAATTTTCTTGAACCTGGATTCGCAGGACCAGCTCTACCATTAGGCAGAAGGAACAGATGTTGGTTTCATGAAAATAAATCAAATGGCTGGCTGGCAGCAGCTTTACTGCCATTGAAAAGCAGAAGTTCTTGAACCTCGTACATCAAAATAACCTGGCCTTCATTACTGAATAACTTGATGTGGAGGCAGGTGCCATATACTTCTCTGCCTTGCACAGCAAATTGTCTTGGATCAGCTCTGTGGTGTTTGCACATGCAGCTAAAGTTGTTCCACACATAGGCCACTTCTGCACTACACTCTTATAGCACGATGATTCCACTGTCAACATCCTATGGAATCCTGGGATTTGCAGTTTGGGGAGGGACCAGTTGGCCCCTCCCCAAACTGCAAACCCCAGGATTCTATAGGATGTTGACAGTGGAATCGTTGCGCTATAAGAGCTTAGTGCAGAAGTGGCCATAGTCTTGATGTGAGCCCCCATATCTGAAGCATTGTTTCAGGCTTATATGTCTAGAGCATAAAAAGGTTAATTTTTTAGACTCATAGCCAATGGAATCTGGTCCAAAAAGTAGTGGATTTTAAGTTCTATTTATGCCTTATCAACTAGAAAAAAGAACGGGATTTGGAGGAGGCATTGGCCCCTGTCTCACTCTAGTCATGCACAGCTAATGAATGTGTTCCTTCATGTACATCCAAAAATGCCACCAGCCAGTTCTCAGCTACCTAGATGGGCACTGTGGTGCAGATATGCCTCCAACTATCTATTTTCTTTGGTTGAAAAGAAGCCTGCATATAGCCAACAAGCCACAATCTGGGTTGGCAACTGCTAGTACTCAGGAGGCCATATTTTGCCTCGGGTCTGATTTCTAACATAAAATATTTGTAAACTTTAGTTTGTCTACAAAGATATAATAGTTAAGAGACAGAAAATTCATAAGGCTTGGAATACATAATTGACTATGTCAGTGGGTCAATAAGTAATTTGGAAATATTGTCCAGTTCTTCTATTTTTCCCTTGACCTGGTTCTTCTTGCAACTCTTGACGAAACAAAATGCAAACAAATAAGCTTCACTTCTTCAATATTTTTTCATCTCATCTAGGTTTCCGTTGTCATCTGCACAGCCTTTATCATGGCCTGGTCCCCATATGCGGTCATCTCCATGTGGTCTGCTTATGGTTACTCTGTGCCCAATTTAACTAGCATCCTTGCCAGCCTTTTTGCAAAGTCCGCCAGCTTTTACAATCCCATCATTTACTTTGGAATGAGCTCCAAATTCCGGAAGGACATCTTCATCTTGCTCCACTGTGCCAAAGAGATCAAAGACCCTGTGAAGCTCAAACGGTTCAAGAACCTTAGGCAAAAACTGGACAATTCACCTTCTCAAAGAGAAGAGAAATATGCCGCAGATGTCCCGCCTGCTCTGACTCCTGATTCTGGGGTAGGGAGTCGTTCTAACACTCCTCCTCCGGTAAACAGGGAAGTGTATTTTGGTGCTTTTGATACTCCTTCCAACAATCCCGATGTTGAATGCGACAGACTATGAGCACACTCTCTGCTCACATGTGCAGCCAGAGAGTGCATCTAATAGAACATGTTTGCCTCCCCCAACTGGCCTCGCTGATGTGTTTTGGACTACAGTATCCATCAACACCAGCCAACTGGTTTGTGGGTGATGGGAATCGTAGTACAACACATCTGGAGATTCCCTGGCTGGAGTACCGCTTGGCCAATAAACACCTTTCATCTCTATCTTTTCCTCAAGTCTGACTGTGATGTATACTGGTTTGTCCTGAAATGGAACAAAAAGCATTAAAACAGTTCTGACCCTATGTGCGGGACATAGAAATTGCTGTGTAGTTGATTAAACTGAACGGAGGGTTGCACATCTGGTATGAGTGTGAATTAATTTCCCCCTCTCCAGCTGCAAGAATAAAAGACGTTTTTGTAGAAAATCTGTCTGCTGGAATGTAAAGAAAAAAAATGCTAATATTTCCTCCACCTAATTAATATAATTTAGAAGTTACATACTTTTTTCTGCCGTTTTTATTCCTCACTCAGAATCCTGGCTTTACTCAGTTTACTCTCAGCTCTCAAAACAGTGCATTTAGTCAAGGAGCAGCAGGAAAAGCAAGCTTTTTCCAATAACACTGGGATGCTGCTTCACATTCAGCCACCAGAGGGTGGACAATAATTAAAGTGCTCCCTAGAGCAGTGGTTCTCAACCTGTGGGTCCCCAGATGTTCGTGGACTTCAGCTCCCAGAAGCCCCAGCTACTATGGTCAATGCTCAGGGCTTCTGGGAGCTGAAGTCCACGAACATCTGGGGACCCACAGGTTGAGAACCACTGCCCTAGAGCCTCCCTATTCCTACTGGTACTGTCATCTTTAGCCATTTTTGCAATTCAAGGGAAATCAAAAGAATACTTTCCTTTTTGTTGTTGTTGTGTGCCTTCAAGTCATTTTCAACTTATGGTGACCCTAAGGAAAACTTACTATGGGGCTTTCTTGGCAAGATTTGTTCAGAGAGGGTTCGTCTTTGCCTTCCTTTGAGGCTGAGAGAGTGAGACTTGCCCAAAGTCACTCAGTTTCCATGACCAAGCAAGGATTCAAACCCTAGTCTCCAGAGTTATAGTCCAGTCCTCAAACCACTATGCCACGCTGATTCTCATATTCACTTCATCCTGCTAATTTTTGAAAACAAGGATTGGTGGCAAATACAGGCAAATGAAAGAAATTTCCACTCTGATTGAAAAAACCACTTCATTGCAAAGCCATGATGGGCAAAATTATTTAGCTTGTACATTTACTTTTGCCAAGCAGGAGAAAACCATAATATTCCTAGCTGTGAGAGTCTTTGACTCACATAGTTCATCTATTTAGCTTTTGCCAGCCCCAAGGAATTTGTTGTGTGAAGCAAAGGACAAAATGGAAACTCGCACATACACAGTTGAATCTTACTTGAACACCAGCAACAGAAAAGTGTCTTCCCTTAACACCTGAAGGCAGTAAGCTAGTTTAGAGGACACAAGAGATAACGTCCTCCAAAAGAGGGAAACTCCCAGGAGGGGTCAAGAGAAAGAGCTGGAAGGAACCTGTTGCTTCCCTCCAAGATCTGCACCAGAGGCACTTGCCTCCCTCTGCCTCATGGTAGCGCTGGCCCTGCATCCAGTTAAAAGAAGGGTATTGGTCATCTAGGATGGAGTGGAGGATAGAATCCCAGCAAAAACATAACAGATGCTATTGTTAAAGAAGAAGAAAAATCACATGAAAGTCCATATACCAATACAGAGGCAGAGCTATACCAGCTGATGGACAATGGGAGTTGCAGTCAAAAAATGTAACTTTTGTCCAAGCTCTGCAAGTGGTGTTAAGACTAATAGGAACTGCCACTATTATTGGCAGTATAGCTGGGCTACCAAGCTTCTTTGAAGCAGAAGTTTTCTGGTACTTGTCCTTCTTTCTGAGATCTCAGAAGAAACCTCAGTTCCCAAGGATTAAAAAGAACATATCCCTGCATGATATATTGGGGAAGAGAAATCTCTTTGTGTGCTTTAATAGGATGGCAAAGCATTGCATGTCCAACTTCAGAGAATTCAACAGGGAAATTAAAATCATTTCCTATTTCTTTTCTCATACAGAACTGCCATGACACCATCATAGTACAAATGAGGAGGCATGTTGATAAAGATCTGCATTCTGAAATATTCTTTGCATGCAAATATGTATCCAAGGAATGACATTTGTACCTTTGGCCATTAATTGAGGGGGGGGGAGTTGCTCACATTTTTGAAAACCTGCGGAATTTTACACTTTCCAAAGAGGGAGGGAGGAAGCGGGGAGGTAGGCTAATGTGTTTTTGCAAAATTGACCTTTTCCTCTTTGTATGCCTTGGGATGGTTACAAAAAAACCCACCTTCCTTTCCTCCCTTGGTATATTTGTTCTGAGATTATCATCTCTAATTTCAATTTTAAACAAATAAACTTTCTAAGCAATAAGAAAGAGAACTATTGATTTCTTTCATTCGTGGCCACAGACAGACTGGAGGCATATTCTGTTTTAGGGGGGAAATGTATGTGTGTGTGTTAATGCATGTGTTTCTGTATGTGTTGGCCTTAATTACCATGACTAATGAAAAACTAATAGATAGTCTGTTTTTTCCTGGTTGGAGCTGGCCGTGATTATATCAGAAATGAAATGAACCCATGGTGGCAGCAAGAGCCAAATCTTTTCCTTCACTGAAGCAGGAGCTCAGTAAGAAAATCCTAGTATCACTGGTGTCTGTTGGCTCCCATGCTGGTGGGACAGTGAAGCTCTTTCAAGGTTTAGTCTGACTTTTAACTATCCACGTCCATGGATAGAAGAAATCCAGCGTGGTGTAGTGGTTTGAGCATTGGGCTATGACCCTGGAGGCCAGGTTTCCACTCCCTGCTTAGCCATGGAAACCCACTGGGTGACCTTGCGTGCGTCACACACACGCAGCCCCCAGAAAACCTCATCATAGGTTCACCATGAGTTGGAAATGACTTGAAGGCACACAGCAATAACAACCACTACCACCATGGAGATATCCTTCAAAGTTCAGTCTCAAACCATTCCTCTGACATGGAAGCCACCAGGCATTGTTGCCTAGTAGTTCTTCTTGCTAGGCGTCTTCAAGGCAACATCAACATATGGTGACCTGTCACAGGGTTTTCTTGGTGAGGTTGGTTGGGAGGAGATTTGTCATTGCCTTTCCCTAAAATGGGGAGAAATGAGACTTACCCATGGTCACCCGGTGGGTTTCTATGCCTGAATGGGGACTGGACCTCTGGACTTGAAGTCCAACACTCAAACCACTATACCACACTGGCTCTCAGCACTGCCTAGTACTGCTAGGTTATTTCCTTTCTGATCTGCAATGCATAGTATCATGTATACTATTTCCAATGAAGGATGATCAACTTTGTCGTCTCACTGTTGGTGTAGCATAGGGTGGAGAACTGTGGGACCCCAGGTGTTTGTCCCCCACTCCAACACTCATCAGACCCAGCTGGTGCAGACAATGGTAAGAGATTATAGGAGTGGCAATTGAAAAACATTCAGACAGCCACAGATGCTCATTTCTGGTGTAGAAAACGAACTGGTTCTCCCCCTCTCATCCTTGGCTGTTAGGGTGGAGAATATTGCCATGTCATTGTTCATTCTTCTTATGATATAGTCAGAGCCTGAGAATGTTACCTATATTGACTACAGGTCCCAGACTCCTGACGTGGCCATTCAGGATTCTGGAGCTATACTCCAAAAAAGGAATATTCCCAAGCTTGAGTCATACCATAATTTGTATATAAGCATGCATGTGTCTGTGTGTGCATTGAATTATTTTTTAAATTTATTTTTCCACCTGTCTCCCAGCACAGGACCCAATGTGTCTTGCAAAATTATACAACAAGATAAAGGTAAAAGCTGGATGATAAAAAAAAGTTAAAACACCATGAAACAAATTATCATATTCAAATACCATAACATTTTTAAAAGTGTAAAATCATTTTTAAAAAACACAAAAATAAAGTGAGAAATGGAGAACGTTTTCCACATAAAAAAGACTCCCCGCAACCAATTAAATCACTAGATGCCTGTTCAAATAAAAAGATATTTCCCTGCTAGCAAAAGGAAAGCAGAGAGAGGGCTGGTCTAGCCAGTTATGGAAAGCAAGTCCACACCCTGGGAGCAGCCACCAAGACGGCTGTCTCCTGTGTCCTCCCCGGACAGGCCTATGATGGTGGGAGGACCAAGCAGAAGACCTTCCCCATGAATCTTGACATTCTGGCTGGTTCATACAGGGATGCAGGATCTTTCAGAGAGTCTGGACCTAAGCTATATAGGGTTTTGACAAGCAGTTTGAATTGTACCTGGAAATGAACTGGTAGCTAGTGAAGCTGTTTCAACAAGCGTGTTATATGTTTCCTGCAACTGGTCCCAGAGAGCATTCTGGCCACAGCATTTTGGACCCATTGAAGTTTCCAAACAGTTTCCAAGGCAGCCCAACAAACAATGCATTACAGTAGTCCAAATGGGACGTAATCAAGGCATGCATTCTGAACTGCGCAAATCCACTGCTTAAACCTGGGCTATCAAGGCTCAGGGTTGAGTCTAGGAGTTCACTCAAGCTGCAAGGCAGAGGTTTCAGGCAGACTGTAACCCCATCCAGCATAGACTGAATCTGCCTTTCAATAGATGATCTTTCTTTCAACAAGTGACCAGGAAAACCTCTGTCTTATCTGGATTAAACTTCATTTCATTCACCCTCATCCACTTCATTGCTGACAGCAGACACTGGTTCAGTGCCAAACAGCTTCCTTGGAATTACATGGAAATAAGAGAAAGAGTTGGATGTCATCAGTATACTGGTATATACTGGTCATCAGTATACTAGTGACACCTATCCCCAAAACTGAAATCAAAATAGCAACATCACCATCCCTGTTAGGCAATTACCATTGTTCAAAGGAGACAGCAAGGACAAGTCCACCTCACCTCTTTCCCATCCTTTTTCCTGCAGATTGCACTGAATGTCTGCAGGGAAAGAGGCAGAAAAATGCCATGACAGAAGTCTAATCTGGAAGGATGGAAGGCAGGGGCCTAGCTGCTTTAGATCCTGGCAAAGAGAACAATACATGATGTGCAGCGAGTTTTAAGATTGTGATAGTGATAGTGAAGACGCCATAAAACATCTCTAAAAAGTGAGAAGGCAACATCCTATGGAATCCTGGGCCTGGAGTTTGGTGAGGCATTTTAGCTCTGTGGCTGAGAATTCTAAATACCCCTCCTTAAATTTCAAGTCCCAGAATTCCATAGGACAGGACCATGACAGTTAGAGTGGAATCATAGAGCTATCATTATGTACTGTGAAAAGGTGCCTGTTTCTAAAACCTCCAGAAAGACTCTACACATAAAGAGCCTTTCAGTTGTAAATAGTTGCCTTCTCTGTGTGCAGGAAGATGGAGACCCAGGTAAATGGCGAGAAAGTGTGCACATCCCTACTCCCATTCCTTGTGTTGTGTGTTTTAGAACAATTGTACAGGGTGAGAATTGCTGATGCCCTTGCAAAATCTGGAGGTAACAGGAATGTATCATATATCCGAATGGCAGACAAACAAAGCACAATGTGTACTCAGAAGTGTTCTCCATGGCCATTTCCGCACGAGACTGTTATAGCGCTATGATTCCACTTTCAACATCCTATGGAATCCTGGGGTTTGCAGTTTTGGGAGGGGCCAGCTGGCCCCTCCTGAAACTGCAAACCCCAGGATTTCATAGGATGTTCAAAGTGGAATCATAGCGCTATAACAGTCTCGTGAGAAAATGGCCCATGTGTCCACTGGAGCTTACTCCCAAGTAAGTATGCATAGGATAAATTCTAGAAACATCTTATTATTCCTGGGAGGACTCAATGACAATCCAGTTACTTAGTACTCTTCTGACTGAAAATGCCTGACAGGACTCAACTGTATAGAAGTCTGGGGGACACTGTGTCACCACTGCGCCCAGTCTTTTGAGAGGGGCTTTAGTCCCCCCATTCCCCATTTGAGGATCCATTGCTGTCATGAACATGATCACCTTTCTCTGAATTTCCCTGAGTTTCTGTTCCTGCACTCCCATAATGCAGTTAATTCTGAATTCCCAGTAGCTATTCAATCTGATTCATTTCTCCTTTAAAAGTGGGTCAACTTGTTGATCGGGCATGGTGTTCAAGACATTGGACAGCTGATTCAGGTACCCTTGCCTCTGGATGAGCTCAGCACAGACTAAACAGACACAGCAGGCTCAGGAATCAGAACAGGCCTCTCCACATTGGGTATTCACCCCCTTTAAGACCACTTTGAACCCATTACAAATTAATGTTAGGCTTTTGCCAACCAGGCATGGGACAACTTGACTTTCTCAGCAAGATGCTTGAAAACAATCCAATTAATGAGAGAAACAGAGTGCAAAAGTGCTTGGGAGTATTTGGGAATGGGGTAGCACCTCCCTCATGGAAAGAATCCCTGGAACAAAGCTGTTTGAGCAGTCTTCCTTGTTCAACTTAACAGTGTCGCTGGTGTTTACCCTCCACAATGGGCAAAGCTGTGACATTTCACTAGCAGTCAAAAACAAAAGAGGAGGACAAAGACTGACTCTGGGTAGATGTGCGGGGCTTTAATTAAACAAACTCCAGTAGTGACATTACTCTCAATTCAACAATTCACAGTAACCGGTTACATAAAAATTTCCTAGAGATTCAAGCCAACAGCCACTAACAAACAACCAGGAAAGGTCAGTTTTTGTGAACCGTAGCTTTTGTTCAGAATGGTGCAAAATGGAAAAGAGGGTTGTAAGCCAGGAGATTTTTTAAAAGACTCTGGTGTCTTAAAGAGTTTAGGGTTGGGTTGGGTTGGGTTGGGTTGTTTCATTTAGCCTTTGTTATTTCACTGTACTGTAATTCCAAAGGACTTTCATTCAGGACTTACAAGACCTTTAGCTTTTCTTAACCTAGAAAATAGATGAATTTGTTTTTTGGTGTTTTTTTAAGGAATTTTTATTAATTTTCAAATTACATAAAAGCATATGTAAACTGCAATATATATCTCATTATTATAATCCTTCAGTTCCCCCCACACTTCTATATATCAAAAATTATCCAGTTGAATCCTTCTTCTCTCTTATACATAATCTTTGTCAAACACCCTGACATACTTGATCCACAAACATTTACATGTTTAACCAAAGCATTACCCTTTTCCATTCTTTTTCAAAATTCTGAACCTTTTTATTCTTAAGGAATTATGCTAGTTTTTCAGTCCCTACCATGTCTAACATTTTTAATTTCCATTCATCTAACTGAATATCTGTTTTATCTTTCCAGTATTGTGCATAGGTCAACCATGCTCCTATAATCAAATACATCTTCTGTTGTTTTCTAATCTCCCGGTTCTGACCTAATATATTCAATAAATAAAATTCTGGTACCATTTCAAAGTTAACTTTACAAATTTTTTGAATTTCATCATGAATTCCCTTCCAAAATTTCTTTGCCTTTGTGCAGGTCCATCACATATGAAAAAAAGTCCCCACCTTTTCCCCACATTTCCAACACTTCGCGTCTCCATTTTTGGTTAGTTTTTGAAGTCTTTTTGAAGTCATACACCACCTATGTAACATTTTATAGTAGTTTTCTCTTAAATTTAAAGTAAATTTTATGTTTGTTTTCCATACTTTTTCCCAGGCATCTAACTCGATTGGACAGTAAGTATTGAAAATAGATGGATTTGGATCAACCAGCCTTAAAATGTTGCTCTGAGCCTGACCTTTCATGATCAAAAACATTACAGTTAAGAAGCACAGTGACTGACTCCTACATCCTTGGCTTAATCAGAACCATTGCTCAGAAATTAATTCTTTTGCCATTTTCCTTGAAGAGGGAGATCTGAGACCACTGACTTCCTCTTCAGGTGAGATATAATGCCATTTATTTCTCATAGAGTTCCATTCCAAGTTGAGGCAGGTCACTAGTTATTTTCATCAAAACATTTCCCCCTCCTTTCCAGCAGCCAGATTAGAAGGTATTACTCACCTACAAAAACAGTTGAAAATTGGTTTTTAGAACAACCATTTTGTCTATACAGGCATACACCAAACTGAGTTCTAGAGAACTTACTCCCAGCTAAGTATGTGACATAGAAGTGGAGTGTGAAATCATAAATCTGTACCATCATTTCAGATCTGGGCATTAATTTTCATACTGTGAACATTATTATAATTGTGTGTGTTACTACTTTGGCTCATTAACAATTATATTTTTTTCTGTTCTTATGCTTCACCTTTCATATCATTTTTTAATAATGCTTACTCTTCTGAGAGACCTAATGTTAGAAATGCTAGACTTAGAACAAAGAAATCCCTGTTTGGTCATGGAACTTGCCATGTGACATTGGGCCATCACTATCCCTCAGCAAATCTGCCACAGATGGTGCTTGCGGGAAATAAGACCAAGACAGAAACCACATAAAGTGGTCAGGGGCATTCCTGATGTGTTAAATCATAATCACAATCATAATGACAGTTTGTCACACACAGGCATTTCTAATGCTGGTCTTGTGAGATCACTAAGTTTGTTTGTTGTTGATTTTGCATCAGCTTTTTTGTCACCAGAACAGATATTTGAAAACACCCCAAGAAGCCCCTGAGAATGACTGAAATCTAGTATTTGCAAGGGAAAATGTGTGCGTGGGGGGTAAGAACAATCTTCCAAACTACCCCTCCATCCCTTGCATTTTGATTTATCTTGTATCTCTGGCTATTTCCTCATTAGACTGTAATAGTTCTATTATTCTACTTTCAATATCCTATGGAATCTATCCTATGGAATCCTATGGAAGCTTTTGAGGCCCCTCCCTAAACTGAAAACTCCGGGATTCCATAGGATGTTGAAAGTAGAATAATAGCACTTTAACAGTCTAGTGCAGAAATGACCTATCTCTCTAGCTCCCTGCCATCTCCCGCTACCCGTGTCACCCTCTCTTCCCTACTTTCTTCTCTGTTGTGTCACCTTGTGCCTTCACACTACTTCCCTCTGTTATTTCACTACTGCATCTCTCTCCTTTCCTTGCCTCTCTTGGCACTTTTGTCATGCTTTCTTTCCTTGCTTCACACACTCTGCCACTTGTACTTCTACCCTCCCTTTTCTTTTACTTGCCTCAACTCATGCTAGCATCCCTCACTTTCTTCTGCCCATTCTCTCCTTATGCCTGCCTCTCTTGCTGCTTATACCTTACTAATACACCTGTCACTCTTCCCTACCTCCTTTCCCCTCCTTTGCCTCACATCTCAACTTTGCCATGCCTCTCTCCATTTATTCTTGAACTCAGCAGTTGTGCATCCCTCCTTCCCGTCCCTCTATTACACTGATTTCTGGGGGTCCCGTGAGGGACACCTAAGTGCGCCCCAAATTATACAAGCTGGGGAAATTAGCAAAGAGCACAAGCCAGCAATATGAGAGGCAGGGCAACAGAGCGAGATCTTTTACCCAATGTCTACGGGGTCAGGCAGAGTCAAGGAGCAAACAGAAGTGAAATAATAATTGTGGTTTTTATTAAAATACAATCAAACAGTGTATGCAGCACACTCACTCAGATAACTAAAGAAATAAAGGTTGGAGTGGGATAGAGGGACTTTTAGAGATGTTATTGGTTTGGGTAATACTACACCTGTCCTGAAGCCCGGGTAGTCTGCAGCAGAAGTTTGTATAGATGAAGTTCTCAGTATGTGGGACTGAGGGGAAGGCTCGCCAAGCAAAGCGACAGCAAGGCGGGATGGAAGTCGGGAGTGATCCGAGGAAGCTCTCAAAGTCAAGGGTTCTTATAGGGGAAATGTGGCCATAGGCTAGTCCGTACTTGGGGAAAACAATGAGTTTTGGACTGGAGACAAAGCCTCCGAAAGGTCAGAATTTAGCATAATTGAGTTAAGTCCAGGGGTTCCTGTCTGAGGGTGCCTGTCTGCGAGCTTGTCCCGCTCTTGCAGTCACAGCTGCACCTCCAGTCCTGACTTCTTAAACCACTCCTCCCCATCCATGCTAGCTTCACTTCCTGGTGCCGCTAGTGTGCCCGCTAATTAAACAGTGGCTGCACAAAGCAGCCAGTGCTGCTTTTGACAGAGGGTAGGTAAGGAGGCGGGCAAAGGCGGTGGTGCTAAGGGTGCTACAAGATAGGATGGAGATAAAGCAAGTGGGTTGGAGGTGGTAGCAGAGGCACAGCTAAGGAGAACAGAGTGAGGCAATAATGGGGATGAACCCTAACTGTCCCTCATGAAATGGAACTTGTTTTTTCCTAGCCTTCTTATAAAATGCATAATATTGCTACATCAGAGAAGGCACAAAAACTAATCATTGTAAATCAGCCAAAATTCTATACTGGATTGACAATGTTGCTATCAAACAGTTTTGTTGTTGTGTGCCTTCAAGTTGTTTCCAACTTATAGCAACCCTGAGGCAAACCTATCACAGGGGTTTTTGGGGCTGAGAGCGTGTGACATGTCCAAAGTCGAACAATGCCTGTTCTAATAAAGGATGACTAAGATGTTTAAAAGAAGTAGAATTTATAGAATTGTGTCCACATGTGAGATATTTGATTCTGATTCCCATTTTAAGCTGGGAACTCATAGGCCATTTCTGCACTAGCCTGTTATAGCGCTATTATTCCACTTTCAACATCCTATGGAATCTGGGGTTGGCAGTTTATGGAATCCTATGGAAGCTTTTGAGGCCCCTCCCTAAACTGCAAACCCCAGGATTCCATAAGATGTTCAAAATGGAATAATAGCACTATAACAGTCTAGTGCAGAAATGGCCATAGAGAAATTTGGAGGAAGAGGATTTTAGGAACAACATTAAGAATAGAAGAGAAACCCTGCTGGAGCAAAATCCAGTATTCCTGTTCTCCACACTTGCCAATCTCACAAACAGAACAGAAGGAGAGTAGCCAACCTTATATCAGCCTCTGCTCAACACCACTCTGATCCCAATTGTTGTACAGTCAAGTCCTGTACAGCAGTCAAGTCCTGATCCCTACTCACTGCCCATTTGTGCAGTAAGATGGTCATAATAAAAGTAAGAGCTGGCTTTTCGTAAGTGTTGAATCACTAGTCAACAATTGGTTTAATAGATTTACTCTTGCTTGGACTAGCAATAGGATCCAGGCTCCACAATCCTCTTCACAACTTAGATTAGATTTTGCATCTGATTTAATAAGTAGTCACACCCAAAACTTGGAAAAATTACTTTTTTGGACTCCAGTTCTCAGATTCCCCCTCATAGGCCATATTGACAATAATTCTGGGAGTTGTAGTCCAAAACAGTAGTCTCTCTCTTTCTCTCTGTGCTTCTTTCTCTCTTTCTTTTTTTCCTTTGGCAGGGTCTAGTCACTTACCACATCTTTGCACCCTTTCTCACAATGAAGTCAGTCCAATGAATCTTTGAGTGCCTTGCAAGAATTTTTGTTGCTTGATGAAAAAGCCACCGCATGATGTCTTGCACTCTCCAGCAGGGATATTAATTGGCCTTACAATGTTATGACAGGGTTGTCTGTCCAGCTGTGCAAAAAAATCAGCAGGAGTCCTGGCTAAGTAGGGAAAACTCTCCTGACTTGTTCTGATCTACTAATAGAACCCAGGGGAAAAAAATTATTAAGAGCATGATTCCTTGATGGAACTCAGCAACTGGTATCACAAGGCAAACAGATATGGTCCACTAGACCATACAGATGGGACAACTCTTTCTGTGTGTCTTTGGCTTTTTTGAAAGGTAGAATGTAATGTTTGCCACTGCAAATGACAGCCAACTCTCTGCATAACGAACTGCAAACAAAACACAGGAACTCCATTATTAACAATGGGCCATTCTTACTTTGGCAATAAACTGGCTGCTTCAAGTTCCTTCTTTCAGACAGTCTCCCCCAAACCCCTCCTTGCTGTGTAATAACTAATGAATACTTTGGTCCCTATCCTTGGTTGCTCAGAGAGCATTTTAATGCAGTGCTTCAGGCTACTGAAGTACATAGATGAATGTTCTAATACTTTTCTTCATTTGATGCCCATGTGTACTATAGTGGCCCCTCCACTTTTGGAAAGGTTCAGGGGTTCAGAACTCTTGCAAAAGTTTTTTAAAAAGTGAATAATTCCCCCCAAACAAGTGAGCACTCCTGTCCATTCTCTTGCCTCCTGCCCTGGCATGCATGCCTTCCTTCTATATGCCTGGGCAAAAGGCAAGCAAATGAGACGGGGCAGCACTATGCACAGAGAAGGCACACACATACCTCCCCCCACATTCTCCCTCTTCCACTCCCTTGCCTTTTGCCCAGGCACAGAGATGGAAGGCATGCATGCCTAGGGAAAACACAAAGGAACAGGTAGGGAAGGCAAGTGGGCACCTTGCGACTAATCAGATTTATGAAGGTCAATTCGACAAATGTTGAGGGAGGATTGTACATGCATGAAAAGACTCATAAGAAGTATATCTCAGTTTGGCAAAGTTATTATTTTGGCTGACAACTCCTTGAGCCTGTCAGCCATCATGGCCGCTGGTTCTATTGGTTCAAGGATTCATGCCAAGCTTCACTTACCCTTCTGGGCAATGAAGTGT
Source organism: Iguana delicatissima (assembly GCA_948472985.1). Lineage (NCBI taxonomy): Eukaryota > Metazoa > Chordata > Lepidosauria > Squamata > Iguanidae > Iguana > Iguana delicatissima. The sequence goes on along the minus strand of CAOKZL010002829.1, from coordinate 102,520 downwards.
ATGATTGTCATGTCTCCCAGCCATGACATACAATTGGCATCAATTGCCAAAGAAAATGTTTCTAAGTTATCAGCTGGCATGGGGATAGGTATCCAGATGATGACCATGGCAAGGGCATGAGGAACATCTGTCATGGTCCCAAGTGGAATAGCAGGCCCTATACCTGTTACCTACACAGGGGCATTGGTGGAAGAAGGCACTGCTGACTGAGCGGAACAGTTTCAGGCAAGGCCAAGTCAAGATCAAGGCAGTCCTAGAGCCAAAGCTAGCAGGATGCAAAAGGGAGCAAATAGCCAAGCAAAGGGAGATCAAAGCAAAGAGTCCAGTGAGGCAGTATAGGGTCAAACAAAAGAGGATCAATGGTCAGGGGGACAATGCAGCCTTGGTCCAGGACAGGTACTCAGGTATTCTTTAAGCATCCTTCTCCATCTATGCCTGAGGCTTATATACCTGAGTGCTCATAACTTCACCCAGGACTCTGCATTCATTGGCTGGGATCCTATTGTACTGCTGGTACAGTATAAAGCTGTCCCAGCATACTACCTTTGGAGTTCCTAGCTGCTCCTTCTCCCAGTTAAGCAGTTGCAGCCAGGGGCCATCCAGGTGCACCCACCTATGGCCAATCAGTAGCCAAGTGACAGACATCCTCAAACTACAATCGCACAGACATCCTTTGCCCTCCTGGACATGTGGTATACTTGCTGGTAGAATAGAAATTTCTGGGCTTCTAAAGAGTAGCCACAGAATGCCCAGGTGCAACTTTTCCCCATTCCCAGTTACTAACTGGCCATGGGATACATCCAGATGTCTTCTGGCTGCAGTTGTACAACAGTTGTACAGGGGAGAGAGTACTATGGAAAGAATATTGGGTGCCTCCTTGTGCAATGCCAAAATAATTGCCAAAACTGGATAATTATGCCAGTATAGATACCCAAGAGGATCCTGACCATGCCAGATCCTCAGCCCTATTTATGAGGAAGGCCTTACTCATGATAGCCAAGATCCTATATCAAGCAGGCAGAATTATACACATGTATGTCACTAACAGGATACCGCTCAATAGGTTATTTACTTATGAGGAGTCTTTCTTTTCATGTAGGCACTCCTTTTACTTCCTCTGGGAACCCAGACCAGCTGTATCTTCTGAACTGCCTTCCCTCTCCCTCTCCTACCTACCAATAAGCAGTAGCATCAGCGGCGGTGGCAGCAGGTCCCCACAGGGCTTGACCACTGCTGAGGGATATTCCAGACAGAGATCAAAGGGCTAGAATCCCCTAAATCCTCTCTATGTACACATATGTCACTGACAGGATCCTGCCCAAGAAGTTCTTCATTCTCCAGGAGTGTTTCATTCTATGGTGGTACTCCTTCGCATGGACACCAGCCCAGCCTATATCTTTAGACACTGGTGCTCTCTGCTTTAGAGAAATCCCCCTGCCTCCTCCTCCAGAATAGAGTTCAGAATGGCTATTATGGCAGAGGTGGTAGGGAATCGACAATCCTCTACCCTCAAAGATACAAGGCTGTCTTGGGTCTGTGAAGATCTGAAGGTCTCATGGCCTGGAGGTCTGCTCCCTTGCATAGCTTGGGCCAGGAAGCTCTAGATCACCTTCCAAAGAGGATTCTGCTGCACTTCTACCTGATTGCAGTATGTGTTTAAGGTTTGAGAGCAATGGCCATACCTTTAGATATCTTCTAAATTAATTATTAGAGCTCCTCATTTCGCTTTTCCATTCATGGCTTGTCTGTAGTGCCACTGTCCTTACAGACAGGGTAAAGAGGAGCCAAGGTTAAGGGAGTGGGAGGGATTTCCAATTATACAGAAGCAACGTGAAAGACTTCACATTAATGCTGTTTAGAAGACCTCCTGCAGTGCAAGGGAGGTGGTGACTGATGGCAGAGAAACCTGGTTTATCTGATGTTTAAATGTACATGAATGAATCATCCTCAGCAAACATAGCAAAGCAGTCTTTATTGAGGTGCTTTGAGACAGCTAGTTCACCATACTTAAATTCGAACCACAAATGTATTGAAGAGAGGCTCACAACAGCGAATGTGTGAATCAGTGGCAAAAAAAAAGCAGCCCAGGTGTTAAAGTCCATTGGAAGGTTACTATTCATTTTTTAAAAAAGTGACCAGAATCCTGTCAATGTCATACATGCATATCAGTTCCCTAACACATGTAGTTGTGCTTTTCAGACCATTGTGCAATGGACATATTCAGTTTGAGGCTGAGTATGTGGAGTTCTATAAGCACAACTATTTCACATACTTTTTGTACTCCTGAAAAAAGTAAAACCATTAAATCAATTGGATTTACCTACATGCTGACTCACTATTCAACAATTGATTCAATGGGTCTACTTTAGTTGCAACCATTATTTATTTATTTTATTTTTATTTATTTATTCAATTTATATCCCACCTTTCTCTTTATGCAGGATCCAAGGCACCTAGGGTGTTTTTAAAAAGATACAGTTAAAATATTGTTTATACAGAAATTAAATAAAAATTAAATATGGTACAATTAAAAGCAAGATTAAAACAATATGAAAACACCGATCATGTTTTAAAAACTTAAAAACACAATGCCACTAACAGCCTTTTCCGCCACATAAATTTTCAGCCAAAGATCTGCTGATTAGAAAGGTCATAGCTCACCAGTGAAAGAGAAGGATAGAGGAGGCCAACTGAACTTCTTGTGAGACGAAATTCCACAATCTGGGGGTAGCCACTGAGAAGGCTCTCTGCTGTAACCTTAACAAATGTGCCTGTGAAAGTGGTGTGGCCCAGGCCATATCTGCATTACACTGTTATAGTACTCTTATTCTACTTTGAACATCCTATGGAACCCTGGGGTTTGCAGTTTAGGGAGGAGCATTTAGAATTCTCAGCCAGAGAGCTCTTTGGCTTCAATAAACTCCAAATCCCAGAATTCCATAGGATGTTGAAAGTGGAATAAGAGCACTATAACAGTGTAGTGCGGAAACAGCCCAAGAGCTTCCACCAAAAATTTTGAAACTCAGGCAGGCTCGTGTAGGGAGACAGTCTTTTAGATATGTGGACCCAAGATATAGAGGGTTTTAAGAGCTATAACCAGTACTCTGAATCCTGCACAGAAATGGACTGGCAACCTGTAGGTAGGCTGGTTTGCTGTAACCAGACCCTGTCAACAGCTTGGCCATAGCATTTTGGACTGCTGAAGCTTCCTAACAGTTGCCATGGGCAGCTCCATGTGGAGTGTGTTAGAGAGTCCAACTGAGATATAATTCAGACATGTTTTAGCATGACTAGACATCTCAAGGAATGGGTGCAACTGGTGAACTAGTTTTAACTATGCAAACACACTTCTGGCCACTGCTGAAACTTGGGCATCCAGGCTCAAATCAGAATTCAAGAGTACACCCAAGCTGCAAATCTGAGATTTCACGGGGAGCATAACCCTATCCAACACAGATTACTTATCAGGATACTTGCCATGTAGTTGCCACAGTCTTGAATGGTGCATACCTGTTTTGTCAGTGCCTTAAATGTACCATTTGATACACTTAGGACTATAGAATCAGCCACTGTGCATCACCCATGGCACAATGAAACAATAATCAGGCACATTAGTTTAGCATTAGCTCTGGTTGCATGTTCCTGCATGGCAGGGCACTGGACTAGATGGCCCTTGCAGTGCCTTCCAGCTCTATGATTCTACAATTTGATGATATTAACAGAAATACAATTGGTTATACAATGCTGGTATTCAGTAGAAGGTGGTGTGCAATGGCCACTGCATAACCACATGAATGCAGATTTACAGCTTACAAGCATGCTGTAGGATCTTGACCAGTGGATTTTGTGTAAAGCTAAAGTTTTCCTTCACCTTCTATGTAAGCAGTATCTTTGGTGTGTTTCTGTGCATCACACATGTGCCCTCCAACCATCCTGACTTGATAGGCACTGTCCTAATTAATCCTTTGTCATCCCAGTTTTTCAGCTGCTATTAAAGTATCCCTTTTTCTCTCTCCTCCTCCCACTTCCCCACTTCCTCCTTGCCGTTAACTGAGTTCCAAGGGCAAAAGTAACTTATAGTGAGTTAACTCAGTGTGTTGGGGGGGTGAGGAGGAGGAGGAGGAGGAAGAGGAGGAGGAGGAGGAGTTCTTACCTGCCTCTCCCCATGGATTGAGGCAGGGGACAACAATAGAATAACATATGACAATTAAAAACAGAACATCAATTAAAACAGTAGTTAAAATGCATGTCATCTAAAAAAAATTATTACAAATACCTAAGAACAGATGATACATATTTAAAATTCATTGTTAAAATTCACAATTTAAAATCATAAGGATAGGTCTGCCAAAAGAGACTTGTCTTTAATGCTGTTTTAAATTCTGACAGCATCTTCAGATGTTGAGTATCTTCCGGCAGGTCATTCCACAGTTTAGATGCAGCTGAAGAAAAAGTCTTCTGGGTGACCACTGCCAATCTAGTCCTGGGCAGTTGAACTAAATGTCCCCTGGAGGACCTGAGTGTGCAGGGTAGATTATACAGGAGGAGGCAATCCCATAGGTAACCTGGACCCAAACCATGTAGGTCTCACCCTTCCCTGTAGACACAGGCAAAAGAAAACTGGCACAGCATTTCCTCACCTGTCTGTTCTTCCTCATTTATAACTTCTGCCATCTTTAACCCCTTCTGATGTTGTTTGGCCACATGTGCCCAGGTTTTCATCTGTGGAATTTAGGAGGCTATGCCAACATGGTACAGTGGTTTGAGTATTGGACTATGATTTTGGAGACAAAAGCCATTTCCACATGGGGCGAGGGAATCGCCCCGTGATGCTACTCACCAGACTTTTGGTCTCCATGGTCCGGTCCACGCTTCTCTGTAGCAGTCCGTGGCTGCTGCTCTGCACTGCTCCAGGGATGAAAATGGCAGCTTCCGGTTGGTGGAGGGTCTCAACCAACCGCTGAAGCTCGCCAGCCTACAGCCCGCCCCCAGCAGATCGCATATGGGAGCAGGCTCGCAGTGGCGCACTCCATGCTTTTGAAAGACCTGTTTTTAGTGGTCTTTCAAAAGTACGCTGGACGACCACTTGGGGTCATTCGGGAGCGGGCTGGACTGCGGATCTACATTCAGTAGGTCCAACCCAGTCCGGTCCCAGGTGCAGACCTCCTCCCTGGAGGACACTTTGCCCCATTTAAAAACCCCCGTGTGGAAATGGCCAAAGAGTTGAATCCCAACTCAACCATGGAAACCCACTGGGCAACTTTGGTTGGGCAAGTCGCACGGTCTCAACCTCAGTGGAAGGCAAAGTAAACCCCCTCTGAACAACTCATGCCAAGAAAACCCGATGATAAGTTTGTCTTAGGGTTGCCATAAGGCAGAAACCATTTGAATTAACATGCATGTGGCCCTCCAGAAGTTGTTGGATTGCAAGTCCCAACAGCCATAATTGAATGCTGAGAATTGCAGTGAAAAACCAGCATCTGGATGGCCACATCATTACCTCTTCTGCTTTTTGAGACATTGGTGTTTGTCCCTCATCTGCCTTAGTACACTTCACATTATGTGCCTTCTCATTTTTTCACACTATGCCATACTTCAGTCTGGACTATTGCTGACTATCTGCTGGCTCACTTACTCATCCATTTGGGTTCCTGCAGCCAACACGAAGGACTGAAGGTTTGTGTACCCAACACATATGAAGCCATGCAAATTTTGACCTATATCTCCCAGACTCCCTGGGCCAATATGCCTACTGGGTGTCCTGAGAACTGTAATTCAAATGGTATCATTTTCAGACTTTGAGATAATATTCTATACAAACATCTGTGCTGAAGAGTGTTACCCTGATTTCTGGGGTCCCTTGGGGGACACCTCAATGTACTCCATGTGATGGGGAATGGAAACTAGCCAGAGCATGACTATAGCAATGCAAGAGGCAGGGTAACCTAGCGGGGTCTTTTTACCCAGTTTTTACAGGGTCAGGCCAAGCCAAAAACCAAACAAGAATGTCCAATAAATGATTTTATTGAATGAAAATATCATGCAACAATGCAATCACTCACACAGGCACCCAAGAGCTATTAAGAAGCAAACGAGAGGAAATTGGACAGGGGGATATTGAAGGGGTGTAGTTGGGGTAATACTGCATCTTTTCCTGAAGTCCTGGGTCCAGGAAGGCAGCGGAGAAGTGGGGCTCAGCATGGAGAGGGCTGAGGGGATCACTCAACGGACGGAGAAACGGTCTGCTAGGATGACTGGGAGTGATCCAAAGAACCACTCAAAAACTGGGACTATTTGTAGAGGAAAAAGTACCTGGAGGGCTAATCCTTTCCCAGGGAGAACAATGGGTGTTGGAGCGATAATGAAGCTCCACCATGGTAATTTCCTTTGTGTAATGAGATTGCAGAGTGTTGCCAAAGTCCCAAGATCTTCAGCTGTGTTAATTTGTGGTGTGACTTCACGTAAATGGTCCTCGCCTGATGGAATATTTGCTCAACTTGGAGCAGACATGGCGTCTCGGGGCTGAGGACCCTTTGTTTATTGTGGGTTTACACATCTTGAGGTCTTCTGGGGCTATGTGACTGGGGATTTTACTGGCCTGACTTGGTTTTCGATCTTTGACCGTTGCTGCCTACGTGCCCATCCGGGTGACCTCTCAGGCACATTGAATCATATTTTAATATCAAAATTGTAGACCCTGGGACAGGGTTTACCAGTGAGATAACAAGAGCTTCCTATTTACTGGGGATTTGCAGAAAACACCTCACCTGACTTGGAATGAAATACAGTAGCATTCCCACAAATGAATTCTGCTGTATAGTCCACGTGCACATGAACATAATATGTTTTCTTGAATAATCAGGATACTGGTGCACTTAACTGCTTCCTTTAAAAAAGTTGGGGGGAGTTATAACTATATTATCTCCTATTTTGGTGATTTTTGCTTGTGGCTTATCATGTTCCAGTCCAGAAGAAGAGCCAGTCACGATGGAGGGATGGCTGATGGCATTTTGATGCTTCAGCAAATGGTATCCTAACTCTTAGGTCAAACAACATGTGTGATAGTATTCAATGGTGGTCAAGTTCTTTTGTTACCGATGGAAGAAAATCCCACCACAAGCAATTCTTCCATTTCCCTTCCAATGTAACAGTAAGAATTATCCATAGCTTGTAAGAAATAACTCTTTGGTATTCTGCCCAATCTGATAGATTCTAGAAGCTGTAGTCCTCAAAAGCAACTTTTCCAAGCTCTGCATTTTAACTGACAAATTACTCCTCTGGCATACAGCACCCAGAATCAGCTGCCTGAAGATGTAGGGCTGTGCCACCTGGGATTTCTCTCATCACGTATAGGTACATTTATCTGAATGATGTAACAGCGAACACACCTGGTGTAACACTACCCAGAAACTGGTGCCAGAACACGTTGAGCAGTGCCATATTTAGAAGGGTTCATCTCCCTAACAAGATTGGGAGAGCTATGTTCATCCTTTTTAAACCTGACAAAGGAACAGGTATTTTCAAAGTCAGCTTTCTAATAAGGCTTTCAAATTCTTTTTTTTTTTATCTCTCTAAGGACCTTAAAGAGAATTTAAATTGAGAATGAGTGACAGTCTTTGTTCATGTCCACTCTCCCTACATAATTAGCTTTGTGCTGGAGACACTGGACAGCATGAGACAACTAAGGTTAATGCTCGGAGTGCTGCGAACCATTCTCTTATTTTCTGAGTTAGCTCTCAATAGATGTAGCTTGTTAGGGTATGTCTAGTGTCTCCAAAGAGCTCTGGAATTTATACTTATTTATATGCTTATTTACAGGCTGCCTTAGAATATACCCTCACAAGGCAACTTACATAACAATAAAAATGCAATTTTAAACCAAAATCTGGTAGCATCACAGCAGTGATATCAAAGCATAGGGTGGTTAAAAATCAGTAAAGATAACATGGAAAATTACTGAACATTTTGGAAAGATGCCTTAAATGTAGACCAACAATGATTTTAAAAACTCTAGAAGAAGCAGTGCAACACAAATAAGTTTTAAAAATTCACTTAAACATTTGAAGATATGAGATGATGCATACATTAGTAGGCACTGAGTTCCACAACCTGGGTGTCACCATGGAGAAGGCTTGGTCTCCCATACCAGGCAGCTGAATGAACCTTAGAGGCAACCTACAAATAGGCTTCCTGGGACAGATCTAACTGTCTAGACTGGTCCCTATGTGTGCAACTTTCCATTAAAAAAAAAAAAACTGCTCCAAGAATCAAGTCAGTATTCTTAGCCATTCAACATATCCAGCTGTTACTGGACTGTTTTAGTTTCTCTCACCCAAATCCCCTTCCTTTCAGGCAGTTTCTTTGCCCAAAGTTTTTTTTTTTTTTGTACTTCTGCAAAACTTGTGGTTTCTCTGCATCTTCTGATAAACCTCCATCTTCTGCATAGATGGCTCAGCTTTGGCTACATAAAGACGCACACTTGAAGAATGAGTTTGCTGTTAGTAAATAAGGTGTACGCTTTGATTAGACTGCAACTTGTTGCAATCATCAGTGTATCCAAACTTGGAAAAGTGTAGTAGCTTGGCATACAGACCTAACAATAAGTTGAACAGTATATTACCACTACTCCTGAACTTACTGCACAGCCTCTGAAGTCCCCCTGTGTGACTATTCTGTGCCTCATGGTGAGCAGGCAGGATCACAAAGGCATCTGTGTCCCCACAGCAGATATATAATGATTACATCAGCTGAAATCTGGCAGAGTCTTCTGGAGGTCTCAGTGCTGTTGTAATTATTTCATGTCTGCCTATGGGAACATAGTCTGATGCTTAACTTGCCACAATGCACAGAAGGCATGGGGGAGGCTTTAGAGGCTGTGCAATAAATTGGGAGCGGGGACTTTGGGCACTGCAGAGGAAAGAAGGAAGGGAATACCAACTTCCGCAGAACCCACAAAGGACATACAGAGATGTAAGGGAAACTTAAATGTGTGTATGCCAGTAACAGGGTGCCAGCCCCAAAACTCCCATATCAAAGGGGATTCAGGGAGTTGTAGTCCCCAAAATTAAAATTTCTAAGTTGTAAGGTATGCTGCCATTTTCTGTCCATGTATGTTAATCTCCATCCTTTATAAGGAAATAAAGCAGAAATCATGTGCTATGTTTTAGCCAGCATGCTGACAGTGACATACACAGGTATAAGTCCACCTTATGTTTGTTTATGTCTGTTTCACCTTTCCACAATAATCAAATTCCCCTAGACACTCCTGGTTTTGCTTTGATAGCCTCCATGACAGCCAGTAGAGAACTGGAGTATCAGAGAATCCAGATGGAGACCAGTGACATCTTCAACCAAGACCCTGACGGATTTCAGGGCTAGTTTAGCGGATCCAGGAGAGGCCATCTGCAATTGTACCCTCTAAGAGATGGGAATTGTTGAAGGAGGCTATGACTGCTTCCGCCAACATTTGCCACCTGAAGCATTTGTCTCCCTAATGGCAGGGAGAATTATACAAGCAAGACTGTACTTCAGTTGCAGTAGCCCAGAAAAAGCTTTAGTTGTCACATAAAAATATTTAGAGAAAGATCCACAGAGCCCTGAACAAGAAGAATGTAAAATAGAAACAGTATAGGCTGTATATGCATCATATGTATCTGCATTTATCAGCTGATCATTGCATCCCAACACATCATGACATTCTGAGATCGTGCTAGGAGAGTAGATGGTGTGCCCCATCCTTTGTAAATGATCTAATGGTACTGTGCGTCCTCGACCAATATCATACAGCATCTTACCCACTGTAGTTGTTGTTTGTTGCCAAATCAGTTTTAATGAGAGACCTCCAAGATCCCTAGTCATCAGCTCAGATCTTGCAAAACTGAGGACTGTGGTTTCATTGATTGAATCAATCCACCACTTGTGTGGTTTCCCTCTTTTCCTACTGCCTTCTGCTTTACCAAACACTATCATTTTTTCCAATGAGCCACATTGTCTCATAATACACTCAAAGTACCTTAGACACCTTCACTTCTAATTAAAGTTATGTCTTGATTTGCTCTAAGATGTGTTCATTAGTCTTTTCACCAGTCCATGGTATCCACAGGACTCTCCTCCAGCACCTCTTTTCAAAACAAGTTTATTCTCTTCCTGTCAGCTTTCTTCACTGTCCCACTTGCACAGCAATCAGAAATTCGTTGGTCTGAATGATTCTGACCTTGGTATTTAATTACATATGTTTACACTTGAGTATCTGGTTCCTTCACAGCAGCCTTTTCAAGTCTTATGGCCTTTCTGCCCTACACTGTTATGGTGCTGTTATTCCACTTTCAACATCCTGTGGAATTCTGGGGTTTGTAGTTTGTACTGGAGCCAAAGAGCTCTCTTGCTGAGAATTCTAAAGGCTCCTCCCTAAACTGCAAGTCCCAGGATTGCATAGGATGTTGAAAGTGGAATAATAGCACTATAACAGTATAATGGAGAAAGGCCTTTAGTCATCTTCTGATTTCTTGACCACAGTCTCCATTTTGATTAATGATTGAGCTGAGGCACAAAAAAATCTTCAACTATTTCTGTGTCTTTACTCACTTTAAAGTTATGTAAATTATCTGTGGTCATTATTTTTATCTTCTTACTATTTAACTGTATTCAACTTTTGCACTTTTGATGAACGATTTATTTAGAAAAAACAACAACACCTCTTTCACCTTTCTTTGTTAGGAATTATTCAGACCAAACTTATTTCCCAAAGAGTGAAGCTATTCTGAGCTCAGGAGGACCACCCAAACGAAAGCAGGCCATACACTTCTGGGCAATACTGTCTAGATCTACAGAGAAGAAACCTCCTGTGGGGTTTTGCCTTTGATTGGACCAAGCATTCATTAATTGGGTCTCAAGCTGATTCCTCACACAGCGTTTCTCTATATGCTCCCCTGCTAGAGAGGCAGCCAACATTTCAAGCTGAGTTTATGTGAACAACTTGGATAACATTTCCCCCCTGAGAGTCATGTTATAAAACTGTGCTTATAAAACCATTACAGGCAACATAGGTGGGTTAGGTCATGCTGTATCATCAAGCTTCCCCCACCCCTTCCATGTTGGTTAGAAAACCAGGATGCGTTCTCAGCTGAAGTATGCAGGTTTTCAGAGGGGGGATGTGTCAGATCTTTAAAAGAGGTTACTTATGAAACCTTAGAGGTATCTTGAAATCAGAAGAGAGAAATAAATTAATCTCCCTGTTGATCATGCTAGCATTTCTGGCTTCAAAGACTGTTTAAAAACGTGTAGGTGCCAATGCTGCTCTACAGTTCCAACAAGTTCCCTCCAAGAAAAAAAATACTCTGCATTTTGTTTAATCCCCAGAGCCCTGAAGGAACTAGCCAGCAATAAGCTCGCTATAGAGAGCATCTGTTCAGTTTCATGGAAGCCAGCACTAAGTAGTTGTTGCTGGCACTGCTTTCCTGCCTTGGCAGTCTGGTGCCACATGGAATCTCTGCAGAAGCCCTGTAGGAAAAGTTCTGAGGCACAGCACAAAGAAAACCTGTTATTGGGGTTATATTTTATAGGTCTTGTTTTACACTACTGGGCAAAACAAATGGTAAAAGTCACTCAGCTTCAACAGTAAACCACAAAGCCTCTCCTTAGCTGTGCACTTTTGCACTTTGATGAATTTGATGAACTGCCTGAGTACTATATCCAATTGTTTTAAGGGCAGCACCCCTGCCCAACTATTGTGTTTTCTGTGAGGTTCAATGAGTAGCTCCACATGGAGAGATGAACATATGACAGTTGGTTTGACATACTGATGAGCTGGGCTTGGTTATGTCTCCTCATACTTTCCACAATATTCAAGTGTGCAGCGGAAAGGAAATACATACAAGATCATGAAATCAGTTAAACTGCACCCTGGCCTAAAATCTGTTGTTTAGTGCCAACAAAAGGAAATAAACTGAATCAATTATCTGGCTGAGGAGTTAACACACAGGTAAATCCACTTGATTCTATAGCAGTGGTTCTTAAGCTGGGGTCTGTAGACCCCCCCAAGGGGTTGTAATGTCTTCACGGGGGTCTGCAAAGGCTGCTCAACTTGTCACCTCCCCACAACAGAGGGGCCATCTGACAGGAACCAAGGCAAAGGCAATTGGGTAGGCTGGCTGGGCTTGCACATTGCTGTTCAATCCAGCTCAGCCATAAATTGGCAGGAAGAAGCAGGAGAAAAGTCTTCTCCTTCCCACCAATGTCTCAGTGGGAAGTGTGCATTTACTTATTTTTCCATTCTCTCTCAATTTGAAGACCTTTAATGAGCAAACTTAAATAAATATTTGCTGTCCTTTGGGGTTTTAAATCTTGAGTTAAGTCTTGAGGGTTCATGGCAACCAAAGATATTTAAAGGAGGGCCCTGGTAATGAAAAGGTTAAGAACCACTGTTCCATAGGATTCATGCTGCTATCTTAAACCTGTTGCTTGCAAGCAAGACTTAGGTCATTTCTGCACTAGACTGTTACAGTGCTATTATTCCACTTTCAACATCCTTGAGGCCCCTCCCTAAACTACAAAACCCCAGGATTCCATAGGATGTTGAAAGTGGAATAATAGCACTGTAAGAGTCTAGTGCAGAAATGGGCTTACTTTTGCATTTTGCATGGAAAGAACTGTGCGGGGACCCGCTGTGGGTCAGGTCCATCATTCCTGAAAAGGGGAAGTTTCAGCCTCCCACACCCAACACAGTCAGTCCACCAGCCCACATATATAATGACTAAATTCACTTAGTGAATTTAGGAAGGAGGTGGCTAGAGCTGTGGATTTAAATCTCTCCTAGTCGTGTATGTTAACTCTGGCATTTTTACTTGTGAGTAAAAAGGAAAGTAATGCTTTTCCTGCATCCTGTGTATTTACGTAATATTTCCTTTCAAATCCACTGTGCTTGAACCAGCAAGGTTGAAGGTATGATCTCCTGCTCCCTCTACTGGCCAGAAGGGAGCTTGCTTGCCTCTTTGGACCTTTTTGTCCCATAATATGGGCTTGTCAAGCACCTACTGGTTACCATCACCCCTATCCCTGTAATGCCAAATGGTGAACTGCATTCAAACTGAGAGAATTCTCAGAAGGCTTAAGTCTAAAACTTAAGGATTACTACCTGAGGGGGAAAAGTTAAAAATAATAAAACAGAGGAGTACATGAGGCCTTGAATGCTGGCAAGATTTCAATATTTAGAGTGGTTTCTGTTTTCTTACTTACTGTTAATCTTTGTTATTTCTTCAATGGATTGGCTCAAAAGAAGTTTCTTTGCATTTGATTTGGCATCCTTGACTCAAAGAGATTGGAAAGGGTCTTTCTTTCCTTCTAGGAAAAAAGGAAAGTTACTTTTTGGACTATACCTCCAGGGAATTCTGGCAGTTGTTGCCCATAAAATATTTTCCCATGCTCTGGAATTGATATAACGACATGCTGAACCCCTTCATAACTGAGCACTGATAGGATAATGTCTCAGACCAACGGCATCATCCTACCATCCCTCACTTCCCATGGCTCCCTTATCATGTCAATTACAATCAGTCTTTTCAGCAGTAACTTTCCAACACTCTTATCCCATTGATAGACCAATTTACTACAGTCATCTCCAACCAAAAGGTCTACTTAATCAAAGGCGGTGATTTTGCGACAGTAAGGATTATTTTTAAAAGCCAAAACAAAGATTATTGAAGGATGAACTGAAGGAATGTCTCGCCCAGAATTGCAGAGAGTTAGTGGCGCTTTGCTCGGTGCCTGTTTCAGACACAGGCACCACCCAGCCTCACCACCGCAGCCTCTGAAGTTGGCACCCTCAATTTAAGCTCCCAGGAGTTTAACAAGATGCTTGTGGTGTATAATAAACACAAAACTCCTCACATGCAAAACAGGCATACACATACACACACCCCAAACCCAGCCCTATGGCATTTCCTGCTTCCAAATTTAATGGGCACCATACAACTTTGGGCTTTTGCTGTTCACAGTAGTTAAGTTATAACATGAAATTTGTGGGCATTTGGAGTTCTAAATACAGAACAAAGAATAGCATCATCTAGGCAAAGGCAGCCTCAGAAAATACCTTTAAGCACTGCTCTCTGATACTCATTGCTCTAGGTTTCTGTCCTGAAAGTGAGATAGCCTCTTTGTTCAGCATTCTCCAGTGAAGTAGACCAAAATCTGGAAGTAAAACTTCTCTGCTTTTTCATCGGTGTTCCAAAATCTCATGCAAGTAACTTCTGAAAGAGGCTGGTTAATTTTCCAATGACTTAGGCAGCCCATATTGGAGCAGGTGGTCTTTCAGATATCGTAGTTCCAAGCCATTTAGGACTTTGTAGGTCTGAGGTAAAGCACTTCATCAGATAGGCTCAGAACCCTCTGCAAAGGTCTCTCGTTTACATTTGAATAATGTGTTGCAGTGTTACTTAACTCAGTCATCATTTTATACTTCCTTATAATTGTCATTTTATTTACCAAAAGGAAAAAAACCCCTCACAGTTTTGATGACATCCATTTGTTTATCATAGAGACAAGATAATTTATTTCTATGTATTTGTATAGTTGCCTTTCAACCTCTGACAACCTCAGGAATTTCCTAGGGTTGTCTTAGGCGGGGAATACTCAGAGCTGGTTTTGCCAGTTCCTTCCTCTGAAATATAGCCTGCTTGGCCATACAAGTACTAATCAGAGCTGACCCTGCTTAGCTTCCAAGATCATATGGGATCTAGTGACTTTAGGATATTTATTTCTTTTGCTAATGTGTTTTCTATGACTGAAGAAAAGAAGGCAATCTTCTCTTGGCTCAACTGCAGTTATGGGATAGTTATGTGGAATCTATTAGGACTGAAGGATTGTTATTATCATAATCTTTATATCCCTTTATTGATACAATCAACATAAAGATTTAATAATTTTTATTATCAGAAGTACAGTAGAGTCTCGATTATCCATCCTTCGGTCATCCGACATTCCGGATTATCCGACGTCGCGGCTGCTTGGGGGCGTGGCTGTAGGCATTTCCACGTCCCCAGACACGCCCCAGACACACCCTCAAACATGGTGGCCGCGATGGGCCTCCAGATTATCCGACATTTTTGGTTATCCGACTATCAGCCCGCCCGTTTATGTCGGATAATCGAGACTCTACTGAAATATGTATTTTTATGTATATTTATTTATTTATTACTATTAGCATTTATCTTATATTTGTTATCTATTTATTATCTTCATCTCTTAATAAATACATTTATTTATTTGTAAATATCTTTATTTATATAGATATATAAATATCTTTATTTATATAGAGGTTACAGATCAAAATATAGTACAGTTATTCAGCATTATTCAGCATTAACATGGAATTAACTACCAACCACATTTAACAACCATTGAGAACATGAGGATTCATACAACAGCAGGGATAACAAAGAACTTAATTTGAATCCAATCCACCGTACCCTCTGATATTTCACAGATAAAACCCAGGACATATGTGGCCAAACAGTATCAAAGTGTGGTCAACATGTCAAAAGTTATTAATGAGGAAGAACACACATACTAAGAGAAACTGTAGCAGTTTGCTTTTGTCTGCTGGGAACAAAAAGATTCTGTTCCCTTCTCTCTCTCCCTTCTATTGAGTTAATTGCATACAAACTACTTTTGTATGTTGAACACAATTTGCTGCAACTGAACCAAGCTGAAGACAAAGGAGAATAGGAGGAGAGAGAACTGGGGGCATTTTAAATTCATCTGAAAAAGCGGGATGATACAGGATTAATTAGGATTGTCTCCACCAAATTAAGATAGTTGGACTCACCCAGTTCACTGAAGTAGAATAGTTACTCATAGCCAGACAGTACAATCTTCAGTGGTGGACACCCAGGTCATTCTTGTTCCTCAGTTCTACATCTTGCAGCCATGATGTGTTTTAGACAGGGAAGATGCAAAAATATACCAGCTGGAACTCAAAGCACCGATGGCCTAATCACAAATGCATGAAACAGAATTAGAGATAAGGAGCATAACACTAGGATTTAACTGGTTTTGTCCATGTTCTGCATGCATTTTTGCCACTTCAGCTAGTTACATTGGCAGCAAGACAAGGTAGACATTATGTTCATCAGCAAGAAAGTTAGCCTGGGGTTGGGATTACAACCTCTTCTGCATGAGGCTGCACTCTCTCTAAAGATGAGATTCATATTTTGGGGGTGTACTTGGACCCAGAAATCTCTTGAAAAGCCTGGTACCTTCTGTAGCCAAGAGTGCCATTGCCCAATTCCAGTTGGTGTGCCAGTTGCATCCTTTCCCAGGAAGGGCACATTTGGCCACAGTGGTTCATGTTTTAATTACTAACTGATTAGACTACTGTAATGCACTCTATATGAGGCTGCCCTTGAAACTACAGCTTGGAAGCTACACTGTAGAAACGCAAAACGCAGAATCCCGACTGGTATAAGGTGTGCATTTTAGAGGCCATATAATACTGGTCTTACAAGAACTTTACTAGCTTCCAGTTTACTTCTCAGCTCAGTTCATGGTGCTCATCTTGATCTACAAAGCCCTAAATAGCTTGGGACCAGGATGTCTGAAAGACCACCTACTCCTATATGAGGGTCCCCTGAAATCCAAGATCCTCAAGGGAGACCCTGTTGTGCATCCCACCATCCCAAGAGGCTAGGCCAGAGGTATGTCTGGCAGGGCTTTCTCTGCAGCTGCACCCCAAATGTGGAACTCCCTCCCAAGAAAGTTAGGTTGGCTCCATCTGTTCTGAGTTTCTAATGGGCAGTGTGCCATTTTGCTTGGCCTTTGGTTCTTAAAATCAGAGGTCACTGCTCTGGATATTTCTAACTGTTTGTTAGAGCTTCTTGAACTATTTTTAAAGAGTTTTATTTTCTTTTAATTATTTTTAGTCATATAGTTAAATGTTTTAAATGTTTTCATTTGTTATACATCACCTCTGAGCACCTGGTGGGTTGAGAGGCAGTATACAAATGCCTTAAATAAATACAGCCCTCCCTCCTTATTTGCAGGTTTAACCTTCGTGTATGCGATTATTCACAAGGCATGCACTTGCTTCTCCACCCATTCTCCTCCTCCCATTCCTTTGCCTTTTGCCCAGGTGCTTGTGCCTTCCTTCTCTGCACCTAGGCAAAAGGCAAGGGAATGGAAGAGGGAGCACACACATGGAGAAGGAAGGTGTGCGCATGCTTCCTCCCCTATTCCATTACCTTTTGCCTGAGCATGGAGAACGCTCACTGAGGCAAAAGACAAGAGAATACAAGGAGGAGCACTGCACAGAGAAGGCAGGCAAGTGTGTACCGTCACAACCCCCATTCCCTTGCCTTTTGTCCAAGCACAGAAAATGCTTGTCAAGGCAAAAGGCAAGGGAATGGAAGAGGGAAGGACCTCATGGAGAAGGAAGGCACACGTGTGCTTTCCTCCTGATTCTCTTGCCTTTTACCCAGGCATGGGCCCTTTTCACACGGCATTTCTGAATCGAAAGGGCCCCTTAGCGTCACGTAAATGTGAGGAGCAGTCCATACGATGCACTCACATTTACGCGACGCTCAGAACCCAACGTGGACCGCGCACGCATTTTTTATTTTCAGCTTAAAGCCGAAGATGCTGCACGGTCGTGCATTGCTCTGGGGCCTTGCACGCACTTACCTGGTGTGCGGAGCCTCGGGAGCTGGGCCGGTCGCGCTTCTTGTGCAGTACAGGCTGGGAAAGGTCACAGGCTGCACTGCAGAAGGAAGAGGCGGGGTGCTCGCGTGACCAGGAAGCCACTGTGGAGCCCAAGCAGGAGGAATGCAAGTGCATTCCTCCGAAGTCTTTGTGCGCGAGCCCTGCTGCCCAGCACCGGGAAAAGGTAAGGTGCGAAAAGGGCCATGGAGAACTCTTAACGAGGCAAAAGGCAAGGGAATGGGAGGGGGAGCACAAGGAATCAAAGTCATTCACAGTTTTTTTGCTTTCTCAAGGGTTCTGCATCCCAAACCCTTGTGAAGGTGGAGAGGCCATTGTAAAATAATGAATAACACTTTTAACAAGGGAATTATCAAAGCATGGAAAAGTCATTGTCTTGGACAACTCCTCAAACCTCTTAGACAGCACAGACATTGGGATTCCAGTTATCTGTAGTTCAAAACTGTAATTTCCAAGTGGCACTGCTAGATTTACCTGTCTCTCTTGCTATGGATGTGATACCACTAAAGCAGTACAAACTACAGCACACGAAGATGTTAGTTCTCATGAATGATCTCCTCAACTTTGCACAGAATGGTTTTCCATGGGAACTTAAGCTGGCCTACTTTCTGGTCTCCCTTTTCTGCAGGTAAAGGCCTTTTAATTTAAACAGGAAGATTTTTGATTAATTGCTTGAGGATAGTTTTTCAATGGGATGTGTGCACTGTACTATCTATCTTTAATTTTATATTTTAAAATGATTTTGCACCATCAGAAGTAATGCCATTTTAATATGATAGCTTGTTGAAATGCGTTTTAACTTTTTGTCAGATTTTTAGCTTTACCTTGTTTTAGCTTTGTTGTAAGACACCTTGAGTCTCATGTCAGGAAAAAGTGGGATATAAATATATATATAAAAAAACTTTTAACATACAACTACATTATGGTTTACTCACATTGCTAAGGTTGCATTCTTAAATAAATGTTTTAAAGTTATTGCATATGGTGCTTATATCAGCCTTTCAAATCTATACATATCACTAAAAAAACCCACAAGATACAAAGGTTAAAATGAGATTAAATAATTTAAAAAGTAAAACCAAATTAAAACTAGATACACTCCTAAATACACTCCTTTGAATGCTGAAGAATGTTCAAAGGACAGAGACACATGAACAAAATCCATGCAGTTTTACCCCTGTATTATTATAGCTTAAACATAGGCCATTTCCACACTACCCTGTTATAACGCTATCATTCCACTTCAACATCCTATGGAATGCTGGGGTTTGTAGTTTAGGGAGGGGCATTTAGAATTCTCAGCCGGAGAGCTCTTGGGCCTCAGTAAACTACAAACCCCAGAGTGCCAAAGGATGTTGAAAGTGGAATAATAGCACTATAACAGGGTAGTGCAGAAATGGCCATACTCTGAAATTTCAGAGATTGCATATGTTAGGTCATGTAAAGGTTAATGTAGACACTAAATATCGTTTTAAGAAGAATAACTTATTGTACTGGTTGCACTGTGTCATGGATGTCTGGTCAAAACCTGGACCTCTGCTGAAAGTTCAGAGGAAAAACTGGGAGGTTTTGCTGTGAATGTGCCTCCCATGAAATCTACCAAAACTCTGATATGGCAACCATAAGCCATAGGTAAGCACATCAATTAGACAAAACATCACTTTACATTTTTTTTCAAATGAATATTGTATTTTAAAGTTCCTTATTATGATTATATTTTATATACCTCACAATAACTGAAGAGATGGGTGCTGCTGCTGAATGCTCAAGTGAACTCTGAACTGCAGAATGGGAAGGAGCTAGTTTCTGGTTTCTTTAAAGGTTGATTCTGGACAAAAGAAATGAGAAGAGCAGAATCAGGTGCTGTGCTGAGCCATATCTGGTTGGTACATTTCTTCATGATTCCTAAGCCGAGCTTCCTCCTCAAAGAGTACTTGCCCGTAGAAAAAACATACACAGTTACTAAGGTATGCAAATCTAGTTGTGTCACCTTTGTGATGACTCTTTTTAGCTAATTGTCTAGTACAGTGCTGCTCAAATTTTGCTCCTCCAAATGCTTAGCACTACAGGTCATGCAATCTCTGATCATTTGCTGTGCTGGCTGGGGCTGATGTCTATTGGGGAGAGTGTTGGAGTCTGAAACACCTAGAATACCAACATTTGAGAACCAATGGTCTAGAGATCAACAGTGGTCTGGGGTCAGAGCATGAGGCAGGGGGGTTTCCTGAAGAAATGAGGCGCTCCACCCTTGTTGGAGCACTGGTGGTCTAGACTAATGTTGTAAGAAGACTCATACTCAAGAGAAGCTGTATTACACTTCTTCAGTGAGACTCCAAAGAAAGAAGTGATTGGATAAACAAGAACACTTTCCCATACCCTCCAACATTTCACAATGAAAATAGGGGTGCATGTGTCCAAGCAACATGGAAATGTGGTCAAGATGGCAAAAGTTATTAACAAAGAAGAACACACAAGCTATGAGAGGCTGCAGCAGTTTGCTTTTACTGGAGCCTACTGCGAAGGGCAACTTTCTGTGGCCTCCTCTTCTCTCCCCTCTGCTGAATTAATTGAATGCAAACTGCTTACTGCATGTTGATCTTAGTTTGCAGCAATTGAAATAACCTGAGGACAAAGGAGGGAGCAAAGAGAAACTGGGCCATTTTAAATGCAGCTGAAAAAGTGGCATGGTAAATGGGGACAGCTGAAGAGCATGTTGTCCTCTCAAGTTTTCTAATCTTCCTTATGAATCCAAAGAATTGGAAAACAGGGTGGCCCTTTTGTGATGAAGTAGCTTAGGTTACCTCACACCTCATAATATACTGCTAATTTTAATTTTAACCCATGTAGGAAAGTCCTAAATGTAAAAATTGTTCTGTTACCTGTTCAAAGAACAAGAGCTATCACAGCCTTGAAAAACCATTATTCTGTTTAATTACTCTGTGATATAAGCTTCTGCATTTTGTTTGTCTTTTAATTCATGATGGTTAGATTCTAATCAGTAATCCCTCTCCTATGAAAAATATGTTCCTAAGTAACCAGTTCAACATTGTGAACATAAATGCATGCACATGCGTACACACAAAAGCCCACTGGATGAAACCTTAGGCTTGACACTCCTGATAAATGTTACATGCCAATTTAGTTCCCACAATATTTTTTTTTTAAAAAAAAATCCCCACTGGGGGGAAAAAGTGGGAGGGAGAAGAAATTTAAAAGAGCACCGCCTAATTCAGCAGCTACATCAGTGTAAGGAGCTCTATGATTATGGTGAGAGAAAGAGAGCAAGAGAGAGAGTTTAATGTGTCTTTCAAACTACTGAGAGCTTGACGAGGAATGTCTGATGGATTTTTTTCTCTGTTTGTTGCTTGTTTCTGATTCTTCAGATTAACGTTGTCAGAGGTTTATGGTGCAGAAAATCTTGGATAAAGTAATCCAGACATATTGGTTGGAGAAAAGGGATTTAAACCATTACAGCCTCCAGCAAGGTAATTCTGACAATTTACCTATGATTCTTTTATACATTTGCTTTTGTAAGGGAGGGAGTGAATAATTCTGTATGTTGGATAATCAGATGTTTTGCATGGTTGGGGGGGGGTTGCCCTTAAGTGTATGTATAGCGGAATTGTGATATGAATTTCACCAGTTTCTTCACTATGATGTAAATTCCATGCATTGTGAACCTGCCCACAAAGTACACAAACACACACAAAATAAATTCAGTGTTCACAAAGCTTTAATAAATATTCTCTGACATCCTCAAAGTTCTTCTACAGTCTGGGCAGTATGTTTAGAATGAATGTAGCGCTTGCAAATCCTTTTAGGAGTCA
This sequence comes from Iguana delicatissima, assembly GCA_948472985.1. Lineage (NCBI taxonomy): Eukaryota > Metazoa > Chordata > Lepidosauria > Squamata > Iguanidae > Iguana > Iguana delicatissima. Next base: position 80,987 of record CAOKZL010002829.1, on the reverse strand, counting down.
ATTTTATTCCACCCCCCCGCCTACTCTCTGTCTTTAATGATTAAGTTGTTCAGTTAGAATTGCATAAATACTACATTATTTTTCTGCTGTAATACATCTTATGTTGGTTTGGGCATCCAGTCTTTTCACTGGATGTTACATAACTTTGGGAAGAGACAGGGAGAAGAGGGATTGATAAAGCTATGTCTGTGTGTATGGCGATAACCTCTGTCTCCCTGCTCCACAGTCCTCCAATGCCCAAGTATAATTTTGTGCCGAATGGCTGCTATGCTATAAGACTTTGAAGAGGTCTAACATTATCAAGCCTGTCACAGCAGCTCACCTTCTCCCAGAGAGATTGGATTCTTGATAAGTCTCTACAATGTGATTTGTGTCAGACCAGTAGCAACATGTTTGAACTGCTCCAAGGAACCTTTTAAGAGAAGGAAAGAAGACGTTCTGAAAAGCTGCTGATATTTATGGTAATTGCACCATTTTTGGTGCAAATTAAAGGACTACAAATTTGGAAGTGGGGGAATCCCTTGAGGACTTCTTTCTTTCTTTCTTTCTTTCTTTCTTTCTTTCTTTCTTTCTTTCTCCCTTCCCCCTCACATTAATTGGAAAATCAAACAGGTTCCTGAGCAGCAAATCAGAAAGCAGCTAAAATGTCATCATTCATTAGCATGTCAAACCAGAGCAAAAGGAATTCAGTCAAGTCACAAGATTTTCCAGTGGAATTTCACAGCAAATATAATCAGACAGCATGCATTTACATTGTGCCATGGTAAAATAATTTTTAAATGTATGTTTGTATATAGTACACAGAGTGACTTCCTGCATGCCTTTAGGCAGTGGAGAGTTTATTTCAATATCCAGTTCATAGTTAGATGAAACAAAACAAAAAGATAAACTGTGGTCCAAATTGGGGGGAAAAATACTAGACCATAATACCATTTTCTGAATGCAGATTGCTGCCAGATTTCAGATGGACAAGTTTCTCATTTTATTTTAATATGATTTGAGGAATTGTTTGGGTAAAATGGTGGATCTGGAATAAAAAGGAAACACATTCATCTTTCTCGTTCTTTTTTCGTAAATAAAACCTAACTATCAAAGTGTTTTTAAGATGACTCTGAAAATGGGCTAAAATGAGCCATTAAAGCAACATGATCAGATGCTGTACAGGTAAACACCCACAAACCAGATAGACAAAGAGTGTGTTTTGCAAAATCCCTTGATATCTACTAAGTGTTGGAACAACAATACATCAGCTCCCATTTAAAAATCAGGATCTGAGCCAATATGAAACAGTCAGAGAATCAATTTAGCCTCAATTCAGCTACAGGGTATTTCACTCTGTGGTTAGTAACATATCATTGGGCTTCGCTTTGTTTGTATTTGCTCTTTCCTTACCTTCCTCTTTCAATGTGGATAATGGTGGTCTTGGTGTCTGAAAAGCTGCATTCATCAATGGCTTAAACTGAATCATTTTGTTTGATGCTGGAGACAAACTGAAAGCAATTGGATTGGAATTAAAGATCCACTTGTGGGCTGCTGTCAATATATGCTTAAAGTGGAAAGGGGAGGGCTAAATCCCCTACATGAGCTGCACTTTTTATGTTTATATTACTAACAAACTTACCCAAAGGAAGATCGTGATCCATTTTCAATTTAGGACTTACAGTAGAGGCAGGGATTCTGTGGTACTCCAGATGTTGTTGGACTCCGTCATGCTTTAAAATCTGTATGTTGTGACCATCATGCTTTTACAGCTGCACTCCTATAGAGAAAGAGAACATTATTATCTGGCTACTTTCATCTGTGAAAGCAGCTCATCTCCTGCATGTACCTTTTGAGGATGATAGTCTAGTAATAAATTCTTTACTTCAGAGTCTAAGGCAGGGGAGAGGATCGTGTGGCCTTCCAGATTTTGTTGGACTGCAACTGCCAACATTCTTCACATTGGACATGCTGGCAAAGACTGCTGAGAGTTGTAGTCCAGCAACATCAAGGATATATGATTTCAACTGGTCTAAGGTATGGTCTAAACTAGGGATGGGCAACCAGAGCAGGTCTAGGGGATGACTATCTGCCCCAGAACTTTCCAGTGGCCACACAGACTTCCAAAAATGCCCAAAAAAATCAAAATCTGGAGATAGCTGGAAATTCACATCTGGTTTTGAAACACGGAGAGGCAGTTGTTTCATTTTTGTCAAATTAAACAGCTTAGCAGAGAGCTAGAGTCTATTTAAAAGAAAAGTTGTCTTTCCTGGGGGCTTCTAGAAGAGGAAGCTCACTTTTTTTGGTCAGCAAAAGCACAATCTGGGGAGTCTGGAACAGTTGAAGGCTACCAAAATAGCTTGGGGTCTACATGTGCCCCCAGGACCATGCTTTGTTCAACTTCAGATTTAAAAGCCCTTTCACATTAAACAATTATTAGCACTATGATTCCACTTTCACTGCCCCAGCTGCATCCTATGGAATCCTGGGGTTTACAAACTCTAGAGCAGTGGGTCTAAACCTTGGCTCTCCAGATGTTTTGGACTTCATTTCCTGAAAGTGGCAGCCAGTATGGCCAATGTTCAGGAATTCTAGGAACTGTAGTACAAAATACATGGAGAATCAAAGACTGAAAACCACTGCTCTAGAGTTCTCTCACTGAGAATTCTGAATACCTCTTCCTAAATGCCCTAAAGGCACCAACTCCTATCTGATCTTGGTGGCTAAGTAGAGTCAGGCCTAGTTAGTACTTGGATGGGAGACCCCCAACAAATACTAGGTACTGAAGGTGTGTTTCAGAAGAAGGAACTTGAGCTGCATCTGGGGACGCTCAAGAAGGAAAAACACCTCTAAGAAAACCCTATGAAATTCATGGGGTCATCATAAGTTGACAGGTGATCTAAAGACACACACACACACACACACACACACACACAAAATAAAAACTACAAGTCCCAGGATTCCATAGGATGGAACTATAGCAGTTAAAATGGAGTTACAGTGCTATAATTGCCTAGTGTGAAAGAGCTTTGAGTCATTTGTAGAGATCGGTCCTCTAAACTGTACGGTATTTGTTTGGGAAATTTGTAAGGTATATTGTTTTGAACACATTTGAAGGTTTTCACTGGTTCTTAATAGTTCCTTCTGAGAAACATATTTTGCACAATGCTGAGTATACTGATTCTTATCCAATATATGTTTCTCCTACACAAATTCCACCAGGGAAAAATGTGATTGTGGGAGCAATGGCTGGGAACTTGTGCTCAAGTATTATTACTGGCAAAGTCAAGGCAGTACATTCCTTTGGCTGGAATGATTTGACATCCAATTAGTCTAACAAGTTATTAATGTCAACTGTTTGTTAATTTATTTATTTATTGTCAAGAATTATATTTATTTTTTGTATTTCCAGTCAAGAAACATTTCATCATGTGATGTTTCTGCAAGAATAAATTTAGCAAGCTAGAATCCTCTGTATAGCCAGAGTTGTTAGATACTCTTTGTATTTTGAAACCAACCATTTCAGTGTGAGAAATAGACCTTTATAAGGTAGCTGCAGTGCTGTAGTGGTAAATTTTGATGTGCAGGTAGTCCCCTTACCCACATACCAAAAGAGCGCCCCCAAATGCAGCTCAACAAACTAGGGCCATTTCCGCACGGGGCGAGGGAATCACCCCATGACGCTACTCACCGGACTTTTGGGCTCCCCGGTCCGGTCCACGCTTCTCCAGAGCAGTGCGTGGCCGCCACTCCACACTGCTCCAGGGATGAAAATGGTGGCTTCCAGTTGGTCGAGGATCTCGACCAACTGCTGAAGCTCGCCAGCCTAAAACCCGCCCCCAGCAGATCGCAGGCTCACACCAATGCGAGCCTGAGAATCTGCATAAGGGAGCAGGCTCGCAGTGGCGCGCTCTGTGCTTTTGAAAGACCTGTTCTTAGCGGTCTTTCAAAAGCACGCTGGATGACCACTTGGGGTCGTTCCGGAGTGGGCTGGGATGCGGATCTACGTTAAGTAGGTCCAACCCAGTCCGCTCCTAGGTGCAGACGTTATCCCTGGAGGGTGCTCTGCCCCATGTTAAAAACCCCATGTGGAAATGGCCTAGCCCTGGCCACTTTCATTTCCAGCAGAAGCAGGCCACTTGTCAAACAAGACATTTTGCCACCCAAGACAAAGCACAAAGCACTCTCTTATTCCATGTGCAAAAGCTAGGTACAGTATTGGCAAGTAAATCTCACATCAACAGTGCCACTAGTTTATGGTCCATGACCACAGCTGAGAGCAGCAGAGGAGTTGGGGCCAAGCTATGTAGGCCAAGCTGTGTGGCATTCACAGCTTTTTCCTCCAGTGCTCTGGAAGATCAAAAGGAATGGTTGGGGCTGCCATTGCTGGCCATCCCAGCATCTGCCCCCTGAGATGCTTGCCTTGCTCTTCCTAGTGGAAGGGCCAGATTTTTTTTTCTTTCATGAGGTTTTTAATTATCCATTTGAGGACCAAGCAAACTGCTACTATTTTCCATTGCAATTGGGATAGTTCACAACAACATATTGTTGTTGAGAAAATCTATTATCCTTCCCATCCTGCTAATGTCAAGATTGTAGTTAAGCTCAGAAAGAGCACAAAAGCCTGAGTGATTGGTTGTGCTGATCAAAAACATCCTGGCACCTCAGCCCTGAAAGCCCTGGCTCCCCTCCATCACGGACTGTTGTGAAAATTACTGCTGGTCAGCTGTGTTTTTCTGTTTAGTCAGTTGGCAAATGATCGCTTTTCAGATTCCAGCTAATGCATCAAAGACAGCTAAGTAAGTTGGCTGGCTAATATCTCGCCAAAACGGCAAGAACAGCATATGTTGACAACTGTGATGCTACTAGGAGGGCTTTACTGTTTTGTTTGAGGATGGCTGTATAACCATCAGTTCCTCATACTCTCAAAGGACCCTTTTAGAAACTTAAAGTTGGATCAAGATTTATTTGCTGGACTTTCCCCCAAGATATGTATTTAGTGCCGTCTGTTAAACCAGCAATATACAGGAGAGCTATTAGGAACAAAAGCTTTATTTCCTGGGTCAGCTAGTTACCCCACATAAAGAACGTTTGGTATTTGATAGAATTGCCTCCATGTCCAGTAAGAGGAGAAGTTGCGCCTTTTCCTAGAGCACCTGTGTGCTCATCTGTGATGTACACAAATTAACAAAGTAATTCTCACTAAATTGAGTGCCGTGAAAAACTTTGCCAGCTGGAAGTAATGCCAAAGACAGGGAAGGGAATGTTATTCCTGGAGGCTAGAAAGCTGTCATAAAGTCTAAAGGGGAGAAGTGTAAAATGAACAAAACTAAGGTCGTCCTTTTAAATATGAACATTGAAAGCTGATGTGCCCTAATTTATGTGTCAAATGCCCCCAGCTAACCAGTTTATAGAGTATTCTGCAGTAGGAGAGTACATTTTTACTTACTTTTTACAAAACAGCTGTTTAAATCTTCTGCGAAAGCTCTTTCACACCTTGTCATTGGTTCAGCCTTCCCAGGTCACCTCTTTTGACTTTACAAAAGTGATCTCCAGCAAGCTGTTATTCAACTGAGATGGCACAGTGCTTTGCAGCCTGGGCAAATCAAAAATGAGTGGCAGGAATCAATGGCAGTTGTGATTGGCAGCCTTTCTGAAGCAGTGATCAGATCACAAAATAGGAAGTCACAGATCAATGTCATATGACAAGTTAGGATCCTGCTCAAATGCAAAATCTTATGGAATGTCTAAAATCATAACTTTTAGGCTGATACTCAAATACTGTCAGAATGATATATAAATATGAACTGATCAAGCAGAAAGACAAAAGATAATATTACATTTTTGGTTGTTACATTAAATCATAGAATCATATAGTCGGAAAGGGCCCTATGGCCCCTCAGGTTCAGCCTCTGCTTAATGTAAGATTTTCAGCTAGAACATGCCCAGTAGTTAGCTGTCCAGATTCTTTCTGAAAACTTTTAGAGAAGGAGACCTCACCACATTTCTAGGCAATTGGTTTCCATTGCCAAAGTGCTCTCACTGTCAAGCAGTTCCTTATAATGATAAATCAAAATCTACCTTCTTGTAACTTAAAACCATTAGGTCAAGTTTTGCCCTCTGCAGTAGCAGAGAAGAAGCCTGTCATTATGTCTCTCCCCAGTCTTCTCTTCACCAAGCTGAACTGCCCAGCTCCTTCAACATCTCCTTGTACGTTTTGTTCTCCATACCTCTTATCATCCTCTTTGCACTGCTCTGAACCTGCTCCAACTTGACTATATGCTTCTTAAAATGAGATGCCCAGAACTGAACGCAGTACTCCAGATGAAGCCTGACCAGTGCAGAATATGATGGGACTATTACTTTCTTCAACTTGCAAATTAAGTCTATTAATGCAGGCTAAGATAGTATTTGCCTTTTTTGCTGGCTCATGTTCAACTTATGATCAACAATAATCCCAAGTTCCTTGGTCCACGTACTAGTACCCCCCCGCCACCGCTGCCATTTTATACCTGTGCTTTAGGCTTTTGTGGTCTAAACATAGAATTTTGTATTTGTCTCTTGAATTTCATTTTATTATTTTTTGCACAGTTTTTTAGTTTAGTAGTTTAGTTTAGTTTTAGTTTTGAATTCCGTTCCAATTGTCCAGTGTGTTAGCTACCCCCTCTCAGTTTTGTATCATCCACAAATTTGATAAGGATTCCCTCTACCTCATTATTTAAATCATTGATTAAAAATATTGGAAAACTGTCAGTCCCAGGACAGAATCCTGCAGCACTCCATTTGAGACCTTCTTCCAATCAGAAGCACAGATACTGATGACAAATCTTTGAGCATGATTTTCCAACTACTTATGGATCCATCTGATGGTGTTTCCATCTATTCCATATTTAGTCAGTTTGTAATCAAAATGTCATGGGGAATCTTAGCAAATGCTTTGCTGAAATCCAGGTAAATGACATCTAGAGCATTCCCACCACCTATTAAACTATGCGTTGTCATCAAGAGATGTGCAAAGAGACTTGTATATGATCTGTTCTAATATTATCCTGCTATTGAGATCAGGCTGGCTGGCCTGTAGTTTTCTGGATCTACTTTTTCTGCCTTTTGGGAAACAAGGGACAATGTTTACTCATCTCCAGTCCTCTGGCACCTCACCTGTTCTCCACAATTTCTCAAGAATGACTGCAAGTGGTTCTGTGAGTGCGTCAGCAACTTCCTTCATATTCTGGGATGTTTTTCGTCTTGTCCTACAGATTTGAACTAGTTTAGATTAACTAGGTGATTCCTGACTAACTCCTTATCACTCTTGATTTGCAACCTGGACTCTTTGCCAAGATCTCTGCTGATGCATGGGAACACACAGCCCTCTTTTGGAGGAAAAAGACTGAAGCAAAATGAGTATGGAGCAGTTCTGCATTTTCATTGTGATCTATTAGTGTTTTACCATACTTGCCAAGCAATGATTCCTCCATTTCCTTCATCTTTCTCTTGCTGCAAATATATTTGAAAAACTCCTTATTTTTGCTTCTTGCTAGCCTAGCCAATCTCAGCTGATCTTCATCTTTAGCTTTCCTTATGCTACTCCTGCAAGCTTGGACTGCACATCTGTAGTCTTCCTTGGTAATTCATCCTTCCTTCCATTCTTTATACATGCTATTTTTTCTTTTTACTACTTCCTTGAGTTCACTGTGCAGGCACATTAGTTTTTTGAGATGTTTTTTCTTCTTCTGTAAAATTATTTGTGATTGTGCTTTTAGCAGTTCCTTCACCCATGCTGGTGTTGTTGTTATTGTTGTTGTTTTCCTTTAACCTCTCTAGCCATAGGATCCTGTCCAGTATTTCCCTGAGCTTGATAAATTCAGCTTTCCTGAAACCCAGCCAACATGTTTGACTGTACTCTTCCTTGCCCTATCCTACAATCATGAATTCTAACATCACATATTCTAAAGTATCCTCTAAAGTACCAGCTGCTTTGATTCCAGTGATCAACTCCTCCCTATTGGTCAAGATTAAATCTAGGATTGCTGATCCTCTTGTTCCTTCCTTCACCTTTTGAAGAAGAAATTATCTGCAAGGTAGATCAGGAATTTGCTGGAGACCCTATGCTTAACAGAACTCATCTCCCAGCAGATATCAAGATAATTGAAGTCCCTCATAACTACCATTTCTTGCTTCTTGGAGATTTCTGAGATGTGTTTCAGAAAAGCGTTGTCCACCAACTCATCCTGATTTGGTGACCTATAGTAACTCCTCCCACAATGTTGTTTTTATTTCTTTCTCCAATTATTTTTATCCAAGAGCTCTCCACTAATCCAGTTTGATCACTTGCATGGATTTCTGTACAAGTGAATTAGTCCCTAACATACAATGCTATTCCCCCCCGTCGTTTCTCCCCCATCTATTCTTTTTGAACAATTACATCCTTCAGATGTTATATTCCAATCACTGGAGTCACCTCATCAAATATCTGTTGTACCTATAAAATCATATATCCCTTCCTGCACTAAGACTTCAAGCTCATCACATTTGTTTCCCAAATTCTGTGCACTGGTATATAGACATCTAAAGTGTTGTTTGTTCTCATCTTTTATCCTACTGTGAGTTTTATTGTGGCTCCCATTCTCTCCCTCAGGCTTCCCTCTAGAATTCACATCCTTTTATTTAGAACTTGCTTTTGGACAGATGTTTAAGGTATCATCTCCAGCCCCCCACCCCAAGAATTTAGTTTAAAGTCCTCTTGATCAGATTCCTCTTGCTTTTGCCAAAGACATTCTTTGTGGTCTCTGTGACATGCAGACCATCTGTAGCCAGCATACAGCCATAACCTCATCATGACTGATTGTTTCAAGCTCTGCAGACTGGCTTTATGTACAAAAAGAACCAAATAGGGAAGGTAGAGAGAACTTCAAAAAGATAGAGGCTCAGTTGAATGGCTGTGTACTCCTCTGAGTATTCCTTGCCTAAGAAAATCCTATGAAATTCATGGGTCTCCATATGTCAACAGGTGACTTGAAGGTACATACACACATATCTCTCTCCTGATTTCTGCCTCCATTTAGGAGGTGAAGTCCAAAAAAGGAGGGGGGACTTTCCAAAGCATTGCAATTGTACCATTTCAACATTCCCCTCCTGTCTGAAAAGAACTGCTGATTCAGAACCATCTTCGAAAAGCAGTGTGTTTTCTCCTGCATTCTCCACCTAGATACACACACACACACACACACACCATCAGTTTCTGCTCTTCTCCAGCTACCACCAGCTGCTGCTTGAGGCCCCATAAAGCCTGAGGCAGATCCGAGATGGGAGCTGCTTTCAGTTCATGTTCATCCATCTATCTGTCTGTCTGCCTGCAGAACAAGTATGAGCAACTCCCTTGTCATCCTGTTTAATGGGAAGATGATGCTCTACTGAATTTAGCACAAAGATGTATGAGCCCAGCCACAGATCATATCTCTTTTCTTAGATGTAGAGACAACAGAAACAACTGTAATGTTGATTAGTGACAGAGTTTACAAAAGTTACCCCTTTGGACTATATGACCCATAGAAATGCTAACTAGGGGATCCTGGATCCTGTTACCCATATGCTTTTCCACACAAGATTTTGAAATGAAATTATGGTGGCAGAGTCATGAGCTTTAGGCATGAAATTGCTGCTCTCCTGTAAGCATTGATTTTTCCTCCTGGTTGAATCCCAATTCTTCTGTCTCTGAAAATGTTCTGTTCATTGTGGCTATTCCTGATACAATTCTGGTTCTTTTGCCCATGCCCTATTGCTTGTTATTTGGTTTTAGGTGCATGTGCTTGGAGGTTGGTGACGTTTTCCTGGGGAAAGGTGATTTAAGGGTGTGTTATGCCAGTGGCACACATCAGGTATGCCATAGGATCATTCTCAGTTCACATCCAGTAGGAGAGTAAAAAAGATAAGCATGGCTAATGCTGCTGGGCATCCCAGTCTGACTTACTGATCTATTTTAGCATGAGCTTCTGAAGATATTATTCCACTTCTCCAGATTCCCTGATAGGCTGATTTTAAAGCTATATGTTTTAAAACATAGCTACAGAGTAGTGTAAGTAGGATAGAATGTAACAGGATACAGAAAGATGCAAATTGTGACTCTGGTCATAGATCTTCAAAGAGATGAGTGAGATGACACATAGCTGGTAGTAGTCTTCATACCGTAGTAGTGTTGCCATGTGAAAGCAATAAACCAGCTTATCAAAAGTTAGTTCTCTTGGGGTCACAGTCTTCTGTTATATGTGCAGCTGTGAGGACTTGTGCGTGAATATATGTTATGTGCCATGAAATCATTATCTCTGTTCATACTTCTGTTAATGGATTGGAATTTGTGAATATATCCCAATTCAGTTATTTTGCTTTCCATTCTTCTTTGATTTTTTGTTTGTTAGCTTGAGAACTACACCTTGTAGGCCCCATATGGTACGCCCAGGAAGGTTGAAATGCTCTGTGTTTACAATCTGTAAAAGTTACTAATATAGCAGTTTTTCAGTTTTCCTCTCACAAATTTCTAATGTTTTTCCTAAAACCATGGGGGGAGGGGTTCTTCTGGCTTCAAAATTTCCAGAAATATTTATTTTTATTTTTATTTATTATTTATTTCATTTTATTCTTTTATACCCCACTTTTCTCCCAATAATGAGACCCAAGGCAGCTAAGAGCATATTTCAAAACAATACAGATTAAAACTATACAAAGTCATTAATAAAAGTATAAATATAAGTATTATTTTAAAAGTGATTAAACAATTTATAAAGTTAAAACATCAAAAAGATTAAAATTCATTAAAAGACTATACACAAACCTTAAAAACAGCACTACGCAACATTAAAACCTCACTCAGGTCAGTTTTTTTAGAAATCCAGAAGCACAAAAATGTTTTGACTCGCTGACAGAACAAGGATAGAGTCATCTTGACCTCTCCAGGGAAGGAGTTCTAAAGAGGGAGCAGCCACTGAGAAGGCCCTCTCCTTTGTTCTCCCAAACAAGCCTGAGAAAGTGGTGGGACAGAGAGAAGGGCCTCTCTAGATGATCACAGAGCTCTTAGGGATTCATAAAGGAGAAATGTTCCTTCAAACAACCTGCACCCAATTTTATATCTCTCGGCAGAGATACAGGAAGGAGGTGGCATAGTAAATGCAGTAAGTATATTTTCTCATTAGTCTTCCAGTGTCTGTCCCAATTGAAGGGGAAAGTACGAACCATCCAGCGCTATTTCTAGAATTAATCCAAGAATACTCCCCATTCTCAATCAGCCAAAGAGAACAGTGTGAAAAAGACCATAAAAGTAAATTCCCTAAGCTCTGATTAGCACTACTGAGGAAAACCTATATTAACTTTGTAAAGGAAATTCTCCTCTTAAGCTCTCCTCTTTAGGAGATGTCAAGTTTTGTGTGGACATGTAAGAAAAATTCGTAAAATCAACCCTGAGGTGTTTGTTACAGAACAAGGGTCTTACACATACATTCTTCTCTCCTAGACTAAATATGTACCTTCAGGGAGAGGTTGGCATTGTGCAAAGGTTGCCTGCACGGAGCTTAATGCAATATTTACATAGTACTGTGCTTTCTTTGGGGACCAGTGAGACAGCTAATACAATCTCACTTTGAGAGCTTAAATTTCAGGGGAAAAGGTGGATCTAAAAATTCTGGACTCAAGTCTTGGCTTTGCTATAAATTGACTGAACATATCTGTGGCACACAGTTAAGCTGGTCCAACTTTCATGGACCAGCAACTTAAGTCCTCCAGCGTCATGCTCTGCTGTAGAATCCACAAGGAACTCAACCTACAACACAAGTGTTCTATAACATTGTTTTCAGAAGAGCAGTAAACAATGGCCTAAATTCAGTACTGTCCCAACTGGAAGAGACCTGTTAAATCAATGTATTATGGGCCATTTGAGATGACTTGAGTTTTGTATTTGGCTCCTTCAAAATGATGCTCACACACATTGCTTAAGCAAGAATTATTGGAAGCTTGCAAGTTCCTAGGATATGTGTATGAATGGATGTGTGTGCGCACACATGTGTGAAGCTTGAATAATCCCACAGGTGTTGGCCAGTTGGAAAGGAAGCTAAATGCCTGAAAGGGCTGATGAAGGATTTAATCATCAGAAAGAGATGTCACATTTCTGACATGTAGGATTTTGCAGTGTGTGTTGCAAAAGGAAACTGAAAGTTCAATATTTGTCTCATAATGCTACTCAAGTTTGAGAATACTAGAAACTCTCCTTGCATGCTTATGGCATGCCTGCATCAGAAGTTGGAGATGTTACTTTTTTTGGACCACAAATGAATGACTATGCTGACTGGAGGATGTTGAGAGTGATGGCTCCCAAAAGTAATCTTCTCAGCCTCTGACTTGTAGTAACTCTTTAATGGCAGCGCTTTAACAAGGGATTTTTCCATATCTGGTCCATATTGGGGCTGATTCAATTAACAATGCATGGAGAGTTAATGTGATTTAGCCGTCTTCAGCAGCATGATACAGCACTAGACAAACCACAGCACAAGTACTGCTCAGAGGTTATAGTCAACAGCAATATTATGTGTTAAATTATTCAAGCTTCTTAAACAAAAGCCTAAATCCAATTATTAATCGAAACCACAGTAGACTCATTAACTTGACAAAACTTATTTATGTGCTGGTTTATCAAATTCCCAATGATTCATTGAGTCAACTATAGCTGGGACTAGCAATTGTGTTTAGGACAAAATGTTCTTCAAGTTGTCATGTTTAATTTGAAGAAAAAGCAGATGTGTCATGGTAGGAAGCAGCTTACAAGATACTTTGAAATACAGAGCTAAGCCTTGAGCCAATTTCTGTTCATATCCTATATTTACCCATCTAACATGATTGATTGCAATGCAACAGCCTGGATAACTATGACTTAATGTATATACAGGAGGGTAGAAACAGTGGCGGAGCTTGGAGTGTGTGAAGAGAGGGGAGGGGGCGTGGCTACGGTGTGTGGAGGCATGGCCACGGTATGTGGGGGCATAGCCAGGGCTATGGGTTTGGCCACCTCAAAAATATTGCCACCCAGGGCGAATCGCCCCCACATCCCTACACGACTGGGTAGAAAGTTTTCCACCTCACATCTCTGATTTTGGACGTCCACTCCCATCATACCTCATCATTAGCCGTGTTGGCAGGCTGATGGGTTTGCAGTCCAAAGCACATGGAGAATACCAGGATGGAAAAGGCTGAGTAATTACAACATGATCCTCTAGTTCCAAACATTATATCAAGCCAAGAACAGAAAGTGATATAATATTTGCTACTTGAGATACTATAAAACATTCCCATCAAGGCTAATGTCAGGAACAAACCAATTAATAGTCAAAAATAGTTTTTCCGATGCTCATTGCAGTGGGGGTTTTTTTAAGTTCCCGTTACTCAATACTCATTATGCTGAGGAAAAATATCAAGTCATTGCATTAGTTGTTGCACTGTTTGTTTCTTTCCTGTTACTTTTTTGAGGGGAGAGAACCTTAGAATTGATTTTTAAAAACTTGAAAGCTTTCTGTCAAAATGCCTCTTGAAAGACCTTTGAAAGTGACATTTGAAAATGACTAAAAATGGTTACTCATTAGAACAATAAATAAAGTAACTTCACTGTTACTTATTAAAGTGCTTTTAAAATGTAACTTTGTTATTCTTTCATTGCCTTAAAAAGTAACTAGTCACAGATGAAAATGATATTTCCAATTTGTTGTTTCCAAGATCTGGAACAAACAAATATGGCTTAACATTTCTTACAACAGCTGCTTTCGTAATGGAGACTTAAGGCTTCAGTTCTCCGCTTGTGTTCTTCAGTACTGCTTCCCTCCATGGATTACTTTTCCCTACTGTCATTATAAGGTGGAATGACATTACTCCTCATTACCACAATCATCTCTCTCATTCCATTTGAAGGTTTTTGAAGCAGTACTTCAAAAACGTGCAAAACTTGTTCAGCTAGAGATCCCAGTGAAGCACCAAAAATATTACTCTCACCTGAGCAACATGCATCTACCATACTGTCTTCAGCAACATTAAAATTATTTTTTTCTGATGCTATGCACCTAAGCAAATCCATGCTGGATTGGACCAAATGGCTACCTAATCTAGCATTTCATTCTGAATTACCAGTACATGAGAGCTACAGCATCCTCCTGCTTTCCTCCTTTGTCCTCAACCTTGCTTCAGTTGCTGCAAACTGATTTCAGTGTACAAATATCGTTTGCACTCAGTTAACTTAGAAAGAGTGAGGAAGAAAGAAAGAGGTAGAATCTTGCCCTTCCCAGTAGGCTCAGGTAAACACAGACTGCTGCAGCCTCTCCTACCTTGTATGTTCTTCCTCATTAATATTTTTTGCCATCTTGACAGTACTCTGATGTTGCTTGACCACATGTGTGCTGGTTTTCACCTGTGAAATATTGGACGGCATGTGATTGCCAGAAATGTTTTGTGATTGTTCACCTAATACTCCAAATTTGGGGCACAAAGTGAGCTGAATATACTACTGTGTAGGTCCCATTCTTTGGAACCTGCATAGGCCTATACATGTGCTTCTAACACAGAGGAACTGCCAGATGCAGTTCTGTCGGTGAATGTAAACACAGTTGGACTTAGTCACTCTGGAGCATCTCATATTTTGTGTATGTATGTATGTATGTCTTTCTGTGTGTTTTCTGATTTCAGAAGCTAAGCAGGGTCAAACCATGTTAGTAGCGGTAGGAGACCACCAAGTAACATCAGGGTTCTCTAAACAGGACTAGGAAAGAGACCCACCTGAAACCCCAGAGCAGCCCTGCTAGAATTGGCAATACTGGGCTAGATAGTCTGATTCGGGAGCAGGCAGCCTCCTATGTACCTAACATCTCATAATCTCAGATGGCCATGGCACTGAGTATGGAGCTGTGGGAGTTCTTACTTCCACTGCATCTTCACATCTGTGAAGATTCCTTAAGGAAAGAGCTTGGGCACAGCCTGACTCCACAGTCCATGTGTTCAATGAAATTGGTACTTCAGAGGATTCTAGTGGGCACCATTCCTTGCTTGGAACTCACTAAAAGGAATGCAAACTTCATTTAGTATTACCTGGCTACACATTTATGCTCCATCTGTTTCCTTCTCTTTTGAAGAGTTAGGGAGGTGCATATGAAGTCCCAGGTGGTCTCCTGTTCAGTCACTGGCTAAGCCCAGCTGTGCTTACCTTCACAGACAGAACTGCATTTGGCAGCTGTTCTGCACCGGGAGCACATGGTATGCCTAACTAAAGGAAGAAAGTGATCAGAGTGTTTATAACTATGCAGTTTCCAAAGAATGGGACCTATACAGTAGACAAACATGTTCCCCCTGTTTTAATGGCCCAACTAATCATTCAGCAGCTGCATACTTTACAAACCTTGCAACTCAAAGTTCCACTGAAAACTTTCACACCTTGCTTGACTGGTGTTGTATTTTCCTTTGCCATTCCAATTTTATAAGCTATGAAATTTGACACACTGAGCCACCTTCACTGGTTATGCTGTAACAGAATCAACAGTCCTAACCTTTTCTTGACTGTTGGAGTCCAGAAAAAGCATCCCAAATAAACCACCAATTCTCGAAAGCGCCAGAGGAGATTTTGTCCAATGGTCTGTGAACGTATAAGCTACAGCACTGAACAGAATTGAGAAATGTTTCTGTTTTGGACTTCAAGTCCTAGAACTACAGAGGCCTTGCTGGCTAGGGTATGATGTGAGTTGTGATTCTTTTTTTAAAGTAACTTTTTTCAAGCACTGAGAAAGGGACACATGGGATTTCAGACCCAATGCAATAGGCTGACTTATTGTTTGTGACTGTGAATGGAACTAATCCCATAACAGAGGACCCATGAGTGGTGCCTGTCTACATTATCTTCTTGCCTGCCATAGATGCACTGGCCCATTGAGGCCTGATCCAGTTGGTGATGTTAGTTATCTCATCAGCCCCTCTGCAGTTCAGCCTTGAGGAGCAGGACATCTCTGTCTACTCTGCCAAAGGGAGGATGCTGTTTTAGCCATTAGTGTTCAAATTATTGCTTTCTACTGCAGGAGCCAGTCCAAAATACTTCATAGGGCTCAGCAGTTGGAGTTGCCAGTGGACCTGAAGTTAGATTTTGTTTGCAGCAGCTTCATTCATCTGCTTTTTTAAAAAAGAAAAAGGATTGCTTAAAGATTAAATTATTTCAGTATTCCTAGTGTAACTATACTAGGAGCTAAGCAAAAAGAGAAAGGCAGTCTTGGGATGAAAAAAAAATCAATAAATAAAAAAAACTTGCTCTATGTTCTGTGACTTCCCACACATGATACTGAGCACATTTGACTTGGAACATATCAATTGCAAAAGTTGTTACTATAGTAGAGCAGTCTCCCTTATCTGTGGTTTCGCTTTTCATAGTTTCCATTACCTGTGGTCAACCAAATTCTGTCACTCACATCTTGCCTGCCTCCCACTTTAACCACCCCTCTGCCAATACCGTCACAGGAAATGGCTCCGGAATCAGCAGAAATAGCCCTCCAGCTTAGCAGGGTACTATATACCATACAGTTCAGTACTATCCACGGTTTCAGGCATCCATGGGCATCTTAGAATGCATCCCCCATGAATAAAGGTGGATGAGCAGTAGCGGAGCTTGGACTGTGACGGGTGGGGTGGGAGGGGGCGGGGCTACAGCATGAGAGGCGTGGCTACTGTGCACAGGGGCGTGGCTGTGGTGCGTGGGGACATGGCCAGGGGGTGTATGGGTGTGGCTATGGGCCGGGACGCCCCAAAAACATTGCCACCCGGGTGAATCGCCCCCACCCCCACATCCCTATGCGATTATGGATGAGAACTATTTTAACACTGAATGTGCATTTTAGCCAATGGGAAGTTTCAGGTGGGGGAATCCCTTGAGGTCCTCCGATAGCACCCACAACTCCATACAAAATTGGGGAATTAATTAGTTCTAATTAAGAAGGCTACAAGGGGCAAGGTAACTACTGAGATCTTTCCACCAGTGTTTACAAGAAAACCAGCCAAAGACTCGAAAGTAAACTACATTGTGTTTTATTGAGGGAAACATGCTTTTTCTGTGGCCTTGATGATAGCAATATAGTTAATTACATAAAACAATTAATGACATGTAGATAAGGTTGTTGTGATTTTTGTTACATCAGTAACCAGTTATAGTTTTAAACAACAAACGGTAAGCATTTTTGGAGTTGTCACTGGTGAGGGCAAAGTGGGTATACATTTGAAAAATAAACTATTTCTTTCAGATAGGGTTGGCCTATACAACCTATGATCATTCTAACTGAATGCAGCTTATCAGCTACGTAGTATGGCCTATAATATGTGTTTGATGCACTTGCTTTTTATTTTCTGCCTGGAACCAAATTTGTATCATGTAGTAACTTAATAGTTACCATAGCAGTAATTTAAGGGACGCCTCAGATCTGTAGTGCCTAGCTTGTGTGTGTAGCCTGCAACACTCTGAACCATGCCCTGATGCTATTTCTCTTTCCCAAATTAGGACTAGGGAGCCAGAGTAGTGTAATGGTTTGAGCATTGGACTAGGACCCTGGAGACCCGGGTTCAATTTCTGACTTGGCCATGGAAATCCCCTGGGTGACCTTGGGTATGTCACACACTCTCAGTCCCAGAAAACCCCATTATAGGTTTGTCTTGGGGTCACCATAACACTTGAAGTCAGACAGCAACAGCAACAGCAACAATTGAGATTAACAATTGGATTTAGTCCATTATTTATACTATATTTTTATGTGATCTATTCTCTCCTGCCCTGAAATCCCTCTTATGTATATCCTCCAACTGTCCCAATTTGGCAGAGACAATCACAATTAATCCACTATCATCCCATTTTTCCAGCTCCTGTTAAAATGTCCTAGCTGCTCTCTCCTCCTTCTGCTTCCTTCCTTTGACCACAGCTTATTTCAGTTCCTGCAAACTGAAATCAAATTACAAAAGTAGTTTGCACTCTGTGATCTCAAGAGAGGGGAGAAAAGAGTACAGTTTAGGGCTCTTTCCACACCTTACCTTCTTCTGGCGCTGGGGTGCGGAGATCACACGAGCAGCCTCCAGCGAGAGGCTCTCGCATCCCTGCTGCTTCAGCTCCACACGAGCTGCCTGCTCATGCGAGACCCTCGCCTCTTCCTTCCACAATGCAGCCTGGGACTTTCCCAGGCTGTGCTGGGGCAGGAAGCACAACTGGTGTGGCTCCAGAGGCTCCGCACGCCAGGTAAGTGTGCGCGGGGCCCAGGAGCAATGCGCAATCACGTACCATTTTCAGCTTCCAGCCAAAAATGAAAAGGTGCACGATCAGCGCCTGCCAGCCCCTGGAGCATTGCACAATTATGAGTGTGTCGTGCAGATCGCTCCTCACAATCGTGCGACGCTCCAGGTGCCCTTTCGCATGGCAAATGCCATACGAAAAGGACCTAGGTGTCCAAAGAAATAGGGCAGGGAAAATTCCAAAGGGAATGCAAATGCAGCAAATATAAGAGTTCTAGGTGTAAATGAGTTCAGTGTCTCACTACCTGCAGTGCTAAAAAATTGGAGACTGAAATAAAAATTTCATTGGGGGGAAGATTTCTTATTGCACAGGTGGTTGCTGTGGCACTTAAAAGTGTAATCCTAGTCCACTTCCCTTGCTTTTCCTTTCTACGTGGATTTTGCAGACAATTTGTTGTTGTTGCTTAGACTGTTTGTCATTATACACGTATAGAGGCCAAGTGGCCCAGCTGTGAATAACCGGATAACTTTATTTTGGAAAAGTTTCCTACCTGATGTGACCGCTTGACTCTGTGTAATGATGCCCTTTGTGAGGCCCTGCTGTGCTGCCGTATTTTTTTAAAAAAACATGCATTTGGTGGTATAAGAGCCCATGAAGACCCTCCCTACCATTAGGCAGTCAGGCAGTCACAGCAGGGCCTCACAAGTATAGTTCCAATACAGTACCCCTTACTTTGTGATCAGCAAGACGGGATGGAAGTCAGAGCGATCCGAGGAAGCGCTCAAAGTCTGGGGATCTTATAGGGGAAAATGTGCCTGTAGGCTAGTCCATTTCCGGGGAATACAATGGGTTTCAGGCTGGAGACAAAGCCTTCGAAAGGTCAGTATTTTGCATGATTGAGTTATGACAGCATTGTCAATAGAGTGGCCGGTATGCAAACGCGGAGCGCTTAAGAGTTGAATATTCGGCTCATCGAGCTGCCTGCTCGGGGCAGGGGATCTTTTGTAAACAGCGTGCATACATAATATGATCTTAAGAAGGTACTTGCCTGGACTATAGTAACGCTGCACAGTGTCCACATCTACAAGCTCACCAATAAATCTTTTAGGTTTGCAAAAAGAGGCTGAAATACACACACACACACACACACACACACACACACACACACACACACGTACATACTGGAGGTAAACTGATATATATATGAGAGAGAGAGAGAGAGAGAGAGAGAGAGTGTTAGTTTACCTCCAGTTCGCCAAGTCCCATACCAGGCATTTTCTGTTTCCTGTGTAAAACTATATTTAAGTCAAACACCTGTATGCAAAGCTAACACTGTTCCCCATAAGCCACTTCCTCAAACTATTTTTAAATAGTCACAGTCCCCTACTGTTACCTTTATTATTATTATCAAGGCAGCTATATCACCAGTCTGTTGAGGGAGAAATGACTTCTACAGCAGATTAGTGACAATAAACTGTTTACACTGCCCAGGATAATCACATAAAGCCCACAAAGAATTTCTGCTTGCACATGTAATCCACAGGCGGAAATCAAATGCTGGAAACCAGCACTTCAATTTAAAAACACAAGATTAGCCATACCCAAACTGCTCCTGAAAACTGTGATTAAACAGTCTATTGGTTGCTGAAGGTCTTTCATCCTGCAGCTTCACCAAAGGACATTATAAGGGTCAGTCTGCCAATAATGCTATAGTTGAAAAGTACAGCATTCTGTGCAGTAGGTGTGGTTTCAAAGAGTTGTTTTCTTTGAAGTGGTAAAACTTTCCCCAATATTATTCTTTGAAGAAAGAAAGGGCAGTATTTTTTTTTAATGAAATCATGTTTCAAAGATATGTTTGACTGGGTGATTGCTGTTAAAAGTAGCCACCGTTCTATATTTTAAGGCAGTTTTGCATGAGTGGCTTTGTGGGCCTTTAGTCCTTTGAATTAGAACACCAGTCTCACACAAGCGATACATTCAGGGGGTGCTACAATAGCTGCAGTAGCACTAAATCCTCACTAAAGCTTTTCTATAAAGTATGTTTCCTGTTTGGGAGCTGCTATTATTAATACTGTGGAAGTGCAATTCGTAGCCATGTTGGTGTGACAGAAAACATCTGGAGCAAAGTGAGAAAATGGTGTTTTGTTGGATCTCAGGACTTATCAACATAAGAGCTTTTTTGCGCTGTGGAATTGCTATGGTTCTCTAAACAGAAAGCACAGTCCAGACAGATACTGGCTCTTCCATGGCTCCTCCATGGCTCCACCTTCACGTATCTCCTTCTGATCGTCTCAAAATAATGATTTACATAATCAGGTATAGTTCATTCAACTAGCCGCAGTTCCACTGTTAGGCGAATGCTAAATTATATTATGCCTACTTAGAAAAGCAAAAGCAATGGCTCCTAACTCTTCCAAAGAGTATGAACAGATTAATTTAAAATTAATAAAGAATGCAAGCATTGCATTAACAAATTAAATTTATTATTATAGGTTAGACTTATAGGCTATACACTATCATAGTTTAGGCTGTTATAATATAATTGATTCAGTTATAAATTAAACGATAAAACATTCTACTCCATACAAAATATAAAGCACTATTCAGGCATTCAATATATGGTAATATATAGTTTATAATACTGTTTTGGCATTCAGATATTACATTTGAGCAACATCCAAGGAATAGAGAGGAAAGCAAGTACACTACCTTTGCCACTACCCTCTTAGTTTCTGCAACAGAAAGCCTCTTCTACCTATAATGTAAAATCCTTGAAAATAAGGTTTCTGTGTCACGGAGATAGTCTCCCATGAGTAGAAGAGATTTTCTACTTCAGAGGTTTGCTCTCAACACAGGCCATTTCTATACTAGCCTGTTATAGTGCTATGATTCCACTTTCAACATCCTATGGAATCCTGGGGTTTGCAGTTTTGGGAGGGGCCATGTGGCCCCTCCCAAAACTGCAAACCCCAAGATTCCATAGGATGTTGACGGGGGAATCATAGCGCTATAACAGGCTAGTGCGGAAATGGCCACAGTGTTGGCAAAGAGAATAGGATGGAGGCTGAAGCTCACACCCACTTCCCTTTTTCATATATAGGGCTAGTATACTTTGCAAAAGAATGCATGGGATGTCTGTCTCGTTCATCCAAAGCCTACAATCTGGCCTGCCCAGTGAAGTTCCCTAGCAACCGGCAAGAGAACAACCACTGAAGCCGTTTAGTGACAGCCAGGCTGAAACGACTGTGCTGAATCTATCTGTCTTTGATTTTTTGTTTTTGTTTTTTGTCTTTTGAGAAAACTTGGCACTTTGGAAATTGAAGGTTAAAGCATGTTAGAGATGAGCTGGAAAATATTGAGAAGAATGATAAGAAAAAAAGGTGAAAGAAATAGTAACATGGAATACTACACAGATGTGGAAGTAGTGACAAACCAGCTGAGCATCTAGAATGCCAGGCCTCATCCATATTTCCAGCCATATAAATCACTCAGCTGACTTGGCTCCACTTCTACCTCTGCCTTGTCTTCTTTGCTTCTATTCTATTCCTCCTCAGCTCTCCTCTTCTAGTCGTCTCCTGGGTTATCTTCAAGTGTTTCTTAATCTCTTCCTTCTTTTATCATTTTCTTCAAGCTGAGACTCACCAAACTGTTGTTGCTGTTAATTGCCATGAAGTTGACTTCAACTAATGGTGACCCTATGAATGAAAGGTCTCCAAGTTTCCCAGTTATCAACAGCCCTGCTCAAGTCCTACAAACTCAGAACTGTGGCAACCTTGACTGAGTCTATACAACTATAATGTGGTCTTTATCTTTTCTTACTGTCTTCCATTTTACCAAGCATTATTGCCTTTTCTAATGAGTCCTGTCTTCTCATGATATGTCCAAAGTATGACAGTCTTGGTTTAATCATTAGATCATGGAACTGCCTTTCCACAGTGATGAGATTGCATGCTCCTGTGAGGCAAGGGGTCATGTTGACCCTAGCACTGCTGGTGGTAGGGTCTCCCATATCAAACAGCCTTTGCTGGGGAATCAGAGTAATGTTGCCAAACACCTACTGGGCAACAGCAGAAGTGGACAATGATATTGACAGAAGATCTCTCAAAAACAATAGTGGTGGCACTTTAGCTAACTCTTGTTAGTACTGTGCAGAAGAAGGCACCAGTAAACCACTTCTGAATGTCTTTTGCCATGAAAACCCAATGATGAAACTCACCAAAATGTGGGCATTGGATATTTTCATCACCTGTTCTCTTATCTTTTATATTGATGACATGCTAGCAGTTACATGAACAAATTCAAATGAATAGATTCTGTCTAGTGTAGTATAGGAGTTAGATTGCCATACATGAACCAGAATATAAAAGATACTCTTTGAACTACAGCTCAAAGAATCCCCAGCTAACTAACATGACCACTGCCCATGCTGGCTGGGGACATCTGGAAGTTGTAGACTGATCTGGTGGCTTTTACAAGTTCTGAGACAGACCAGTGAAGCCTCAGTTCAAATGCAGAGCTCAGATTTAATCTATTATTATCAACGCATTGTGGCTGGCATTCTGTTGAGTGGTTATGAATGTGTAAACTATACTTATGCACTCATAACTGCTTGGTATTTATATTTACAACTGGCACTACAGCCACAATTGGAAATGTCTGCCCTCAATCTACTTTACAGCCAGCAACCACACTTAGGCCATTTCCGCACTACAGGGCTCTTATGGGTTGTCCCGTCACAGTCCAGTAGGGAAGGGAGTGTGACAGGAATGCTCTCCTCTGCATGGGACTGCCTCCTTGCAGAAGGGAGCATGATGACCCTGCCTTTTCCTTTTGCAGCTCAACCATGCATTTCCCAGGCTGCAATGGGGAAGGAAGCATTGGCATCATGCTTCCTGGCCTTTCGCAGGACAGGTAGGTATAGGAATGTCATGCAATCGCAAGCACTAAATGGATTTTATCCCTTAAGTGAATACTCCCCAAGCACAACACATGGGGACAGGATGACAGTGGGCTGGCAATTATGTTGTGCGAAATCACAACCAGTCAACCGCTACCATCCTGTCCATCCATAGCAGGACAGCCCTGTCATGCAGAAATGACCTTAGTGAAGCAGGTATGTTTTGCTGGTGATCATGGAACAGCAGGATGATATTTACAGCCCCTCCCACCAGAGAGTGAGTCTGTGAGCAGCACAATTAAGACCACCATTATAATTGCTTATAGCACCTCAGATCACACATGAGAGGGGGCTAGAAATGTCCTGCTGTGCCCCGATCACCAGCAGAATAGACCTTTTTCAATGCAGCTGCTGGCTTTTAAGGTATCAAGCCAGTAAGCAATACGTAGTTGTCCGCTCATAACTACGTTGATCATACAGGATCTCAGACAATAATAAAAGCATGATCTTAAAAGCAGGAAAACTATTATAAACTAGCTATAATTAGAAAGTGACATTTTGAGAAAGTATTTTATAAATATAGAATTTTTATTTTACAGTCAGTCCTATTAAAATTCCAGGACTCCATTTCTCTCACCATGAAGGCAACAACAGCTATTGCAATAGTCTCTGGTAAGTAATTAAGTGCAATGCATAATATTTGACCATTTATGTTTTATTTGTTTTTATTCTATCTATTCCATGCATTCATGGCATGTTACATTAATGACATGAGATGAATGAATGACTGGGTTCACATGTGAACATAAACTATCTTGTAGTTTATTGAATTCTGGCTTGTTGTAGTGGTTTGTTAGCTGCAAACCACAATGAGAAGCATGTTTTGTCCATAGCTTCTTAATGTCCAAACTCAGAACCATATCTTGTCCTTAGTCTTTTCCCATGGTTATCCACTGTGTAACAGAAACCTGCAGGGGTTGAGGGTAAATGGAACAGAAATGAGAAAAGAAAGAATGGTTAGTTAAGTTGGACAACTCATTGTTAAGGCTTTAAACCTTAGCTCATCATGATTTAATTGTAATATAAAATGTTAAAATAATAAACAGAAAACAGATTTTAAAATAATAAATATAAAGGACTTGGAGAGGTAGGGAAACTATTCTAAAGGAAAATTTAAAAATTCAGTTTAGATAATTTATAGAAATGGCAAAGTGGCACTGCAGTGCTACACACAACTAGATGGAAATTAGTCCCACTGAACTGAGTAGGGCTTATTTCTGTACAGGTCTGCACACTGAATCCCTGAAAATCCACAACCCCATGTTCAACTTCATATGAAATGATACCGTCTGTGTATTTTCCTCACATTTTCCTTCTTACTCTGTTGTAGCTTTGCTGCTGACTTGTATCAATGCAACTAAAGAAGCCACAAAGAAAAACAAAAAGTCTAAACTGTGTAAGTAAACAAAGTAGTGAACATGCTTGAGACTGTTGAGCTCTTGTGACTGTTCAACAGTTCATTCAGTGAGCCTACTCTATTTGGGACTAACCAGTAGGATTCAGGCCTACATTTAATACATATTTTCTTACACATTTTGCACATAATAAACATGCAACAATATTTTACATGAAAAATAAAGGCATGCAAACAGCAGCCCAACTTTCTTCCCAAGGATCATTGCATAGCTACTCTCCCTCCACATAACCACTGCCATTACTGTATTGCTTTGTTCTGCAGCATTCTGATCCTCTCTGATTTAAAAAAAGGCCAAGACAGTATTTAAAAAACAGAAATATCCTACATTAGATTATCACTAGCTCAAAACAAAAACTCTTTCATGTGTGACAAGGTGTTTCGAGGTGTTCAGGTGCTTTTATTCACACACACTAAAGCAGAAGTGGACAGTGTGACCTTCAGGTATTTTTGGACTACAGTTTCCAAGATTTCACACAACTGGCTAGCCTGACACAAAAGCAGAAGCAAAAGCTGGGGAACATCCAGTGGAATCTACAGAAGAAAGAATAAGAGATACATTTCAAGATACTCAAAAGATGGCCTGTTTATTTGTAGAAAAACCTGGTACATTTTGGCCTATATGTATCAAAACAGCAGGCTATATAAAATCATAAAAGAACATGACTTTCTTTTCCTGGAACTGCAGGACAAATTAGACCAACCTAGTCAATCAAGGATCCAGCTTTATTCAGGGAAAGAAATGTCTTTCTGAGCTCTAACATACTCTAACATACTTTGTCAAGATTGCCAAGTCACTATTGCAAAGTCCATATGCTGGGAAAATTCCATTAAGCAAAAAAATTTGACAGAAGCTGGACTATAGACTAGGCATTAGTTGGCAAGGTACAGCCTCCTTTAAGGTAAACAACCATTCCTCAGCCCTTGGCCTCCTAGGCAACGATATATCATGTAACCTTCACAGTGTCAGCTTGTTTTTCTGGAGGAAAACCAAGGCAACCAAAGAGCATTTTGTGGTTAGTTTTCTCTTCAGATATCACATAAAGACATCATATCACTCTGCATAAAATCATTATTATATCTATGGATTACTTATGGCCTGTACATAGCTACTTAGAATCAAAGGCAGATAGAGGTAAACAATTAGACTCTTAAGAAAGATATAGAGGAACACCTCTGTAATGTATGAGAGAACAAAACTGGTGTTCCCTTTCCAAGTTACTTCTTGGAAAAACATCTTCCTACATACAACTGACTTCAGATTTTGGGCAACAGAAACAATGAACACTATTAGCAAAAAGTTTCTGGTGCAAAAGGAGGTGGACTAGATTTTCAGATTAAAATCTTTGGACTTTAGAGGCTTGAATACAGAACAACTTTCTCCCACTGTTGTGAAATCCTTCAGCGTTTTCATGTATTTCCTTTCATTTTAGACCATGTGCTCTTGAATGTTATCTAGATTTTTCTGCCATCTCCTCACAGGATATAAATAACACTTCAATCTTTGCTCAAATGTTTTTACATGCCCTGTAAGTAGGAATTCCTGATTCAGAAATTTCTGAAGTTTGATTCTAAATAGGTGTGCGCAGGCTACAGGCAATGCATAAATGCAACAATGATGCAATATGACATTATATATTTATGGATTGTCCTTTTATGAGTTTACATAGCCACTTGAAGAAGAGCCTAAGAGCACACATAAGGTTGAAATGTGTCACATTTTTCCATTAATAGACAGACTACCTTTTGAGTAACTTTAGATCTATATCCTGTTTAAGGAAAAAAAGGCATTGTACATCATAACATCTAGAGGGCCATAGTAGCCCACCTGTGTTAGAAAGGTACAATGCATCCTTTCCCCTAGTAAGAGATTGAACTCCGGAGTAGTTTAACCGAGACACTCTGAATCATTGCCCTGTGTGCAAGCTAAGAATAGGCATCTTCGTCACATAGAGCCACTACATGGATTCTGTGGGCAGAGCAGATTTGCATCTACAGCAAATTGGTGAATCAATGCTTTAACATCTAGAATTTTATGTACTGAAGGAATGTGCTGTGATATAAATACAAAAAACTTATTATGAACCCTGTTTTTAACTCACTTCTGCTTAAAAACTATGACTTATATTTCTTGAGTACTAGGAGAAAAAAAATGACATAAATGAGTATGAATAGGCAGCTGGCTCAACACACTGTTGTGTTAATTGGATGCTACCCGTAATAGAAGGATATCAATATTAAAATTAACTTCAGACTTGTATATTCTTAGATGTTCCTCAGATTGACTGTGACATAAAAGCTGCAAAGATTATCAATCCGGAATTTATCGCAAAGTGTCCTGCAGGATGTCAAGATGTAAAATATCGGGTCTACGGCACTGATATCTATGCTTCTTTTTCCAGTATCTGTGGTGCTGCTATACACAGGTCAGTAAAGTTGATATTCAGTCTAAGACAAGGAGCAGAACCCAAGTGAACGATGTTAAACACTCAAAGGGTTGTGAGCGGAGGATTCTATGAATGCAACAAGCTCCCTGCAATCAATAGCCTAAGGCTAATAATCCTTTAACTTTATTGATTTGCCCTGATAATCTTCTAGAGATAAAGAAAAACATAATATAAAGAGAGTTCCCAGTAGGTTTGCCCAGCTGTATCCCAGTTCTGGAAGTGAAAGGAAAGATGCACGCACCACTGGATTTAGCACTTGCTGAGAGGTCAAGCATGCTTGATTAGCAGGGTGGAAACTTTGACAAATTGCTGTGTGAGGAGAGGGGTGTTCATGTCTTTGTGAGGTAGAAATGAATCTAATGTATGGGAATGTGTGGAAAAATCAGACAGGCACACTGGGGTGGTGCTCTCTTTCTATATTCATTCTGGAAAATGGTGGTAGATTCTTTCTGGGGATGTAATTCCACTGATTGTAGACTCAAGTCAACTGACTCAAATTCAGGTCACTTCAGTGACTTGACTTGGACTTGACTTGGCACTACTGTAAATGATGCACTGACTTGATTTGATTTGTGACTTGTATCTTTTTAACAATCAACTTGCCGTCCTTGGTTCTGTAACATAACACATTTATCCAGAAGCTTTACAACTCTGAACAACACTTCAGTCTCTTTTTGCCTACTGGTCACGTGATGATCTGTCTCAAACCCAAACCATAGGTGTATTTTTGGAGTGAAATAGCAAATGCATTAGGCAATAGGCTTGAGGCAGTGTTGAGATCTGTTTGGCAGCCTGTCCCTGCCACATGTTGAAGGAGCCTTCTCAAACTTTCTTAAGAGCAGAAGGCAAGACTTGCCCCCAGAGCACAGGGCACATCTCAAACAGAGGAATAGCAAATGTCTGGGGCATAGGGCTTGAGGAGAAAGGATAATTCCTTCTAAAGCTTTTTAAGCTCCAATAATGGGGAGTAAGAAGAATCCTATTTCCCACTTCAAAAGCTTACTTTCTGCATGTCTTCTTGATTTTTACCCTCCCAACACACACCTGCCACCCCCTCCTTTTTCTTCTGTTAACGTTGGCTCCCAGACTTGAGACTTGACTTGAAAGTATCTTGCAAGGACTTGAGACTCAGCTTAAGACTTGAAGGTAGAGACTTGAGACTTGGAGTAAAAGACTTAAATACATCACTGGGTAATTCTTCATTAATTTTATTCTCAAAGGAAGCAACAATTGACTTTAGCAATTTCTTCCCATTGTGAGAAAGCTGCACAGTTTTCAAAGACCATTTGCAATTCAATAATTCTATACAAAATGCACATGTAGTTGTTTTGTTGCACAGAAAACAAAATTTTCTGCCCAGGAAACAGTGGCTGAGATCTTGCATCATCTGATATAACTACAACAAAGGAGCTCTGTCATCCTAGCTACTTCTGACAATACTACCCCCAAGAACCTACTTCCTAAGCCAGATAGCAACCTAACCAAAGGGTTTCCAAGTTGCTGCACATCAGGGCACTGGAAAATAATGACTGCAGCCCTCTCCTAGCTGTGGGAACATTGAGACAGTCACCTGGAGAGATCCCTTGTGGTCCAGCCATAGGTGCTTCTCTCAATGCACCCCGCTCTGGGAGAATACTGCAGATGTCATTCTCAGGGCCTCGACCTTCAGTACCGTGGAAACCCTTTGGCTGGGGTGCTGCTTGGTCTAAGACTTGATTTTGAGGCTCACATTCAATCATTAATGGCCATAAGCATGAATCTCCAAAAGTTATAAAATAGGCAAGTCTGGCTTACAATCTTATAAATACCAATTAGGAAGGCAGCCAGAACTTTCTGCACAGAAGATATTAATTTCTGCACAGGAAATATTTGCCCTTTTCAGTGCAAAAAAAAAGCCTGTGTGTAAAGCTTCAGAGAGTAAATCCTAAGCTTTGAAGATTCTTATCAGTCCAGGATCCTCCAACCCTCAAGAAAGATGTTTTTCAAAAATTTTTTACATATTATTGAATTTCCATCCATAATTATCTCCCTTTGACTTGCAGGAAAACTTGGTAGTCTTAGTTAGAAAATTACAGAATATTTTTCTTAAAGCACATCTTCAAGTGCTTCAGAGGAAGTATTTGAGCTAGGCACATTCCAGATCTTTAATCCTGAAATTATAAAGTTTCTTGCCACTGGCTTTGGTACTGCATTGGAAGGTTAATGACCAGCAGAAAGCACAGATCAGTGCATTCTAGGTGGAGGTGAACCTAATTCAGAAAAGCCATATGTTTTGGGGATTTGGAATAAGCCCAATTCTGCCATGGGGAGGCAAAGAGAGAAAGAATCTGTTCATGGCATCCTCTTTCATGTAAATCCTTCTGGGTGTTTGCACCAGTGTCAGTGGGGCATGTGGAGACTAAATGAAAGCATTACTTTTTACTTGAATGCATTACTTCTGCAGTGGTACAATCGACAAATCTGGAGGGAAAATCCTAGTTCAAAAAGTTGCTGGACAGTCTGGTTACAGGGGCAGTTTTTCCAATGGAATCCGATCATTGTCTTTACCACGATGGAGAGAATCCTTCATTGTTTCAGGTAATGCTAGACCTAATCAATTCATTTTCCATTTACTTTTACTTTATTCTTTTCAATTCTGCTAGTCAGATGATCTGACAATAAGCACAGAGAAGGCAGAACTGAATCATTATCTGTGCAATATTGTTTTGTGGAACTATCTGGATTTTTTTTTCTTTTGGAGAAACCTTCAAGTAGTTCAAAAGTCACCAGTTGAAACCTCAAAGCTCAAGGAGGGGTGTAAAGAAATTTAGACAGGTAGTACTTTACTTCAGTGGCTGAATTTTCTCCAACACTTTCTTTTAGCTTTCTTTCCACTTGTCCAGATCTGCTTGAGACATACAAGAAAATTATCGTTAGATATCATTAGAGCAAAGGCGAAGCTCTTCCTGGGCTTCCATTGTCCCAAGTCAGGAAGGGTTGAGAATGAAAGCACCCCAACAAAGTCAATATGCATTACTCTACCAGGTGGCGTCCTACCTACCTTGTCCAGGTCACCTTGTTTGGTTGGAGAGAAAGTCTGCAGCTGCTTCAGGTCCCTGGGAAATTATCCCTGCCCCTTTAAATGTTCCCATTTTAGAAATACTGGCTTTGGGTCACATTGAGAAAGAAAGACAGCCTGGAGTGTGAAAACATCAGACCTTGGAATACTTACCTTATTGTTAACATCTTCCAAATTCCCTCTGTAGTCCAAAAAGTAACTTTTCCAAGCCCTGACTATTCCAAGTGTACAGTTTTGCTGAGGAGTCTATTCAAATGTCCCCCAAAGTGTTTTTTTTTAACTCAAACAGCTTATGCCCAGTATAAGAAAAGTATGTCAAAAATCATATTGAGAAACTGCAATTAAATTAAGTTTGATGTGAATGAAGTTTAGCGAGGCAAGGAGTGGGTATCTTCAGATTTTAGCAGCACTGGGCCAAACTGAAACAGAATGACAAATGAGCCAACTGATTAACAATTCACATCAGAAAAGCAGAAGAGAGCAATTCCTCCATTGTAATGTTGAACTGCATAACTTCAGTAGTTTTTAATGAGTTGCAGAATTTAACCATTATCTACACCTTTACTAGTAGTTTAAGTGGATATAGATAGAATATACGTTAGCTATAGGAAGAACTGAAAAGTAGAAGGAATTGTCAATACACCCATAACAGTAAGTCATCAAGGAATGACATCTAATAGCAAGGCAAGTTAAACCCTAAACAGTAGAGCAACTTCTATTGCAACTGAGCACATTGTCTGCATGTTAATAGTGGCACTGGAAAGTTCAAGACGAAAACCATACTGACAGTATGCTGCCATTTAACAAACTGTTGGGGGGTTGGCATTTGGCAACTTGGCTAATCAGCTTACATACAAATGCTCATACAACAATACGTATTAGGGTTGCCAAGTCTGGAAACAGAACAAGGCAAAGAGTGAAGAAGAGCAAGCAAAGCTTACACTGTAAACTAGGACTGGAATGATGAACAGAGTAGGAGGTATGCAAATCAGCTGGTACTCACTTTTCAGAATTTTGGAACATTCAGGATGATGTATAAATGAATGACTCCATTCAGATCAATGAAAGCTCCTTGCTCATAGTTTTATGCAAGTAGCACAATCTGTTCTGCATCTCTTGGTATTTGGAGGAAGTTATGAACATTAGATGTTATCTGCTTTGTTCTCCGTGCAGCTTTTAAATTGCTGCATTTTTCTTTTCAAATTTAACAATGCTCTCAAATTGGTTTTTTTTAAGGATTCTGTTTTTGTACATAATAAGCTCATAAAATTTCCTTTCCCCAATGACATTGACAATTCTGCAACCTCTTGAATGTTGTTGGGCTGCAGCTTCCAGCAGCCTAGCCAACAGAACCAACAAAGTAGAATGCTGGGAGTTGCAGTCCAGAAACATTTGGAGGAACATGTTTCCCAAACTCACTATAGATACTGAAGTGAGGATCAAGGAAGAAGGTCTTAAGTCTTCCATGTGATCCTTCTCCTTTGTTTAATTAATTAACACATCTAGATTTCAGCAGATTGAGGTATATTTTAGGACATAAAATCCATGTCAAAGACATATGAAATCACAGATCTCAAATGCACTTTATGTTAATAAGTGTCGCCACTATCTATTGTCTTAACACGTTGTGTTTGGGGAATGTGATAGATCAACTCAATAGTTCAAAACACATTCAGCTCTATAGTTCATAGAATCATAGAATCTTAAGAGTTGAAAGAAACCACAAGGACCATCTAGTCCAACCCCCTGCCATGCAAAAAAAACATGCTACTAAAGCACTCCTGAATGATGCCCATCCAACTTCTGTTTAAAGACCATGAAAGATGGAGGGTCCAACACTCTCCCAGTCACTCTATTCCACTGTTAAACAACTGTTACAGTAAAAAAAGTTCTTCCTAATGTTTAGGTAGAATCTCTTTTCTTATAAATTGAATCCACTGATTCATGGTCTAGTCTCTAGAGCAGAAGAAAGCAAGCTACATAACATCCCTCCAGGTATATAAAGATAGCTATTATGTCACCTCTGAGTCTTCTCTTCTCCATACTCACATTCCTAAATCATTCCTCACAAGGCTTATTTTCCAGATCCTTGACAATCTTAGTTTCTCTTGTCTGGACACATTCCAGCTTTTCTATATTCTTCATGAATTGTGGCGCCCAGAACTGGAGACAGTATTCCAGGTGAAGTCTGACCAAAGCCCAGTAGAGTGGCATTTCTGCTTCCCTCGATCTGGACAGCATGCTCCTCTTGATGCAGTCCAGAATTGCACTGGCTTTTTTGGCCACTGATCCACATTGTTGACTCATGTTTAGCCTATGATCTACCAAGACTCAGATCTTTTTCACATATCCTGCTTTTAAACCAGATGTTCCCCATCCTACATTTGTGAATTTCATTTTTCCTGCCAAAATGTAGTCCCTTAACATTTATCCCTGTTGAAATTAATTTTCTTAGTTTTGACACAACTCTACAAGCTGTCAAAGTCATTCCAAATTCTGTTCCTGTCCTCTGGGTTATTCATTCCCCCCCCCCAATTTGGTATTATCTTCAAATTTGATAAACATATCATAGGAGACCCTGTCAAATGTCTTACTGGAATCAAAGGATACTACATTTACAACATTATCCTCATCTACCAAGTGTGTTACTCTATCAAAAGAGGATGAGGGGGGAGAGAGAGAGGATTAGTCTGGTACAACTTGTTTTTGAGAAACACATGCTGACTCTTAGCAATTACATTATTCCTTCCTAAGTATACACAGATTTACTGTTTAATTATTTGTTCTAGAACTTTTCCTGGTGTTGACATCAAACTGACTGGTCTGTAGTTTCTCAACTGCTCTTTTTTGCCCTTTTTGAAGATGGGAATCACATTTACCCTCCTCCAATATGATTGGCCTCTCCTGTTCTCTAGGACTTCTCAGTTATTGGCAGTGGGTCTGAGATTACATCTGTGGACCCTAAATGGACCATAGAGTTACGCTGAGATTCCTAGAGAGATCACTTCTCTAGATATTTCTAGGTTCTCCAGCCTGACTCTATGGCCCACTTTGGCTAGAAGTTGACCACAGAATCACACTGGAGGACTTACAAATTCCTAGGGAAGGGTTCTCAAGTTAAAAAAAAATAGCATTTGTGATTTTTATTTTTATTTGCATTTTTCCACTTTTGTGGGGGTGTTGTACTTATAACCCTTGGAAAAGTGGAGGGCTCACTGTATATCAAATATAGTAGGCAGAAGCAAAAGAATGAAATAAATGAAATACTATTTTTAAAATATTCTTAATGGACTAAGATAAAATTGCCTCGTTTCAAGAGGACAGTGACTACGTAAAAGAATCCACAAAGAAAAGTTTTTGAGGAAAGCAACCACAGAAATACAGTGAAGCAGACTATTAAAAAGAGAAGAAAGTAGAAAGCTAATATCTGCAGATGCAAAATGTTTCTGCTGTCAAATGGCTTCTTAAATCCCACAATATTTCCTCCAAATGATCCCCTAAAACATTTTATAAGTTAAGAGTATGTGTAATCTGTTACTCAAAATTTTTGTAATGTTACACGTATTTCCTTACTTCACTATACTTGGCCTTCTTATCCAAAATGCATGTGTGGACAAACTCTGAAATGACAAACGGGCATGGGGCCCTACCATTCACAATATTTTACCCCACATGCCAGAGTTTCTGCATCTAATGAGAAGAAAAATGTTGTTTTCTATAAATGCTGTTCTTAAGACACTTATTTTGAAACAGGAAAAGTCAACAGAAGTAAATTGCAATGTGGCACTATGAAATGCTTGTGGTTTGTTTTGTACTGAAATGTAACTGTCTCAGTTCCCTATATATGGTTTAAATACGAACTGCCTTTTTGTTATGAAGTGGGAAATCCTCTTCTTAGACAAAAAGGCAGCTTCCTTATGCCACATAGTATGTGTATGTTGGATAACTTTCCTGTTATTGTTGTAAATTATGAGCTTCACAAATGACGTGACTGGAAATGAAACTCACTGAAAAGGTGATATATAAGTTAAATGAGGGAAACACTCATGGTATAAGGTGGGGATCCTTCCCCAGCCTGATGCCCTGCAGTTACACTGTAAATCCCATAATACTCAGTCCATGTAATCAAACACATCTGATGGGCAACACATTAGGAAAAGCTACCTTATTTGCACCCATAAATTGTATCTTAGCTGACTGAGCAGAATATTGGGAATTTGGGGAAATTATTCCTGCAAGAAAAACTCAGGAGAAACACAAAACAATGCTAAGGATTTTTTTTTTCTTAGTATGAAATCAGATTTGCAAATAATTTCCCTCTCCCCATTTATTAGTGCACCCACTATTCTTTTGAGCCAGAGAGTAGCTTGATTCCCATGAGACAGCCATGGTCATCTGTCTCAGCATAGAAAGGAAGGGCAGAGGGACAGAGAAGCAATCTAGCAGCACCTTTAAGACTAACTTAATTATTTCATTGAAAATCTGTGAAAGCCCACGCTAAAATAAATCTTGTAGTCTTCCAAATGTTGCTAGATTTCTTCTCCACCGTCTTCCCTTCTATATGTAGAGTGCTTTAAGTAAATAGATCTCAGCAGTGGATAAAGCCCGGGGAAAATGGCAAAGTGCAAAGGCCAAGTCAGTTGAAGGTAGTACTTTGAATATATGATAAACATATACATCCCATTTTTATTAAGGGTCTCATATTTATTTGTCTTCAAATATATGTTTGCTTTTATTGCAAGGCCTCTCATCTGCCTTTTCTTATCATGATTTTCCACAGAAGGTAAACCCAAGAAAGGTGTGCAGTACCCATCAACGCTTGAATATTCATCTTCCAAAAGCACACCTGTTAAAGGTAAGTGATGGATTGTTTTCAGGAATGTGTTTGGTATATAGAAGACATGTTGTCACAGTGACAGCTCATACCATGAGCAGAAGAGTGCCTCATCCTAAAGCAGTAAGAACTGCCCCCCTGCTTGATCCATAAGTCGCCTGAGGTGTATAATATGATGCAAAGTTTTCCTCTGATCTATAAAAGCTCCATGCCAAAAGGCAGTTTCTTGAGTGTGATAAGAAGCATAGATGCTGATGCTATTTACATCCACAACAAACAGCCCACTAAACTACTTTTCAGTGGTGGTACATTTCTGATCCATCCGTTTCTGAGCCATCAGCTGTTACTACACGTTGTAGCCAAGACAACAGCTGCAGCAGGGCATATGTGGTATACATCAAGACATCACTAAATAGATTGAGGAAACAACTTCCAAGGGTTTGGGGGCTGCATTTGCCCACTGTAGTGTCCTAGAGGGTGACATACCCCCATTTTTATCCTCCTCTCCCCCTTCCTCCTAATTTTTCTCTCTGGGGGCAGGGCATGATTCGCCATTTTCCCCCTCACCTAATTTGATTTTTCAAAACTGGAAGTGACAGGTCATTTTGTCTTTTGGAAAAAGACCCATTGGGGTTTCAAACAGGCTGCCTCTCTGAAAAAATGGGGACCAAATTTAGGTTTCCCAGGAGGCTTCAGGACATATGATTGGCCATTATTTGCTTGGCGAAAAATTGTGTGTGTATGGATGTTGGGGGTGACAAAAGCAGCCTCTCAGGGGCACATGTAGCCTGAGGGCCCACTTCATTCACACCTGAAATAGCTGGCATTTGTTGTGTCAAGGTCACATTTCAATGACACTTCCTCAGTGTTGTTACACCTATGAGCAGCCAAAAATCTTCTGTATTGTATCTTCTGCAATAAGGAGGATTATCCAACATAAGACAGAATTTTCTGCCACTCAAGAGTTATAACAATTGCATTTAAAAATGGAAAAGATAACAACAAAGTAGAAAACATTGCCTTGTGAGAGCTATTATTTTTTGTTCTTTTGTTCAGTTTTATTTGAACCTCTCCTTCTGTCCCCACACCATCCTTCTGATTACACTGTTTCAGTGATTTTTGGATATAGCAGTTCTGTCCACAACAACAACAACAACAACTCTGCTACTCTTATCCAACCCATAATTTTAACTGTTTCTTCTTGTAGCATACCACATGTTCTCTTACACTAGTACGCTCTGTTTCACAACACAGGAGCTTCACTACGCAAGGAATATCAAACAACGGCTGCAGCACCATTACCAGCCACAAAAGTTGCCGTGACAACACCAAAGCCCCTCATCATGACAACAGCATTTGTCAGCCCAACTCTGAAGCCAACAGTAATTCCAACTTCCATTACTACAACCGTAACCACCAAAACAACTGCTGTGGCAGCTGTGAAGTCTCAGATTGGGGTGCACAAGGTCAGGGATATAGGTGAGTGGAATGGAATGAGGTTGTAGTGCGTAAACCATGTAGCAGTTTTGTGTCTTATTGGCACCCTCTGAGTACTTTAAAACAAGCTTTGAATGACAGTACTGTTACCTCAAAAGCATGAGATCCCCGTGAGGTCCTATATCAGAACCCACAATTAAAATGTAAAAATGGGGAAATAATTAACTCAAATTAAAAATATTGCAAGAAGAGGGGTAACTTCAGGACCTTTTCACCTTTGTTCACCTTTGTTCACTGCAAAAGAGACCAGTCAGAAAACTTATAGTGCAATTTAAATGTGGTTTATTGGGGGGAAATATACATGCACGCACACACACACAAATAATCACACACAAGCAATCACACAAGGCTAACTTGAAAGAAAAGGGAGGAAGATTAGAAGAATAGAAAGGGACTTGGATTATATTTAGCATCCAGAGATAAGGAAAGAAATGGTTGGTGTGGCTTGGACTGATGCCCGAGGCAAAAGGCAGAGTGCCAAGGAGGACCCCTGAAATTGAAGTGCTCTGTGGAGGACCCAAAATCAGGGTCTTTTATACCCAAAAATCTGCCCTAGAGGTATGAGGTGTTAATGACGTTCTACCTGTGTCTCACAGAGTGGACAAAAGAGACAGGCTGGATTGATGGTTCTTAATGTCTGAAGGAAACAGTTGATGATTTTTAACATGTAGGTGGCAAAAGATTTTGGCGTCTGCCTGACTGAAGATCAGTTAAAAGCTGATAGGTGTTAGGATGAGGCAATTATGGATTGTTTGAAATCTTCCTGTTTTCCTGAACCAGCAATGTCAAACAAGCAAAGACTCATTGTTTTTTGGAACTTGCAGCAGATAGGTGCCAGATTAAATTGATAGCCAGTTTTATGGCCTTGCCTTTCTGTAGGATATGCAAACTACAGGGGTATTTATTCTTCTCAGAGATGGCTTGTTTCCTATTGAAAGAGCCATTAAGTCAGGTTTTCCTGGTGGACCTATGACTTAGGGTCATGTTGGGGGCCATCTCTGACCTATTTCCAGCCAGAATCCCATTCACATGGCCCCTTTCCAGCCACTGTATATGATTTCTATTTTGTGCCAATTAAACGTATCTGCCAATTAATATATTTTGCCAATTAAACCATGTCAGAGCAGTGGAGTTACAGTACTAGGTAATGTGTGGGATGTTTGAATTAAGCCCTCTCCCCACATAGGTACAACACAGGGAGGAGACAGCAGGACTGTGCCTACCAGCCCTGTCCCAATTACTTTGTTCAGTTTCTGTCCATCTGGACTTAAATTCTATTGTTAGTCCTGACTAGATTAGAATCATTGAATCGTTTAGATTCACCTAAGTGTTGACTCACTTTTCAACAATTGATTCACTGGGCCTATAGCTGGGGTTAACCAAACACATTCCAACCCCAATGTGTTATCTAAATAGGGGCAACAGTGTAGGTGCAGGTGCATGTGGATAGGCATTCCCCCACAGTCAAGATCCTTGGCTCAACTGAGTATTTGAATAGGGTGGAACTGGGAAGTGCACTGGTGCAGTTGGGTTAAGTGGCACTAGGAATAGACATGAAAGGCTGGCAGGAATAACCGTTTTCAGGAGAGAGCAGGATGGAGATACGGCTGGAATTTTTTCCTTCTGCAAATCCTAAGCTCCATCAAATATTGTATTATTGCCTCTGATTCTGGTATGTGTGTGTTTTAACTAAATGTAGCCACAGAATGTGGCACTGCACCCTCATGAGATTACAATGACAAATTCTAACTCAAGAGTAACATGTGAATGCTCTGCAACCGGCAGGGATTGGCCTGAGAAGAACTGGTGCCCTGAAGTCAGTGGTGCAATTTAATGATTTTTCGATGATGGCTTATGGAGTGTCAGTTTTTACGTGATAATGGTCAAAGCCTGGGAAAGTTACTATTTCAGAGTACAACTCCCAACCAACCTGCTCAGCCAGCATAGCTAATGACCAAGCAGACCGGAAAGATTTGGAGTTATTGACCAAAACAGTAAATTTTCCAAATTCTGGTAATTGCTTCACTGACTTAATGTATCCTCAGATTTCAGCCTGACTTGAGTGTTTTTTAAAGCATTGTGCTAGTTTTATGCTCAGTGATTTATTTTATTGGGGTTCAGGCATTTTGTCATTTAAGTTTTCACACTTGGGTTGCGTTTATGACTTGCTGGGGTGGAATAACACTCCTGGAAAAGAACAGCCCTGCCACTAAAAACTTCACACTGAATTTTCCCACTCAGAAATATATAGTAAAACCTGCCCCTCTTGCATCATGTTTTGTGTCTCTCCATTACTGTTTGGTACCATTGGTTGTGATTGCTGATGTCACTGGTGGAGATGCTGAGTGTAATGATATTATAACAAAGGCAGATTTTAGTGTCCTTTTATGAAGGCAAATAAGACACTGAGCCATCACGATTTAGCTTCAATCCTGTGTCTATAGTGAGACCCAACAATTTAATCCTCTGTCATCTCACTTTTCAGCTGCTTTTAAAATGTCCCAGTTTC
Source organism: Iguana delicatissima (assembly GCA_948472985.1). NCBI lineage: Eukaryota > Metazoa > Chordata > Lepidosauria > Squamata > Iguanidae > Iguana > Iguana delicatissima. The sequence continues at coordinate 42,027 of CAOKZL010002829.1, read as the reverse complement.
TCTCTCTGACTCCCATTGCCCTCTTCGTCCTCCGCCTACTTCACTTGCTCCAAACCAAGTTCAAAATGCAAAAGTAGTTTCCATTCAGTTAACTCAGCAGGGGGAGAAAAGCCAAGGGGGCAGGATCTTCCCTTTCCAGTAAGTTCAGGCAAAAGCACATTGCTTCAGCCTTTTCTAGCTTGTGTGTTCTTTCTTATTAAAAATATTTGCCATCTTCACCATGCTGTGATGTTGTTTGGTCACAGATCCATTTTTATCTTTGAAATGTTGGAGAATATGTTGCAATGTATACAGTGTATACAATAAAATTGTTGTCTTTTATGGCCATATTTCTGTTTACCACCTTGGGTGGGCATGGTGATTTAGATTAAGAGGTGGCTTATAAATATTTAAAATAAACCATCTTCAAAGAACACATGACCATTTGTTTTCCAACAGTTCTTCTTGTGTTATGCTAGTACTTCTCTGCAATTCTCTGTTTCCGTTCCCTACAGTAACAGATTTTTCATTTGTTCCTTAGGTTCTAGCAATGTCCATCCAGCGTACTCATCAGTGGCAGCTGTAGCATCAAGTAAGTCCAGAGACAGCACTGGTAAACCAAAGCTGTAATCTTTGAACAATTCTTTGAGTTACCTAAACCACAGTGAAACAAATTGACTAACTTGTCAGGTGCATGTAGTCAAAGAGCCACCATGGTAGAGTGGTTTGAGTGTCAAACTAGGACACTAGGAGCCCAGGGTTTGAATCCCCACTTGGCCATGGAAACCCACCGGGTGACCTTGGGCAAGTCACAGTCTCTGAACCTCAAAGGAAAGCAAAGGCAACCCCTCTCTGAATAAATTCTTCCAAGAAAAGGTCATGATAGGTTCACTTTAGGGTTGCCATAATGACTTGAAAGGACATGACAATATTATAGTCAGGATCACTACTATAAGAATCTCTTGAAGTGGTTAACCTTTCAACCCTAAGTAATTCAGAAGTTGTTAAACTTGAAATTATCCCTGTTATATAAGAGGGTTGTAGGGGGACCTAGAAGCATGGGTTCCCAGTCACTGACAGAGTTTTAGCTTGGATTGTGGCAGCTTTTCCAGCTTGCACAATAGTTTGCTTGTGGTGAATAAGTCCTGTGAGATGCCTCCAAAGTAACTTAAAATGATGCAGAATATTTTTTTTTTAAGATAGAAACAGGCTTAAAGTGACTAACAGCTGTGGTGAAATGTTTTGAATGCACAGGAATATCTAATATGTAAAAGTCAAAGTTTGCCCGTGAGTTTGTCTGTTTGTCTGCATCAGGGAGGCAAAGATCTTATATGATTGGCTGTGTGAGGCGAGAAGACCTCATATGATTGGCTGGCTGTGAAGATTCTATGGATTCCTGGGGTTTGCAGTTTAGGGAGGGGCCTTTAGAACTCTCAGCCAGAGAGCTCTTGGGCCTCAGGCCGGTTGCTATGGAGATGAGGCCTCCCATCAATAAGGATGCCAGAAAACATTTGGGAGGCACATGTGAGAAAAATTATATGTGACATATACAACATAGTTACAAAGTCTTCTCGCCTCACGCAGTAGATTGTATGGGTTCCATATGTGAGGAAACTTAAAGTTGAAATTTAAAAAAAATATGCTTCCAGAAAAACATAAAGCCATTGAACAAATTCAACAGAAAGCAAAAAAATCAAAAGCTAGTACATCAATGTTGCCAGGGAATACCGATTGGATTGGGGACTCTGGGGAAAAGTTACAGGTACTGGAATAGGCCAGTTGCTATGGAGTCGATGCCTAGCAGCAAGGAGGAGGACAGCATATTCCCACAGGAATCCAAACTGTGTATGTAAATAACTCTGAACACAGATTGCATTGGGAAATATGGGAAAAAGTTACAGGTACTGGAGAAGACAGTTGGGTGAGTTCTTAAGAGGAAAATAATATCCCGAGCAATGCTGGTTAAATACGCTAGTACTACATAAATCAGACCTTGGAAATAAATAATTATTAATAAGCTAAATTAACCCTTCTTTCAATAACTCAGGCATAACTAAGCTACATTATGATTGTAACTTGAAGAGGAGTAACTTTACTCTGTTTGCAACATAACTGTGATTGATGCTTGGTTACTTTTATAGACACAGGAGTGACCCCACTAATCAGTTGCATTTTGTACGATAACCCTGCAGTTTATAGCATTCTGGTGTTTTGTTTTTTAAAATGGAACTATCTTTAAAGTAACAATTTTAATTATTGTAGAATAACAAGAACATTAAAAGTTACTTTAAAATTGTAGCTATGATGGTAACTAATTGTCTTGCCAGGCTTGGAACTGTTGACTATAATTAATTACCTTTTAAAAGTAACTCATCAATCTCTGTCAGTTTTCCAAGACTGGGAGATATGGCACAAGTGTTATGGACACCTATTGGCTAAGTTGCTGCCCATAGTGCAAGCAAAGACTAATGATCAAGTACATTTCAGAGTACTTAATTGCAAGTGTAATTTATAAATGCATATTTTTATTTCTTACGTGGTTCAAAACATGATTGTTTCTTTGCTGCACTTTAGAGGACTTTAATGTTCCAGCCAAAAAAAAAAAAAAAAAAGGGAATTTCTAGGGAATGTGCATCTCCTTAATGGTTGTTGGACTGCAGCTCCCATAAGTTGTGCTGAGGGATGATGGGAGTTTCAGTTCAATAACATCTGAAAGGGGACGTTACCCACCCATATTGTAGACCTATGGTTCTCAGGATTCTCTGAGAAGAAATAATACTTGCTAAATTTAATTTTGTACTGGCTAGTTCCTAAGTTTATTAACATTTTATAAATTGTTTTTCCAAATGTAAACTGAAAATCTAGGTTTTAAAAAGTTCTGCATAAAAATGTTGAAGGATTAAGACAAGCATCTTTAACACCATTAGCTATAAAATTAATCTTATTTTTGAAGAAATGGCATATCAGAATAGTTTTGGAAACTGCAAATAATACATTTAATTTTAATGCATACTTTAGGGCAGGTTCAGGCTGTCCAAGGAAGAACCCAGAACCAAGGTATGTCCTAATTTAAACTAATGTAGACTAAGTACATTTTCAAACTAAAATTATGTTCAGATTTATGTACTGATCAATAAAATATTTTTAAAGCATTCAGAGGCACTTCCAGCTATGCAAGTAACAGAAATATCCCTCGACCTAATACAGGTAAAGCCTTTATATTTTCTCTGTAATAAATCAGACTTCTAGAAGTAAAAGTGTACAACCAACCTTAAACATGTTTATGTGGAAGCGAGTTCCCCAAGTTACCCAATACTTAGTTCCTTTTTAAAAAGTTATAAATGAAAAGGAATGGGAATAAGCAGCTTTAATTCCCATTGATTTCAGTAAAAGAATTTAGAGGCTACACTTAACTTTCCTGCTGAAATAAGTGTAATTTTTAAAAAATACTTAGCTTTGGTTGGACTGTACCCATTTAAAGCACTTTTGTAGTTATCTGCTAATTACCTTCTGACAGGATTGACTTGTAGCAGTTAGAAACTACTTAAGTCAAAGCATTTGGTTCATTCATTCATTTCATTTATTACGGCAAAGAGCCGGAAGAAAGCATTTGGTCTTATCTAAAATTAGTCTGATCTGATTAAGTGATGTGCAGATTGCAAACAGAATGCTTGAGACTTTGGTTGATTTCTCTGCAACATTAGCTAGCACTGCAAACAAATACTCATGTGGTAAACCTTCATACCTGAGGCTGAACTCTTCTGATGTATCATGACTTTATGTCTTTGTACTCTATTGTAAAACTGCCATTTCTCAAGTTATGAACTGGAGCTATTTATTTCCATTAACAATGTAAAAATCTCCTAATACAGGTTGCTAATTGATGTCAGTGTATGAAAATCTGGTGTCATATTAAAATGGTGTTAGATCATAAAGCTGGAAGTGGTTTAAGATAGAAATGGTTTCCCATGGTGTAAGTGTTCCACTGTCACCTCTGCTCAAACAATATAAAACCTACAACACCTATTTACCAGTGGGACAAGTAAATACACACAGGCATCAAACACCCTCTCAAACTGCCTTCAGATCTTTAAAAAGAACAGCTGTTGAACTTAAGTTTCAAGAAGTGCTAAGCAAGCTCAGTTCCCATACTGAGGTAAATGCAGAATATCTGAAGAAAGCTACACAGGTACACATTCAGATCTGGCATCTATACATATTTTAGAGACCAAAGGTGCATGAGGACATGTTCTTATAGGGGTTGGGATCTTATGGACCTCCAGATGTTGCTGGACTGTAATTTCCATCAGATGCAGCCAGTGAGGGTTGATGGAAGCTGCACTCCAACATCTGAAGGTTGGCATATGTCCTATCCCTACACTACTGGATACATACAAATCCCCTCTGTAACAATCATACATGGTTTTTTTTCCATATTATTTCTCTTTTCAACTGCTGTTCTTTACTTGTGTTCCTTCTAGATCGGTGGTAGGCAACTGTGACCTTCCAAAAGTTTTGTGTTGCAACTCTCATCATCTCCCAACCTTGACTGTCCTAACTAGAGCTGATGGAAGTTGTAGGGCAAATGCATCTGGAGGACTTTGGTTGTCCACCTTGTTCTACTTTCAGATTAATTCTACACTTTGGACCCACTCTGCCATTAGACAGAATGAGGCAATGGACTGAGATAGTAGCAGTATGATGCTGGAAGAAAGGGCCACACAGTCTACCCTCATCACCCTTTGCTGGTGCCCTTTCAACCCTACACAAATTGTATCACTATGATTCCATTTTAACTGCCATGGCAATATCCTTAGAATCCTGGAATTTGCAGTTTGGATAGGAGTTGTCTAGAATTCACAGCCAGAGAGCTCTAGTGCCCCACCAGACTACAAACTCTAAAATTCCACAGAACATAGCTAAGGTAGCTAAAGTGAAAACATAGTGCTATGAAAGGGCTCCTGCTTAAGGCTGATTTTGAAGAAAGTTCAACTGTCAGTTCAATAAACTTTGGTACATGAAATGTGAGTGGCACCATCTTTTTCTTGTCTCAATCAAGAAAGGGTCTTGAGCTGCCTTCTTTGGGGGCTCTAGAAACCAATTTTTAAATGGAAATGGCCAGAAGTCCAGTTCCAGTTTTGAAAAATCAGTATTATTATGTTAAAGGCCTTTTCCGCACTACACTCTTATAGCACAATTATTCCACTTTCAACATCCTATGGAATCCTGGGGTTTGCAGTTTCAGGAGGGGCCAACCAGCCCCTCCCGAAACTGTAAACCCCAGGATTCCATAGGATGTTGAAAGTGGAATAATCACACTATAAGAGTGTAGTGGAGAAATGACCAAATAGTATATATGCACGTGAGGGAAGTCACCCTTTTTTACAGTCAGGTACATGCTCTGCCTACACCTGCTCTTCACCCTGGGATGACTTGTCTCTGTATTAAACTGGATCTTTTTTGGCAAACCTCACAGGTCTTCAAAGGCAAGAGCCAATTGCTACATTCCGAAAACCGGCCAACAATCCTGCAAATCTAGGTAAGCTCTTTTTCAGCCAATAACAAACTGGGGAAGGTGTTAGCTCCTCTTATTTTCCTATCTATTTCTCTGCATTTGTCAACATTTTTTTGTGTTCCCCCTTGCTCAGGTTCCAGTCCATTATTTTGAGTTTTGTAGTCTGTTAAATCATTTGCTGAATGGATGAGAAATTCATGAGAGATCATTTAGGTGGAGAAATCATCCTTGTAATCTAGCACTGTTTGAAGACACAACAGTCAGCTATTTCAAAGTTCTAGGACAAGGGTGAAGATCACATGGGCCTTGAGATGTATCAGAATGGTAACTTCCATTAGACTTAGTGAGCATAGCCAATGGCAAGAAAAACTGGGAGCTGCTCTCCAGTGACATATAGAAGGCCACTGCTAGGGCAGCTCTGAGTGAACAAATAAGTGAATAAAGGCATGTAACTTGTTAAAACTGTGCATGTAACAAACAATGGCCAAACCAACTGAGGAAGAGGATAATCCATGAAAGTGAGTTAATGGGAAAGTATCTTCTGCTTGAGTTAGAAAACAGTCATACAACATCTCCCACCCCCATCAGAGCTGTGTGACAACATATTTGGTCTCAGAAGCAGAAACTAGCAGTAGCAGAGAGGTAGAGTTTGAAGGAGAATCAGAAAGACTAGAGGAGGAGTCCAAGGAACAAGCTCTGATAACTGTTCTATAAGAACATACACTCAATAAAGTATCCTCATAAAGCACTTTCCCTCTGCCCCCCCATACACAAACACTTCAGTATGTATGTATCTTCAAGTTCCCCATCGACTTATGGTGACCCTATGGACTTCATAAGAGTTTGTTACAACAAGGAAGTGGTTTTTGCAATTTCCTTCCTCTGAAATATAGCCTACAGAACCTGGTATTCATTGATGGTCTATCATCCAAGTACTAACCAAGAGAGACCCTACTGAGCTCCCAAGATCAGATAGGGTCTCGTGCTTAGGGTATCTACCCGGAGATAAAAGGGTGAGTTAGCGTTGAAAAAGAAGCAGCTGCTGCTCTGCCAGCACCTAAACTTTCCCAGAATGCCTCTGAGTCAGCATCTTCAGGACCCCATAGTGATTTTTTCAATGGTAGATGTTGCAATTGCCTTTATTTAGCTCTTCAGAGTACTAAGCCCAAAAAGCAAAACACAGAATAAAATGAACTCCCAAAGAACAGGATTTTTTTAAGTAGTTAAGAAAAAAGTCAGCAGTATTATTCCCTCAGAAGTCCATGGATCCTGGCGTCTGCCCCATCTTGCTAAGCGCTAACACTGGGCCTCTTGAGAAAGACCCTTGTCTTAAGCCCTATAGTGGCTCTTCCATTCACTGTAGATAACTCTATGATCTGACTGTTGGGATGTGTATAAATAACTTCCTATGTTCCTACCATTATCTTGGGATAAAGAGCTTTTTACACAGCAGGAAATATCCTCAGTTTTGCAGCATTCAGTATAAAAAATCCCACAGCCTTTTGATTTTTTCTGTGTAAGCAGTTTGGGATACATATTTAGCATTTTGTGTCTTTTTGAATTAGCATAATAAAGGTATTACCAAAATATGGACACTTGCAATGTCCATATTAAACAGTAATTAAAATTGATTAAAGCAATTAAAACAACCGGCTTTAATTGTATTATATTTTAACCTTTGTTGTACCCTGCCTCAAGCTTTGAGGAGAGGCAGGTAATCAAAATAATAATAATTATCATGATCATCACCACCATCATCATTTCCAGAATGACACCCACACATACCAATTCACTGGTGTACTTTCTATTCTGATATGCCATTTCTTAAAAAAAGATTAATTTTATAGCTAATGGTGTTAAAGATGCTTGTCTTAATCCTTCAACATTTTTATGCAGAACTTTTTAAAACCTAGATTTTCAGTTTACATTTGGAAAAACAATTTATAAAATGTTAATAAACTTAGGAACTAGCCAGTACAAAATTAAATTTAGCAAGTATTATTTCTTCTCAAAACCCTGAGAACCATAGGTCTACAAATGGGGGGGAAAGCCCTTTTCAGATGTTATTGAACTGAAACTCCCATCATCCCTCAGCACAACTTATGGGAGCTGCAGTCCAACAACCATTAAGGAGATGGACATTCCCTAGAAATTCCCTTTTTTTTTTTTTGGCTGGAACATTAAAGTCCTCTAAAGTGCAGCAAAGAAACAATCATGTTTTGACCATCGAAGAAATAAAAATATGCATTTATAAATTACACTTGCAATTAAGTACTCTGAAATGTCTTGATATTAGCTTTGTTAATGGGAGCAACTTAGCAAAATAGGTGTCCATAACACTTGGCTATATCTCCCAGTCTTGGAACTGACAGAGATTGATGAGTTATTTTTTAAAAGGTAATTAATTATAGTCAACAGTTCCAAGCCTGGCAAGACAATTAGTTACCATCATAGCTACAATTTTAAAGTAACTTTTAATGTTCTTGTTATTCTACAATAATTAAAATTGTCTACTTTAAGTAGTTCCATTTAAAAACAAAACACCAGAATGCTATAAACTGCAGGGTTATCGTACACAAGCTCTGATTAGTGGGGTCTCCTGGTCTATAAAAGTAACCAAGCATCAATCACAGTTATGTTGCAAACAGAGTAAAGTTACTCCTCTCTAAGTTACAATCATAATGTAGCTTAGTTATGCCTAGTTATTGAAAGAGGGTTAATTTAGCTTATTAATAATTATTTATTTCCAAGGTCTGATTTATGTATACTAGTATTAACAGCATTGCTCGGGATATTATTTTCCTCTTAAGAACTCACCCAACTAATCTTCTCCATTCCCTGAAATTTTTTTCCCTTTTCCAATTCATCTTTTCCCAATTTTTCTAAAGTTTTTTGTGGGAATTTTTTCCCTTTTTCCCCCTTTGGGCGGGCTCGATTTTTAAAAACCCCCTTATTCCAGCCCCCCTGCTTTCCCCATTAACCAAGGTACCCCTGGCAACAGAAACACTTTTGATTTTTTGGTTTCTTTAATTTGCCAAGGTTTATTTTTCTGGTAACATTTTTTTTAAATAACTTTGGTTTTAAAAAGGAACCCAACAATCTCTGCGTGGGGAAAGATTGTAAATGGATAGAAAAATTTTTTTAATGGGTAAATTTTTCTCATCCTATTTTTTAAGGCCCATCCCCAAAGGGGCCGGGCCTGGGCCCAGAGCCCGGGCCCAAAGGGGCCTGGGCCCTAAAACTGCCCCCAAAATATAATTTAAGGGGAATCAAAATTCTCCGCCTCAACGCCAAAAAATAAAAACTTTGTTGTTCAAAAACGGATTGGGTTTGATTTTAATTTTATTCCGGGCTTAAAAAATTTCCCAAAAGGGTGTTGATTTAATTTTTCATTTAAAAAAATTTTTGAACCTTTTAAGTTTTTTCCCATCCCGGCTTATTACCACCAATTTTTAAGCGGGAAAAGCGAAAATTTAAAAAAAAACTCTTAAGGCTGGGAAATGCTTTACCCCCCCTTAAAAATTTTAAACGGGGAAATTTAATTTTAAACAATTTTTTTCTTAGGGTTGAGGTTCCCACTTCAAAGTTTTTTTGGTATTATCCTGTTATATTTTTTTTAAAGCTTTATGGAAACAAAGTGAACCTATAAAGCCTTTTTTTGGAAGTTTTTACAAAAATTCCTTTTCTTCCTTTGATTAGGGGTTTTATTCCCAAGGCACCCGGTTTTCCAGGAAAGGGGGTTAAACCCCGGGCCCGAGGGCCCCAGTTTACCCCAAAATTAAAATTGGCCCCGACAAAAGAAATACAAGTAAGAAAGTTTCCTGGGGTTTTTTAAAACCCAAAGTTTTAAAAGGGTTCAGCTCGGTTTCCCAAAAAGGGCCCCAATATATTTTTTTAAACAGTGCCCTATAGACGCTACCACACAAAACCAAGGGGCAAAAAAAAAAAAAGGGGGAAAAGGAAAAAGAAATTGCGGGAAAAGTAGGGGGTAAACAAAAAACCTTTGGAACTTGGTCAGGCTTTAAAAAAGGGATTTTAAAATTTGAGGGACCTCAACAAAATCAAGAACCCAGGTGGTAAACCAGAAAATCCAAAAAAAGCAAAAATTTTTAAGGAAAAATTCCTTAAAAAACCCTTTCCGAAAAAAGGGACGGACAAACAACTTTGACCGGCACCTTCTTTGATATTGGAAGATAACAAGGTGTTACCCAAGTATCAGGATCTTCCACCGCTTTGGGTTGCGGTGTGAGTTTATGTAGGTGGATTTTACAATTTCAGGTTTCTCCAGTGTCCAAGACTTGTGGGAAAACTCTTACTCCCTTCAAGTTGGCTCCTTAAAGGCTGGTGATCTTTTGTCCACCGTGGGTTGGCACAGCTTGAGGTTCCTGTGGCTATGTGACTGGGGAGTTTACTGGCCTGACCTGGTTCTTTCGATCGTCCGACCGTTGTTGCCTACATGTTCATCTGGGTGACCTCTCTGGTGGGTTAGATTAATTTTATATCAAAGTTGTAGACCCCGGGACAGGGTTTACCAAGGGGGCAACAAAACACACCTGTATAATCATTACACATTATAAACAACCACATTTTCTTAAAATATTTCCGAAATTAGAGAATCCTGGTCTTCAACATGTTGTGCCAACTGAGAATTAACAAGAAAACAAATCTCTCTCTCTCTCTCTCTCTCTCTCTCTCTCTCTGTGTGTGTATGTGTTTAGATTATAGTCTCTATTAAGCAATAACAGGAGTGGCAATTTGTTCTTGTAATTAGGTATTTACTCATGTGCAATAAAAAGTAGCCTTTTAAAAATTATACCTGAGATTCAGATAGAGTAAGGATTCCCAACAGGCAGCTAAAACATGAGCAGCAAGCCTGTATGATGATTTTTTTCCTGTTTTGTTTACAGTTGAAAGTGAAGGTGAGATGATCCTGTCATACAAAGCCAACATTTCAGGAGAAAGAATTCTGTCTTAATTGATAATAATCAAATGCATGACCTGTCACAAGAGTCTTGCAGAGTGTGTAGCTCGTAAAGATTGTAAAGAGGCAGGATAACCATCTGTCAGGAGCAATTTGATTGTGTCTCCTGCATGGCAAGCAGTTGAACTGAGTGGCCCTTGTGGTCTCTTCCAGCTGTATGATTCTATGATTCTAGTTTTCATCTTTTAGATCAGTGTATCTCAAGGGATCTGATGTGGGGGACTGGGAGTCCTCCCTCCAGTGTCCTAAGTACTGGTACCATATTTGTGCCCAGTGGCTACAGTTGGTCCTTTCTTTCCTGGAAACCTGCTAGGGACCAGCAGTCAATGCCTCATAAACTGGCACCAGTGCATGGACCACCACTTTGAGTAGCACTGCTTAGAACAGGGGTGAGCAGAAGTTGAGGAGAGTCTATTGATAGGTGTCTCTTGTCCAGTGAAACCTCTTGGGTACAAAGTGATGTGAGGTACCACAAAAAGATCTTCCTCTTTCAGTAATAGTTTCAGGAATGCAAGCTATAAGATGCTGCAGTTAGAGAACAATGAGACTGTATATATGATGCACCCATCCTTAGTCTTGTTCCATTTTCAGCAATTTCTTCTTCTTTCTCCTCTTATGTGGGAGGAACTGTCACACAAGGCTGTGTTTGCATGTGCATCCATGCCCATAAGTCAAAGAACTTTCACAAGTTTATATTTCCAAGTTGAGTCCCAGGAAAAACCCATGAGTGTTCAGAAATTTGTGTTAAGAAAAGTAAATAAGCCCTTAAATAAGCCCTCAGACAGGGCTATGAAACTTTGTTTGCAGACAAAATTACTCATTGCATACTCAGAGTATATCCAGCTTGGATTGGCAGAACTCAGGCAGGGAGGAAATATTATAAGGAATCAGAACACTGTAAAAAGTTAGTCCAGCAATGAAGTTTGATGCATACAAACTTCAGCTCAAAGTGAATTATTTTTAGTGTGTACGAGACAATTATTGCCTGAATGGAGATTTAACGAGCCTGGACAGCTGTGACAATCTGGTACTGAAAAAGCTTAATTAGCTTGCAAGAAAGTACCAAGACAGTTAGCTAGTATTCTCTTCATGACCAACAATATAGTCTGAAAGTAGGCCTGGGAACCGATTCGGACGCCCTGGAACCAACTTTCATTTCAGTTGACTCTGAGTGATACACACTGGGTGACCTTCTTATTTCTATTAATTTATTTTTGAGGAGTATTTGATATCCCACTTGTCAAGTTAACAAGCATTCACAAAGTAGCTTACATACAGCTAAGATGAGAAGCTGGAAAAATTTCTTTTTGGAATAAGAACTCTGGCAGTTATAGTTTAAAGAGTAACTTTTCCAAGATCTGGCTAAGCTAGACGAAGTGCAGATTTAAATGAGTGAAAAATCTTTTTTAAAATGTTATATGTTGGCCAAGTTTCAGAAGAATAATTTCACAGTATTTCATTCAAGTAAAAGATTAACTCCCCATGGACTATCTTATTCACATTAAAAAATGAAGTATTACTCTGAGCAGGGACTGTGGTCTTATAAAATGATTTGCCAGCAGTCTGATATACCAAACAATATGCCCCTGGGGTCAGCTCCCCTCACCACCCACTTTCTTCCAATGTATCTTCCTTGTTAAAAAAAAAAAAAAAGGAGGAGTGGAAATTACAATATCTAGGAGGTTATGAAGACCAATCCAGCGTCATAGTGAAGGGGCTTTAGACCTAGAAATTCTAAGGACCTTTTGAGTAGATTGTCACTCCAGTGACAGAGTTTGTCTCCATTAGTGGAGAGAAACTTCCTCACTCTCTTCAAATGGCTTCCAACCTGGGTCTGTAAAAACATTTTCTCTTTCTTTCTCAAACAACTGACTGCAGCATTATTCTTTTTCCATCATATTTAATTAGTAAAATGGTTTATTTTTGATACTGTAGTAAGTCCCCCCCATGGAATGTTTCCATCAGCTCATGTTCTTTGTGTTTAATAAATATGATATTGGTCATTTCAGGTTTCAGCTCCAAGGAAGACTTGGTCTCCAAACCTTTGGAAGCAGCCTCCCAAGGAAACCAAAGTATGTGAATCAGAAATGTATTGACACTTGAGGTTCTGCTATTCCAGTTATGGAGAGGAATGGGGAACTCCACCACACACAGTTTTGAAAGGGGCTGTCTGCTGTGGTCCCTGGGGCAAGGAAAGGTCCAGATTACATTGCTACATTGATAATAGTGTAATCAAAACTCAATTTCAGTCTACATTTTGAACTGGGCTGGAGAAGTTTGAATTAAAAACCTGACTCTGTTTTAACACACAGTCTGTCTAAGCTATTTTGAAGAAGCAAGATCTCTTACTCCAGAAAAACCTCACTTATTACCAGTTGGGACTTTCTGGGAAAAAGTTTTCCAATCCACACAGATCTCTCCATCCAGCAGAGTGGGGAAGGAGAGTGAAGGAAGCTGGGTAGGCAATTTCGCCAATAAACATACAGATTTTAGAATACTATATAGAAAATTTAAAGATCTCTTTTGTGTCTTTTGGCAAATTTTCTATATAGTATTCTCAAAAATCCTATGTTATTCAGCAAATTGCCTACCAGCTTCCTTGGCCTCCTTCCCACTCTGCTGGATGAAGAAGTGTCTGTGGATTGAAACTTTTTCCCAGAAAGCAACTGGTAATGAGTGAAGATTTTCTGGAGTAAGAGATCTTGCTCTTTGGAATCACTTAGACTGTGTGTTGAGAAAACAGAGTCAGGTTTTTAATTCAAACTTCTCCAGCCCAGTTGGAAAAATGTAAACTGAAATTGAGTTTTTGAGTACACTATTATCAATGTCGCCATGTAATCTGGAGCCTTTCCTGCCCAGGACCACAGCAGAGGCACCCCTTTCAAAACTGTGTGTGGTGGAGTTCCCATTGCTCTCCATAGCTGAAACACACCTCAAGTGTCAAATACATATTCATCACAGTGCTTGCCTTCCTTGGGAGGCTGCTTCCAAAGGTTTGGAGAACAAGTCTTCCTTGGAGCTGAAACCTGAAATGACCAATATGATATTTAGCACAAAGATGAAGCTGATGGAAAACTTTCCCATTGGGGGACTTACTACAGACCTATCAAAAATAAACCATTTTACTAATTAAATATGATGGAAAAAGAATAATGTTGCAGTCAGTTGTTTTGAGAAAGAAAGAGAAAATGTTTTTACAGACCCAGGTTGGAAGCCATTTGAAGAGAGTGAGGAAGTTTCTCTCCACTAATGAACCTGAGGTGACAATCTACTCAAAAAGGTATTTCAAGAATTTCTAGGTCTAAAGCCCCTTCCTATGACGGTATCTGGTCCCACAAACCTGTGATATTGTAATTTCCACTCCTCCTTTTTTTTTTTTTTTTAACAGGAATACATTGGAAGAAAGTGGGTGGGAGCTGACCCAGGGGCAGAATATCTTGGTATCAAGCTGCTGGCAAATCAGTTTATGACCACAGTGCCTGCTCAGGAGTAATACTTCATTTTTTAATGTGAATAAGATAGTCCATGGGGAGTTAATCTTTTACTTGAATGAAATACTGTGAAATTATTCTTCTGAAACTTGGCCAACATATAACATTTTAAAAAAGATTTTTGACTCATTTAAATCTGCACTTTCATATTGTTAGGCCAGATATTGGAAAAGTTACTGCTTAAACTGTCACCCAGAGTTTGTTATTCCAAAAAGAAATTTTCCCAGCTCTCATCTTGACTGTATGTAAGCTACTTTGTGAACTCTGACAAGTGGGATATCAATATCTAAAATAAATTAATAGAAATAGAAGGTCACCCAGTGTGTATGGTTCAAGTGCAACTGAAATGAAAGTTGGTTCAGGCAACCGGTTCCAGGCCCCTTTCAGACTATATTGTTGGTCATGAGAATACTAGCTAACTGTCTTGGTACTTTCTTGCAAGCTAGTAAGTTTTTCAGTACCAGATTCTAGCAGCTGTGCAGGCTCAATTAATGTTCCATTCAGGAAGGATTTCTCTGGTACACACTAAAAATAATTCACTTTGAGCTGAAGTTTGTATGCATCAAACTTCATTGTTGCAACTAACTTTTTGCTACAGTGTTCTGATTCCTTGGAAACATTCCTCTTGCCCCTGCCCCTGAGTTCTCCAAATCCAAGCTGAGGATATACTCTACAAGGTATTGCAATGAGTGATTTTATATACAATTTTCATGGCCTGTCTGAGGGCTAGTTTAAGACTATTTATTTTTCTTAACACAAATTTCTGAACACTGATGGGTTTTTCCTGGGACTGCAACTAAAATAAACTTCCTGAAAGTTCTTTGACTTATGGGCATGGATGCACATGCAAACACAGCCTTGTGACAGTTATTCCCACATAAGAGGAGAAAGAGAAAGAAATTGCTGGAAAATGGAACAACAAGATAGGTGCATCATATATACAGTCTCATTGTTCTCTAACTGCAGCATCTTATAGCTTCTCCTGAAACTATTACTGAAAGAGAAGTTTTGTGGTACCTCACATCCACTTTGTACCCAAGAGGTTTCACTGGACAAGAGACACCTATCAATCAGACTCTCCTCTAACTTCTGCTGGCCCCCTGCTCTAAGCAGTGCTACTGAAGGTGATCCCCATGCACTGGTGCCAGTTTATGAGGCATTGACTGCTGGTCCCTCAGCAGGTTTCCAGGAAAGAAAAAACCAACTGTAGCCACTGACACATATTGGTACAGTACTTAGGACACTGGAGAAGGATACCCAGTCCCCACATCAGATCCCTTGAGATACACTGATCTAAAAGATGAAAACTAGAATCATAGAATGCATTGCACTGGAAGAGACCACAAGGGCTGGTGGGTTCAACTGCTTGCCATGCAGAAACACAATCGAATTCTGCTGACAATGGTTATCCTATTCTTACAATCTTTGGAAACTACACACTCTGCAAGACTTCTTGTGACAGGTGCAGTGCATTTGATTATTATCAATTAGAGACAAATTCTTGTTGCCTGAAATGTTGGCTTTGCTGTGACAGGATGATCTCACCTTCACTTTCAACCTAAACAAAACAGAAAAAATAGTATACAGGCTGCTGATGTTTTAGCTGCCTGTAGGCAACCCTGGTCTTATACTATAATCTCAGGTATAATTTTTAAAAGGCTACTTTTTATTGCACATGAGTAAATACCTAATTCAAGAGAACAAATTGCCACTCCTTGTTATTGCTTAATAGAGACTATAATCTGAACCAATACAGCACACAGAGAGAGAGAGAGAGAGAGAGAGAGAGAGATTTGTTGCTTGTTAATTCTCAGTTGGCACAACATGTTAAAAATTAGGGATTCATAATTTAAGGAAATATTTTTTAAGAAAATGTGTGTTTTTATAATGTGTAATGATTATACAGGTGTGTTTTGTTGCCTTGCGTAAACCCTGTCCCGGGGTCCTACAACTTTGATATAAAATAATCTGAGACCCAGAGAATCACCTCAGATGAACATGTAAAACAGCAACCATGAAATTGGAAGGACCAGGTAGAGCCAGTAAACTCCCAGTAGCGAGATCACCACAGGGAGGCCTAGAGTGCCAACACGGTGGACGAGATTGGCCAGGCCAAGGAGCCAACTTGAAGGGAGTAAGAGTTTTGCCCACAAAGTTGGACACTGGAAGCAATAAAATCTTATGAGGCAAAATCCACCTTACATAAACTCACACCGCAACCCAAAGTGAGAAGTCCTGATCTTGGTAACACCTTGTTATACTTCCAATATCGAGAAGCTGGAGTGTAAAGTATGTTTTTGAAGTTTGCTGTCTTTTGTTCTCCCAGGAGAGGATTTGCCCCTGACACAAATAGTTAGCTGTTTTGACTAGTTTTTTCGATATATCTCTGGAGTATACCAACTAACCATTCCCTCCTGATAGCTGCATGATCCCCCTCCACAGTCTCTTGCCACTGAGTTCCTTTTCTTCACTGCTTGCTGGACCAAGGACTTTCCAGAAAAGGTAGGTGTGCCACCCAAACTGAAATACATCAACTATTCTTTTATCTTATTTTCCACTCTTTATTTTTTTTTAGCCTTGAAGTGCAATTGTGTGAGATATTCAATTGCAGTGGGTCTTACTATTTAAATAAATAAATTTCGTTGAACTTTTGTGCTGATTCTCTGGGCCAGACCCCAACGGAGAGCTTCAGATACACACTAGGCTACCCTGCTCTTTGCATTGCTCTGCTTGTGCTCTGTTAACTCCATTTTCATCACTTTGAAAACAATACCTAAACCTGTAAAATTTGCAGATTTTCAAGATAACAGTTTTCCTGGTATTATGACAGGTGGATGCCTCTGGATAATAATAACCTCCTAATTTGTTCCCAAAGAGTTGGGTAGTTAACAGATTATGTCACTCTTACTGTCCAGAAGGCTTCATGAGGTTTCCACAAATATATTCCATAGCTTTCCACAAAAAGATAACAAGCAACTAATTAAACCACAAAAAACAATGTGAAGTGTCTACAGAACATGCCGCACAGCATAAAAACACTTTGTAAAATAAATTTCCTGTGTCAACTTCCCTGTAAGAGGCAGCTGTAAATCACAGCATACAATAAAGCCTATTTAATATGATCTGCTTCATGGCAGACAAGGAACCATTGAGTGCTAATATGAACAGGGATGGGGTGAGGAGCTGAGAGGCTTCCTTCACATTTGTTTGTTAATGAAAAATTATTTCAGACTACTTTATGGGTCTAACCCTTTCAAGGGGCATGAGAAGATAAAACCAATACCAAAAAAACAAACACAATGCCGATTTCAGAACCAATAAACACAACTGTTCTCAGCTATTTTTTGGCCAGTCAGCTTGTTCCTCTAGAGTAGTGATCCTGGATCAAATCATAGAATGTGGGACATCAGCTGCCGTCCAGGCCTTTGGGGGAAGGAGCTGTCTGGCCCCCAGAGAGCTGAAAGCAAAAACCTATGAAGGATTTGGAGCTTGAGAATGCAGTGGATTGGGATGAAGTTTTACCTCTTCTTTCCTCAATTGTTGCTCTTCTCATTCTTTCTCTTATCCATTGCTTTGACCTTTTCCCAGAAAATGATATGCATTGGGGAATTGTCCTTCTTTACCAGCCACAGATCCAGGTGTTGGTGTAAATATAGTTACATATGGTATGTAGGATGGAATCCTAGGTCTTATCCTTATATTAGTACCACAGAGATGCAATGGAATGTGTGTGTCTGTCTGTTCCATGGCCACAGCCAGTGGGCTGCTGTGGATTCAGTATTTCTGCAGCTTGGTCCCAGTGAAAAGAAACTTTAGAGGGGGAGTTTCAGCACGAAAACATAATCCGAAAAGTGAAGGTGGAAGGTTGGGAAGAAGGAAACAGGCAAGCTTGATGGTAATCTGATTTATTCGCTCACATTTTTGGGGGATTTCTAAGGAAAAAATATGGGGTTGTGTCTAACTGCACAACTGCAATGAGGAAGTGCCTTGGGAATATAAATAGAAAGTACACCAGTAAATGGTATTGTGGGTGTAGTTCTGGAAATGATGATGGTGGTGATGATCATGATAATTATTATTATTTTGTTACCCGCCTCTACAAGGCAGGGGTACAACAAAGGTTAAAATACAAAAATACAATTAAAACCGGTGTTTTGGGTCACTTACTGTTTAATATGGACATTGCAAGTGTCCATATTTTGGTAATACCTTTATTAGGCCAATCAAAAAGACACAATGCCTAAATATGTATCCCAAACTGTTTTACACAGAAAAAATCAAAAGGCTGTGGACTTTTTTTATACTGAATGCTGCAAAACTGAGGATATTTCCTGCTGTGTAAAAAGCTCTTTTATGCCAAGATAATGGTAGGGAGCATCAGGAAGTTATTTATACACATCCCAACATCAGATCATAGAGTTATCTACAGTGAATGGAAGAGCCAGTTTATGGGCTAAGACAAAGGGGGCCTTTCTCAAGAGGCCCAGTGTTAGCGCTTAGCGAGATGAGACGCCAGGGACTGGTGGAAAACAGGGAATAATACTGCTGACTCTTTTCTTAACTACTTAAAAAAATATTTATTTGGAGTCATTTTTATTCTGTGTTTGTTTTTTGGCTTGGTCTACTGAAGAGAAGTGAGAGGTAAGGCAATTGCAACATCTCATTGAAAAAATCACTATGGGGTCCTAACATACTGACCCAGAACAATCTGGGAAAGTTTAGTATGGCAGAGCAGCAGCTGCTTCTTTTTAACGTCAACTCAGCCTCCGGGTAGAATACCCTAAAAGCACGAGACCCTATCTGATACTGGGAGCTGAGTAGGATTTCTGTCTTGGTTAGTACTTGGATGATAGACCATAAATAAATCCCAGTTACTGTAGGCTATATTTCAGAGGAAAAGAAATTGCAAAAACCACTTTCCTTGTCTAAGAATTTTTATGAAATCCATAGGGTCACCATAAGTCGATGGGCAACTTGAAGATACATACATACTGAAGTGTTTTCCTATGGGGGGGCAGAGGGAAAGTGCTTTATAGGATACTTTATTGAGTGTATGTTCTTATAGAACAGTTATCAGAGCTTGTGCTGAGTCTTTCTAATTCTCCTTCAAACTCTACCTCTCTGCTACTGCTAGTTTCTGCTTCTGAGACCAAATATGTTCTCACACAGCTCTGATGGGGGTGGGAGATGTTGTATGACTGTTTTCAACAAAAGATGCTTTTTCCCATTAACTGGTTTTTAAAGGATTACCCTTTCCCCAGTTTTTTTCACCTTTTTTTACTGACTTTTTTAACAAGTTAATGATTAATTTGCCATCGGACCCCCCTGGTGGCCCTTTTCACTAGAATCCTTTTTTCTTGCCATTGGCATGCCATGCTAATAAGTTACCGTTGATCAAAGGCCAGGTTTTACCCTCCCCAAACTTTGTGCTTCACCCACCAAATGACCTATAAATTTCAATATTCCCCTTTTAAAACTAAAAATTGAATGGAGGGAAGGGGGGAAAAAAAAAATTTAAAAACAGAAAAATCTAGGAAAAAGGGACTAAACCTTCCCCGGGTTTTAGGCTAAAGACAAATTTTTTGAAATTTAGGTTTTAATGAAAGGTTTTTTTGTTAAGCCTGATTTTAAAAAGCCCATTAATCAAACTGCCCCCAGGTGAATTTGGGAAACATTCCTGTTTAAAAAAGGGTGGTTTCCCTGCAACATTTATCTTGGAGATCCATCATTTAATGTTTTATTATTTAAACCCTTAATTTTTACATTTCACGGTTCCCCTCCAAAACTGCCCCCAGTTCCCAAAGGAGAAAAAGGGGTTGATGGAAAACCTTTCATAAAATTTAATTTTTGGGAATACTTTGGAGTTAGGGGAAAAATTTTTTTAGAAATTAGAAAAAAAAATTCCCCTCAGTTTATGTCCAAATTTTTGCCACGAAACTTTTCTCGTTAACGGACCCTTTCAACACAGTTTCACCCCAAACCTTTTTCTTTCGGGAAAATTTGATCTTGGGGGTTAAAACTTTTCGGCTTTAAAAAATTTAAGTCCCATCCCCCAAAAACCGATTGTCAATTGGGTTTGGTCAAGTATCAATTTTGAGGTTGAAAGGGCACCAGCAAAGGGTGATGAGGGTGAGCTCTGTTGGTTCTTTCTTCCAGCATCCTGTTGCTACTGCTGTTGGGTCCTCCATTCTGTCTAATGGCAGAGTGGGTCCAAAGTGTAGAATTAATCTGAAAGTAGAACAAGGTGGAGCAACCAAAGTACCTCCAGATGCATTTGCCCTACAACTTCCATCAGCTCTAGTTGGCATCAAGGTTAGGAATGATGAGAGTTGCAACACAAAACTTTGGAAGGTAGCAGGTACCTACCACCGATCTGGAGCAAGTAAAGAAACAGCAGTTGAAAGAGAAATAATATGGAAAAAAAAACCATGTATGATTGTTACAGAGGGAGTGTTTATGTATGTCCGTAGTGTAGGGATAGGACATATGCCAAACCTCAAATATTGGAGTTGCAGCTTCCATGGACACCCACTGGCTGCATCTGATGGAAATTACAGTCCAGCAGCATCTGGAGGTGCATAGATATCCCCAACCCCTATAAGAAGACATGTCCTCAGATGCCGCCTTTGCATTGTCTGGAATTATATTTATAGATGCAGTACTGATACCCTGTGTGACTTTCTTCAGATATTCTGCATTTGAGTATGGGAACTGAGCTTGCTTAGCACTTCTTGAAAACTACAGTTCAACAGCTGTTCTTTTAAAGATCTGAAGGCAGTTTTTGAGAGGGTGTTTGATGCCTGTGTGTATTTACTTGTCCCACTGGTGATACGGTGTTGTAGGTTTTATATTGTTTTTGAGCAGAGGTGACAGTGGAACACTTACACCATGGGAAACCATTTCTATCTTAAACCACTTCCAGCTTTATAAATATAACACCATTTTAATATGACAGCCAGATTTTATACACTGGATTTCACAACCCTGTATTAGGAGATTTTTACATTGTTAATGGAAATGGAGTCACTCCAGTCATAACTGAGAAATGAGGTTTTACAATAGAGTACAAAGACATAAAGTCATAGATGCATCAGAAGAGTCACTCAGGTATGAAGGTTTACCACATGAGTATTTGTTTGCAGTGTAGGCTGATGCTTGCAGAGAAAGGAAACCTCAAGCATTCTGTTGCAATCTGCACAATCACTTAAATCAGATCAGACTAATTTTAGATAAGACCAAATGCTTTCTTCCCGGCTCTTTGCCGTAATAAATGAAATGAATGAATGAACCAAATGTTTTGACTAAGTAGTTTCTAACTGCTACAAGTCAGAAGGTAATTAGCAAGATAACTACAAAAGTGTTTTGAGGAACATGCAAAGCTAAGTATTTTTTAAAAATTACACTTATTTCAGCAGGAAAGTTAAGTGTAGCCTATAAATATTTTTGCTGAAAATCAATGGGAATTAAAGCTGCTTATTCCCATTCCTTTTGATTTATAACTTTTTAAAAAGGAACTAAGTATTGCAATTATTGGGGAACTGACTTCAGCATGAACATAAGGTTGGTTGTACACTTTTACTTTCTAGAAGTCTGATTTATTACAAATATAAAGGCTTTGCCTGTATTAGGTCAGGGAGTTATTACTGTTGCTTTGCATAGCTGGAAGTGCCTGTGAATGCTTTAAAAATATTTTATTGATCAGTACATAAATCTGAACATAATTTTTAGATTTGAAAATGTACTTAGTCTACATTAGTTTAAATTAGGACATACCTTGGTTCTGGGTTCTTATTTGGACAGCCTGAACCTGCCCTAGAAGTACGTAAAATTAAATGTATTATTTTGCAGTTTGCCAAAACTTGTACTGATATACAATTACTTCAAAAAATAAGATTAATTTTATAGCTAATGGTGTTAAAGATGCTTGTCTTTAATCCTTCAAAGATTTTTATGCAGAAGCAGAAAACCTAGATTTTCAGTTTACATTTGGAAAAACAATTAATAAAATGTTGATAAACTTAGGGACCTGCACCAGTACAAAATTAAATTTAGCAAGTGTGTTATTTCTTCTCAGAGAATCCTGAGAACCATAGGTCTACAAGATATGGGTGGGTCAGCCGTACCTGGGCAGATGTACTGAACTGAAACCCCAGTGATCTTATGGGAGCTGCAGTCAGACAACCATTAAGGAGATGCACCTGCCTGAGAAATTCCCTTTTTTTTTTTTTTGGCTGGAACATTAAAGTCCTGTAAAGTGCAGCAAAGAAAACAATCATGTTTTGAACCACGTAAATAAAAATATGCATTTATAAATTACACTTGCAATTAAGTACTCTGAAATGTACTTGATCATTAGTCTTGCTTGCACTATAAAGTGACTTAGCCAATAGTGTCCATAACACTTGTGCCATATCTCCCAGTCTTGGAAAACTGACAGAGATTGATGAGTTTACTTTAAAAGGTAATTAATTATCATGAGTTCCAAGCCTGGCAAGACAATTAGTTACCATCATAGCTACAATTTTAAAGTAAACTTTAATGTTCTTGTTATATTACAATAATTAAAATTGTACTTAAAGATAGTTCCATTTTAAAAAAACAAAACACCAGAATGCTATAAACTCCAGGTTATGATACAAAATGCAACTGGATTGTGGGGTAGCTCCTGCTGTTGTGGAAACAGTTCAACATCAGCAGGAGTATGTCAAACAGAGTAAAGTTACTCCTCTTCAAGTTACAATGATAATGTAGTTATGCCTGAGTTAACTTATAATAATTATTTATTTCCAAGGTCTGATTTATGTAGTACTCACAATGTATTTAACCAGGCATTACTAGGGATGTATTTTCCTCTTAAACTGGCCGATATTATCCCAGTACCTGTAACTTTTTCCCATATTTACCCAATGCAATCTGTGTAGAGTTATTTCAGTACACAGTTTGGAGTTCCTGTGGGATGTGCTGTCCTCCTGCTTGCTGCTGGAAACCCATAGCAACTGGCCTATTCCAGTACCTGTAACTTTTCCCAGAGTCCCAAATGCAATCGGTATTTGCCTGGCAATATTTAAATTTCAACTTTAAGTTTCCTCAGCATATGGAACCCATACGATATTGTACTCCATAACCACGAAGAAGACTTTGTAACTATGTTGTATATGTCACATATAATTTTTCTCACATGCCTCCCAAATGCTTTCTGGCATATTTATTGATGGGAGGCTTCTGCATCTCCATAGCAAGACCAACCTGAGGCCCAAGACTATCTGGGCTGAGAGTCTCAAAGGCCCCTCCCTAAACTCCAAACCCAGGAATCCATAGAATCTTCACAGCCACAATAATAGAGGTCTTCTCGGCCTCACACACCAAATCATATAAGATCTTTGCCTCCCTGTACAACAAACAGACAAACTGACGGGCAAACTTTGACTTTACATATTAGATATTCCTGTGCATTCAAAACATTTTTTCCACCAGTTGTTAGTCACTTTTAAGCCTCCTTCTATCTTTAAAAAAAAATATTCTGCATAGATTTTAGTTTACTTGGAGGCATCTCACAGACTCACCACAGAGCTTATTTGCTGCAAGCTGGAAAAGCTGCCAGATCCAAACTAAAACTTCTGTCAGTGACTGGGAACCCCATGCTCTAGGTCCCCCTACAACCCTCTTATATAACAGGATGACTTAAAGTTTAACTTACGACTTCTGAATTACTTAGGGTTGAAAGGTTAACCACTTCAAGGATTCTTATGGTGAGTGATCCTGACTATAATATTGTCATGTCCTTTCAAGTGGATTATGGGCAACCCTAGAAGTAGCCTATCATGACCTTTTCTTGGAAGAATTTATTCAGAGAGGGGTGCCTTTGCTTTTGTTTGAGGTTGTTCAGAGACTGTGACTGCCAGAGGTTGACCCGGTGGTTTTCCATGGCCAAGTGGGGATTGAACCCTGGCTCCTAGTGCCTGAGTTTGACACTCAAACCACTCTTGCATGGTGGCTCTTTGACTACATGCACCTGACAAGTTAGTGATTTTCACTGTGGTTTAGGTGGGTTTCAAAGAATTGTTCAAAGATTACAGCTTTGGTTTACCAGTGCTTTGCTGTGTCTGAACTCCACTTGATGCTACAGCTGGATGGACATTGCTAGACCTACAAGGAACAAATGAAAAATATGTTACTGTAGGGAACAGAAACGGGAGTTAGAGAAGTACTAGCATAACACAAGAAGAACTGTTGGAAAACAAATGGTCATGTGTTCTTTGAAATGTGGTTTATTTAAATCTTCTAGGCCACCTCTTAAATTAAATCACCATGCCCACCCAAGGTGGTAAACAGAAATATCTGGCCATAAAGGACAAGACAATTTTATTGTATACACTGTATACATTGCAACATATTCTCCAACATTTCAAAGATAAAAATAAAAATATGCTGACCAACAACATCACAGCATGGTGAAGATGGCAAATATTTTTAATAAGAAAGAACACACAAGCAATAGCAATGCAAGAAGCAGGGTAGCCTAGTGAGATCTTTTACCCAGTTTTTATGGGGTCAGGCCCAGTCAGAAATCACACAAAAAGGTCCAATGAATGATTTTATTAAACAGTAATAGCTCTCATCAACGCAAACACTCACACACGCATCCAAGGGCTAAAAAAAAATAAAGAGTGGAAATAAGATAAAAGAATAGTTGATGGATTCGTAGTTTGGGTGATACTGCACCTTTTCCTGAAGTCCTTGGTCCAGAAAGCAGTGAAAGAAAAGGAACTCAGTGAAGAGACGCTGAGGGGATCATGCAGCTATCAGGAGGGGGAACCGGTCAGTTGGTATGACCGAGAGACATCCAAAAAACTAGTCAAAAACAGGAACTATTTGTAGGAAAAATTTACCTTGAGGGCAAATCCTCTCCTGGGGAGAACAAAGGGGACAGCAACGGAAAACAACTTCACACCGGCACCTTCTTTGATATTGGAAGATAACAAGGTGTTACCCAAGTATCAGGATCTTCCACCGCTTTGGGTTGCGGTGTGAGTTTATGTAGGTGGATTTTGCCTGATAAGATTTTATTGCTTCCAGTGTCCAACTTTGTGGGAAAACTCTTACTCCCTTCAAGTTGGCTCCTTAAAGGCTGGTGATCTTTTGTCCACCGTGGGTTGGCACAGCTTGAGGTCTCCTGTGGCTATGTGACTGGGGAGTTTACTGGCCTGACCTGGTTCTTTCGATCGTACGACCGTTGTTGCCTACATGTTCATCTGGGTGACCTCTCTGGTGGGTTAGATTAATTTTATATCAAAGTTGTAGACCCCGGGACAGGGTTTACCAAGGGGGCAACAAAACACACCTGTATAATCATTACACATTATAAACAACCACATTTTCTTAAAATATTTCCCGAAATTATGAATCCTGGTCTTCAACATGTTGTGCCAACTGAGAATTAACAAGAAACAAATCTCTCTCTCTCTCTCTCTCTCTCTCTCTCTCTCTGTGTGTGTATGTGTTTAGATTATAGTCTCTATTAAGCAATAACAGGAGTGGCAATTTGTTCTTGTAATTAGGTATTTACTCATGTGCAATAAAAAGTAGCCTTTTAAAAATTATACCTGAGATTCAGATAAGACCAGGTTGCCAACAGGCAGCTAAAACATGAGCAGCAAGCCTGTATGATGATTTTTTTCCTGTTTTGTTTACAGTTGAAAGTGAAGGTGAGATGATCCTGTCATACAAAGCCAACATTTCAGGAGAAAGAATTCTGTCTTAATTGATAATAATCAAATGCATGACCTGTCACAAGAGTCTTGCAGAGTGTGTAGCTCGTAAAGATTGTAAAGAGGCAGGATAACCATCTGTCAGGAGCAATTTGATTGTGTCTTCCTGCATGGCAAGCAGTTGAACTGAGTGGCCCTTGTGGTCTCTTCCAGCTGTATGATTCTATGATTCTAGTTTTCATCTTTTAGATCAGTGTATCTCAAGGGATCTGATGTGGGGGACTGGGAGTCCTCCCTCCAGTGTCCTAAGTACTGGTACCATATTTGTGCCCAGTGGCTACAGTTGGTCCTTTCTTTCCTGGAAACCTGCTAGGGACCAGCAGTCAATGCCTCATAAACTGGCACCAGTGCATGGACCACCACTTTGAGTAGCACTGCTTAGAACAGGGGTGAGCAGAAGTTAGAGGAGAGTCTATTGATAGGTGTCTCTTGTCCAGTGAAACCTCTTGGGTACAAAGTGATGTGAGGTACCACAAAAAGATCTTCCTCTTTCAGTAATAGTTTCAGGAATGCAAGCTATAAGATGCTGCAGTTAGAGAACAATGAGACTGTATATATGATGCACCCATCCTTAGTCTTGTTCCATTTTCAGCAATTTCTTCTTCTTTCTCCTCTTATGTGGGAGGAACTGTCACACAAGGCTGTGTTTGCATGTGCATCCATGCCCATAAGTCAAAGAACTTTCACAAGTTTATATTTCCAAGTTGAGTCCCAGGAAAAACCCATGAGTGTTCAGAAATTTGTGTTAAGAAAAAGTAAATAAGCCCTTAAATAAGCCCTCAGACAGGGCTATGAAACTTTGTTTGCAGACAAAATTACTCATTGCATACTCAGAGTATATCCAGCTTGGATTGGCAGAACTCAGGGGCAAGGCAGGAGGAATGTTTTCCAAGGAATCAGAACACTGTAAAAAGTTAGTCCAGCAATGAAGTTTGATGCATACAAACTTCAGCTCAAAGTGAATTATTTTTAGTGTGTACGAGACAATTCTTTCCTGAATGGAGATTTAACGAGCCTGGACAGCTGTGACAATCTGGTACTGAAAAAGCTTAATTAGCTTGCAAGAAAGTACCAAGACAGTTAGCTAGTATTCTCATGACCAACAATATAGTCTGAAAGTAGGCCTGGGAACCGATTCGGACGCCCTGGAACCAACTTTCATTTCAGTTGACTCTGAGTGATACACACTGGGTGACCTTCTTATTTCTATTAATTTATTTTAGATATTGATATCCCACTTGTCAAGTTAACAAGCATTCACAAAGTAGCTTACATACAGCTAAGATGAGAAGCTGGAAAAATTTCTTTTTGGAATAAGAACTCTGGCAGTTATAGTTTAAAGAGTAACTTTTCCAAGATCTGGCTAAGCTAGACGAAGTGCAGATTTAAATGAGTGAAAAATCTTTTTTAAAATGTTATATGTTGGCCAAGTTTCAGAAGAATAATTTCACAGTATTTCATTCAAGTAAAAGATTAACTCCCCATGGACTATCTTATTCACATTAAAAAATGAAGTATTACTCTGAGCAGGGACTGTGGTCTTATAAAATGATTTGCCAGCAGTCTGATATACCAAACAATATGCCCCTGGGGTCAGCTCCCCTCACCACCCACTTTCTTCCAATGTATCTTCCTTGTTAAAAAAAAAAAAAAAGGAGGAGTGGAAATTACAATATCAGAGGTTGTGGGACCAATACAGCGTCATAGTGAAGGGGCTTTAGACCTAGAAATTCTAAGGACCTTTTTGAGTAGATTGTCACTCCAGTGACAGAGTTTGTCTCCATTAGTGGAGAGAAACTTCCTCACTCTCTTCAAATGGCTTCCAACCTGGGTCTGTAAAAACATTTTCTCTTTCTTTCTCAAACAACTGACTGCAGCATTATTCTTTTTCCATCATATTTAATTAGTAAAATGGTTTATTTTTGATACTGTAGTAAGTCCCCCCATGGAATGTTTCCATCAGCTCATGTTCTTTGTGTTTAATAAATATGATATTGGTCATTTCAGGTTTCAGCTCCAAGGAAGACTTGGTCTCCAAACCTTTGGAAGCAGCCTCCCAAGGAAACCAAAGTATGTGAATCAGAAATGTATTGACACTTGAGGTTCTGCTATTCCAGTTATGGAGAGGAATGGGGAACTCCACCACACACAGTTTTGAAAGGGGCTGTCTGCTGTGGTCCCTGGGGCAAGGAAAGGTCCAGATTACATTGCTACATTGATAATAGTGTAATCAAAACTCAATTTCAGTCTACATTTTCGAACTGGGCTGGAGAAGTTTGAATTAAAAACCTGACTCTGTTTTAACACACAGTCTGTCTAAGCTATTTTGAAGAAGCAAGATCTCTTACTCCAGAAAAACCTCACTTATTACCAGTTGGGACTTTCTGGGAAAAAGTTTTCAATCCACACAGATCTCTCCATCCAGCAGAGTGGGGAAGGAGAGTGAAGGAAGCTGGGTAGGCAATTTCGCCAATAAACATACAGATTTTAGAATACTATATAGAAAATTTGCCAAAGATCTCTTTTGTGTCTTTGCTCACTATTGAGTTTGAAGACCTGAATGGGCATGCCTTCTTTTTTAAAAATACAGTGTTCTAAAGATCTTCCTGTTCTAGTGTAAAGGCTCTGTCCATCCCCTCCCATTCAGCAAATAGATGTCGAAGAACCTCGCTTGTTTGAAAATATATGCTTTTGGTGCAATTTATCCTGGAATTTTAAAACTCTCAGCTTCCAGGTAGGAATATAATATTTCTGTTTGTCCAGGGACTTGCCTCTGGATGTTCCATTAAAAGAGGAATGTCATGTGGGTGTTTGCAGGGGCAGGACAAGAACTTTAGCAACAGATAAAGGAAACAACAGGAGCGTTTTCTCTATCTATTTCCCAACAAGACAAGAGTTTACCCAGAACTAATTTCGCCTTCCACAGACTGAGATACTGCTTAAAATAGTTGAAGTTTGAAAAGTAATCTAGAATGGATGGTGTAGTTCTAGATGTGAACACTGTTTCAAATGTAAGAGATACACACCAGCAGTGCTGCAAATGTAAGCTATATTAAGGCTTATTCCTCATGTAGGACCTATGGGTGAAAGAGTGGGCCCTTGTTCTTTTGGGAGACTTTTTTTTTTAATAGGCTGCCAGAACTAACCGTAGCCAGGCATCAGGGTCATCAGCAGAGTTGGACACTGCTGAAGCTTTGTTCTTGCATCCTTTTCTCTTACTTTCTGTTCCTGGTAACAAGGTCCTGGAGGTTTCCTCTTCTCTCCAGCTGGGAGGACTGGCAGTGCACCCTGAAGAGCTGAGGATACAAATGAGACTAGAAGGAAGAAACTGCTTTTTCTAGATAAGAAAGTTCCATCACTCAGAGAAGATATAATCTACACAGAGCTTTAAAGTTACAATTACAAGACTGTCTTTAAGCTAACCATCAGTCAAGTTAAAAATAAAACAGAAAATCATAATGCAACTAGTTTAATCAGATTGCTAGTCTACTCATGCAGAGGTGAATGCTCTGTTCTTAAGTTGTCCATTTCTAGGAGTTTCATCTCTGTTCTGTCCAGCCTCCACTGGTCCTGTTGTCAGGCTCTACCAAGCCAATGAATACTTCTGCCTCCCAAAGTCCATGCACTTATTATTGGGGTCCTGTTTTTAAATACCCCATGGGATCAAAAGATCTGAGATGCTTTCTGACCTCTCTAACTTCCATGAAACCTCATTTTCAAAAGGTTTCTCTCCCGATCTTACATAACTCAGTTTGCTAAATAGTTAAATTAACTCTTGTTAATAGAGGCAAGTTGTTCATAGACTATGGATAAGATTTCAAAATTGCTTCAGTTTTTTGTCACATTTACAGAACAAACTTATCCAAGTACAACTGCATGAGATGCTTCCAAACAGAAGTGAAATGGGCAAAATGTGATGGCCATTCACATAGTGATTTCCAGGAATGTAATTTGTTTGCTGTGTTCAGCGTTCATTGATTCTTGATCCTTTGTACATGTGTGGATGGGTGTGAAAATAGGTGTTGGCTCTAATCCAGCAATTATTAAGCATGGACACCAAGTTGGCCTGTAAGGATCAAGTGCAAAGCACCAAACTATTCCAGAGAAACCAATTCAGTTTGCATTTCAGTGCAGATGTATCAAATTCACACTGTCAGAATCTAAACATGATCTGGAAGGTCTATAGACCAGTATGTCTCTACGTCTCTGAAATTTGTAGCACATTGGGGGGGGGACACAGAAAACAACAACAACAAAAACAACAACCAAAAATGCATTAATTTGAAAAAATGTTTTACTGAATGGGAAAACTGATTGAAAAAATACATATATTTGAAAAGCACACACAAGAATGTGTCCTTTTAAAAAAATGCATTGGAAAAATGTATGTATTCTGAAATATACACTAACAGATATGTACACATTCTTATGTAGTCCAGATTTTTTAAAGAACAGTCCGGTGACAAAAGTGAGATGAAAAAAATTATGCCAAAGAGAAGAGAACCTGAGCTTGAAAGATTCCTCACTGTCCACATCAGATCAAACATCATGTGTATGTCATCACACTGTGAAAGTTCTTTTTCTTTGTTTTTCTCAGATTTGCTTTTAACTGACAGTGTCTCTCAAAAGATGTAGGCTAAGGTATGACCACAATTGAGAGAGGAATGCTACTTCATTGTGTAGAAACTAATGGGAAATCTCTTGGTAATTCTGCGAGCCACATCAAAATGAAAGCTAATTCACATGTAATATTTTCATGGCAATATATCAGCATATGGTCTCTCTCTCTCATCACGGAGACTTTTTTTCCTGTTCAAGTGCTTCTACCCCTCACCCCAGTTCCTGATTCCAAATATTATCATTGTCATCACCAATTTATAAATACTGGTGAAGTTTGCAAGCCACCTTTAAAAAGCTATACAAAATTATACATTTTACTCCTAAAATATCTCACCAGATTTTTTCCAACATCCACCGAAGGATCCCTAGGGGGCCAAAACCTGCTTCAGGCCAGAAAGTTGTAACATACTGAGAAGAGAGCCACATGTTTGTTTGGTAGATGGAATCAATGAAATCCACATCTATTGACACATCTGACTTGGTGGGGACAGTTTCAAAGAGATTGTGGGAACCACACTGGAAAGAAAAAACATTAATTACTGTTTAAGTTTACACAATTGATGATTTGTCTCCCAGTAAATAAGTATTTTCTCAGAAGCTTGCAGAAAAATAAGACACTAGTAAGAATAATCTGTTTGGGGATCAGGATAAATTAAAGAGAAACAGTTGTTTTTACATTGGGTGTTTGCCTGGAGTTCTGTGAGCCAAAATAAGAAATCAGTAAGAGGTATATTTAAGAGATGATGACCAAGTTTGCAAAAAAATGCAGACTGAAGTGACAGATCAGAAAGCCACAACACGGATTATAATTCTCCTTATCTCTTCTCTATCTTACAAAACAACAGTCATCACCTACAGGGAATTTTCAGTGCAAGAGCTGATAAAACGACAATTTAAAAATAACTTACTGCACAAATAAGAATGCAAGATAACTAAAAAGGGCAGTAGGACTTAAGGAGGTAAGAAAGGTATTTAATAAGGTAAAAGTGTTCCTCTACTGTCCCATTTTAAACTGCAGGTGTAGTGGAGCTAGCATGGCAGAGTGCTTCTTCATAGAAAACACATTCTTCATATAGAAAGTCGATAAAAAGGGAAGACAGCTTTGCCATAGCAATCACCCTCTTATCCTAGTTTTGTAGGTGCTGCAAGAAGGATTGCATTTACTCTGTAGAGGAGCATTTAAATTATATAAATAGCAAAGTCAGAATCGTCCAGGCCATAGTATTTCCCATTTCTATGTATGATTATGAAGGCTAAACAGTGAAGAAAGTTGACAGGAAGAAAATCAACTCATTTGAAACATGGTGCTGTAGAAGAGTTATATGGGTATCATGGACTTCTAAAAAGACAAATGAGGGGGTCTTAGAGCAAATCAAAGCTGAATTCCCATTAAAAGCCAAGATGACTTAACTGAGGCCATTGTACTTTGGTCATATCATGATGAAACAGGCATGCTTCTCCAACTCTATCTCTTTAGACTGAGGAGGTGAGGGTTCTTTCCCATTTGTCAGCTAATATGTATCTATTTTGGGGTCCCTTTTATCATCCTCTGGGTTTGCAACTTGTGAACAACAGTAAAATCCTGGCAGGTGGGGTTAACATCAACACTCAGCATGTTTAAGTATTGGAATCTCAGGGTATTTATATTGGAAAATGAGCAGGCTTCTCTTTTTGATGAATGCAGTCATCGATACACGTACATACACACTCCCCTTAGAGAACATAGCCTTTTCAATATCTAGGTGCATTTCCTTCATTATGCTGCATTACATGTAAGGCATCATATATTCCATTCTATTACAGTATATGGCAGGAAACATGTTACGCTTTCCTATGTAATGAGCGTTTATACTTTCTGTATTTCTTTAGCAAGCTTCTCTATAACTAACACATAGAGGAACACTAACATTTTAACCAGTATAACTCATCTTTTTATCCACTAAGGAATACCATCTCAGCTGTTGAGGACCTATACATCTCTAAAGAGACATCAGTGGACATGCAGCCTTTCAGGGGCTTAATATCCCTGGGCATTGCTATATCTAGCAGCATCCCTTACTACATCTATCAAAATGGAAAATATATCTATTTAGCATAGCCTAGTTGAGAGCACAGATTGTTTCTTCTCTTACCAGAATGGTTGGTCATTATCAGCCAGGAGCAGCACAGTCAACTTGGGCTGTCTAACAGCCACATCTGTGTAGGAAGCAGATGCCCAGTCACCTGTTACCTGTTTCCTTTCCTCCTGTTTTATATCTTTCCTAGCCTAATCAGCTGACAGATTTTGTCAGATAAGATAAGGCTTCGTTTATGTAAACAATTAGTCTCCTCTATGGGATGACATGATGCATCAAGGCCTGTTGGCTTCTAGTTGCCTTTCATTAAATTACATCAACCATTTGCTTGCATCAGGCAGTATTCTTTAATGTGGCACCTGTCTAGGGTTTATTCCCTGTTCCATTTTCTTATCATTATTGATAGTTATGTTGGTGCTATGTCTGAAACTAAGCTCTCAGTTACACATACATTCCACATTCCACAGAACTTTCTGCTTTATATTTTATACTTTATAAACCCACTATTTACATTTTTTAGTCTCAAAGGTCATAGTCTAGAACTAAATCAACATACAGCCTGGATCAATGAGATGATGTGACTCATTGGAAAAAGTTATAATGTTTGGTAACGAGGAAGGCAGTAAAAACAGAGGAAGATCTCACTACAGGTGGATTGACATAGGCCATTTCCACACTAGCCTGTTATAGCGCTATGATTCCACTTTCAACATCCTATGGAATCCTGGGGTTGGCAGTTTTGGGAGGGGCTGGCTGGACTGCAAACCCCAGTTTTCCATAGAACATTGAAAGTGGAATCATAGCACTATAACAGGCTAGTGCTGAAATGGCCATAATCAAGGACACTGCAGCTCTGAGTCTGCAAGACTTGAGCATAGCAGTTAATGACTGGGAGGTCATCTTGGAGATCTCTCATTCACAAGGTCATCATAAGTCAAAGTCAGTTTGAGGGCAAATAACCACAGCTGCATTCTGTAGGTAATACAGTCCAAATCAAGGTTTAATATGCAGTGAAATGTTTGACTTGAGTGCATCTGAAGTTCGCATCTTGGAAATATGTAGGACTGTTCCATAAATAGAAGAATTCCTACCATTTGATTAAGGCTCACAGATATTATTCACCTATTTCCTCTTTCACTTATAGCCTCTTGCAATATATTTCACATACTTCTGGAGGGGCCGTAGCCCTCTAGAGTGGTTTTTAAAGGAACTGCAGGGAGGAGGGAAGGTCAGCAAAAATCATTTCCTTTCCCTTTTCCAAGTCCAACAAATAACAGAGCTTGGAGTACAACTCCCAGAATCCCACAGCCACCATAACCACTGATCATGATGTCTGAGGTATTTTGGGAGCTGTAAACCAACAAAGTAATGCTTCCAAGTTCTGAACCACATTCATCAAATCTTGAGTAGGCACTAGGGGTATTATTTACTTATCACTGACTGCTGCTACTGTGTTCCAATATCCCATGTGCACCATAGTCTTATGTCTACTCAGAAGTAAGCCTCAATGACTTCAACTGGATTTACTTTCAATGTGCACATTTATCAAATCTAAATTTCTTCCTAACTGAAAAGGGTACAATAGGTTCTATAGATTATTGCATTTTATGGCCTATTGCTATGTGTGACAAGAGATTTTTTTAAAAAATCCTTGATAAAGTCTAACAATGAGTCAGTCAATGATCTCATATTCACCTCTAAGTTAAATGTTGTAATTCCATGCAGGAAAGGCACATGTGCCAAAACAAGAACAAAAAGGTTCCAAAGTTCTACTTTTTTTTTCCAGATTGCAAAGTGGATTTATGCTTCTTGATAGATGGGAGTTGGAGCATTGGCAAGCGTCGCTTTCAGATTCAGAAGCAGTTCCTCAAAGATGTAGCTCAGTCCCTGGATGCTGGTGTTGCTGGCCCTCTCATGGGTATCATTCAGTATGGGTAAGAAAAATTATCTCCCTCAAAACTATACTGTCTAGGTACTGTCTCTGAATCTGTGTAATGGAACTTCAGGGACTTTCCAGACATTCTGTACACATTTTGTTTACACATTTTGTTGCTGCCCTAACTAAAATTGAATTACCTAAAGACACATCTACAAAAAACAGTGCAAAGTCAAGGAAAGGCAACATTAAAATTTTATAGAATTACTTGCCCATTTGTA
This sequence comes from Iguana delicatissima, assembly GCA_948472985.1. Lineage (NCBI taxonomy): Eukaryota > Metazoa > Chordata > Lepidosauria > Squamata > Iguanidae > Iguana > Iguana delicatissima. The sequence goes on along the minus strand of CAOKZL010002829.1, from coordinate 7,441 downwards.
TAAGTTTTAAACAAGCATATACAAGCTGAAGAGAAAATCTCTCAGGTCTGCTCATTCAACATCACAGTACCTGTTAGCCCATTAGTTTTTCAATGTTCTTAATGTTATAGTTGCAACATTGCATTCCTTGTGTGTTTTTTCACATATACTATATTTTTGCTTTTAGCTATACTATATTTTTGCTGCGTAGCTTTCTGTAGTATTAAACTTGTGTAAACAATTTTAATTTTAATTTATTTTGTAATCTGATTTTATATGATGATCAAACTGGAATCCTGAACAAGAGCACCTCTTCACTGCAACATTTCACTATAGTTCTCATTTGGGCCCACTAGTTCTCACGGTGGTGGCCTATGACTACCTCTCCATCCCTCTGATCAAAACCTGAGTGTACAGAGCAGCCACAGAGGCCTCCTTTTTGGAATAGCAACAATCACATAGTGTTACACCCATAACCAGTGGCCAGCTGGAGGCTCAAGATATAAGAAGACTCTATGGAATATTGCTCCTTCCATATCTGAGTTCTATCTAGGTGACGGTAGAAGTGGATCATAGCTTAGTAGTATGTTTTTATTCACCTGTTTAATCACCTGTTTAAAAAAAAACATGGATGATATGAAACTAATAGATGGAATAGAAAATGAATTGGAGATTAATCATGTTATTGTTGCTATGTGCCTTCAGGCTGACCCTTACCATTGTAGGAATTTCTTGGTAAGAGTTATTCAAAGGAGGTTTACTGTTGCCTCCTTCTTAGGCTGAGAGAGTATGACTTACCCAAGCTCATTCAGTGCGTTTCCATGTCCAAGTGAGAGCTTGAACTCTGATCTTTTGAAGTCCTAGTCCAGCACTCAGGCCACTGCGCCCTGAGTAGTGCTTCCTCTGGCCAGACAATAGCCTTTAGATGATTCTTGTATCCATCAAAATATCATTGTCAAATGTATAATGCTAGAAAGTGAAACCACACACCACCACTCCCACCAACCTAAGTAGTATCACGTCCCTACACATTTCTGTGTGCAAAGAGGAATTACCCATGCACACAGTGGGAGTAAACAGGAACATTTTATGGGTATATTGTATTCCAATTACCCTATTTGCTGGATTATAAGACTCACTTTTTTCCCTGAAAAATATGCCAGTGTGTCTTATACACCAGCAAATAGTATTTGCTGATGTACAAATGGGGTGCGTCTTATATGCCGTTGTGTCTTATACACCAGCAAATACGGTACTACTATTAACACACAAGAAGAAACTGTTCTACTGTTCTATTTTTATTTTAAATATATAGTGATGATCCTTCTACTGAATTTAACTTGAAGACCTATGCAAACTCGAAGGACCTGAAAAATGCCATTGAGAAAATACTCCAGAAAGGAGGATTATCCAATGTTGGTATGTAGCTTGCCCAGCGCATTCACAGCTAATCAGCTTAAGAATTAGAAGACAGAGACCACAGCTATGCTTGATATTTTATGATATTTCAGTCAACACCCCAAAAGCTATTTTCATTCATTTCCCCTACTCTGCAAGAAAATGTGCCTCCTCCAGAAAATCAAAATTTGATCTCTGAATGACATTTGTCATTTGAATAGCTATTTTTAGGCAATTATACAGCATAACTACAGTTATAGTGAGTTGTGACTATTAGCTATTAGCATGGGATTCCAAAAAGAAACTAAATCCCCTTGGGTGGTTTATGTGACTTTCAGTTCCCTGTCAATTTATAGTGACCCCATGAATATCATAAGCAAAGAATACTCAGAGGTGATTTGCCATTTCACTCCTCTGAAATTTAGTCCACGGTATTGCTTGGTAGTTATCTCATCTAAGTAATAACCAGGCCTGAACCTACTCAATTTCCAAGATCAGACAGGATCTAATGCCCTCACAGTACATATGGGCCATTTCCACACTAAACTGTAGTAGTGGTATTATTCCACTTTCAACATCCTATGGAATCCTGGGGTTTGCAGTTTAGGGAGGGGCCTCAAAGGATTCCATAAGATGTTGAAAAGGGAATAATAGCACTATTACAGTCAAATGTGGAAATGGCTATGTTCTGTTACATACAGAATGTTCAACTAAGACACTCTTTCTTTCTTTCCATCTTCCTACTTACAAGTAACCTTATGCAAAGACCCAGTCCAGACCGAAACCACCTTATGTGGGCAGAGGAGTTTTAATTCTTTCCCCTCTTTGCTGCTTTCACTGAATTCATTCACCCAAAAGTTGTAGCTGAAAAAGAGAGAGAAAAACTTAATTTGTTCCAATGGACATGGTGGGTTTGAGCCCAATACAGGGAGGGAAAACTTGTGAGTGGGCGGCCTTGCAGCAGTGGTTTGGACCTCTCTTGTGCGCACAGAGTAGTCCCAGTGTGAATCAGTTAAAAAAAATGCATATTTAAAAAAAAGGAGTCTCAGCTTCATATGTTGTAGAGCGTATGCACTGAGTGGCAGGCTGAATTCGATGGATTATAGGGCCCCTTCCAGGTCTATGGTTCTATATGGTCTTGCCCTATGAAAAGCAATATCCCCCTCTTCCAGCACATATCAAGTAGAGTTTAGACAGACATTCGCACAATCAATCAATCTAGCAAAGCCACACAAGCAGTTTCTATGGTAGATCTTTTTGCTGGATCAGGGAATGCATAGGAAGCTGCTTTATATTGCATTGAGAGCATTCAGACTGGCAGTTTTAGGCGGAATTCTTTCCTACGCCTCCTTGGCGATTCCAGGTGATCTCTCCTCCCTGCTTGCTTATTTTATTTGTTTATATCCTACATTCTCCCCAGCCCTGGGAGTCCAGGCAGCTTACAAATGTTAACACAGGTAAATTCACAAAAGTTAAAATGTAGTTAACTTAGGTTCCAAAATTAGGTAAGACTGGGTGTGTTTGAGATGGTATGGACATTAATGTGTAAGTAGATCTCCACCTGTGTTGTCAGGCACATTTGGAGTTATGGCAACTGCATGCACCACATAGGTTCAGTGGGAAGACAGAAGTATGCACTTTCAATCATTATGTCAGGTTAAGTGCATATGTATGTAACCAGATCCGGACTATTAACATTTTTTTAAAGGAGCATTCTGATCCTGATTTTATACCTGACCTTCATTTCACAATTTCTGTTCTGAATTACATGCAAGACTGTGCAAAAATAAATAGTGAGCAGCAATCTGAGGACCTAAGGTTTTTTATCTCTGTCCCAGTGACACTCTTCTTGCCTTTTTCCTTTGGTTTTCTCTTTCAGGGAGGGCACTGTCCTTTGTTAACAAAAACTTCTTTGAGGATTCGAACGGGAATCGAGGTGGTGCACCCAACGTTGCCATAGTGATGGTGGATGGATGGCCCACTGATAAGGTGGAAGAGGCCTCAAGGCTGGCAAGGGAATCTGGCATTAACATTTTCTTTGTCACCATTGAAGGACCAGATGAAAATGAAAAGCAGAATGTTGTTGAAGCAAACTTTGTGGATAAGGTGAGCGGGTTTGTGTATGCCAGAAGAGAGACAGGATGTAGGCTGAGGCTGTAAATCGCTCTATACTGGGAAGAAAGGTGGAATTTGATCTCCCCTCTGATCAATGCATAAATAGAAGACCTTTTTTACCTGATCGTCTTTGTTCAAATGAGAGCAAAATGACTTATCATTCTGTTCCAACAATCTCAGCTCCAGTTGCTGTGCTTTCAAACTATCTCTAGCTGCTTTAGACACAGTATTAAGGCTCAGTACTGGTATGTAGTTGCCTATGTATGCTGCATGCCAAAATGTTTGCCCTTGTATTAACAACTGATGAAGGGAGAGAAGTCAAATCAGAATCTTATTCTGAAGAGAAGGGTGCTTAATCCCTTTCTCTTTGCTTCAGCCACAATCAGAAGCTTGTCCATCACCTCCATGCACTGGAAAGAAAGCTCACACTGGCATCAGTGAGAGTTTGTCTCCCACTGTGAACTGTGCACAGGAAGGGGACTCCAGTAGGGACTGTAGGTGCAAAGGGTTAAACCCCTCTCTATTATGGCTGATCTCTCTCTCACACACACACATGCATATATTGATCTTAATGAAGTCTAAAAATGTCACATCTCATTTGCCCTTGAATTCTTCTGGGGAGCAATGCTGTTAAGTGTGTGAACATTCAGAGAGAAATAGCAAAGCCTGAGAAATCAAGTACTTTGGAACCTAAAATCAAGATGTGTGAAGTTAGATCATGTTTACAGAACACGGTGTGCTCTTGCTTCCAGTTTTCCCTCAACAGACATGAAAGCTTCTGGATACAGTTCACAAGCTATATAGCATAGACTGGGTACGCATGGCAGAATTCCTATTCAACTGTGGGGGGTTAGTCTGGCATGCAGCTCTTCCTGGAAGCCTGGCAAATTAGCCCTTGTTCAGGGAGCGAGGTGGACTTTGGGACCTGTCCTTCAGAAAACAACTTTTTGCTCCTGGACACTCCTTCCGATAATTTTGTGCACTTTCCGCTGTATCTCTGCCATGAAACATATTTCCCTATGAGCTTCAAAGCTCCTTTATACGTACCTTAAAGCTGGGCAGCCTCCAGCCTGCATTTGACAGCTGATAGTCTTGATTTTATTTAAGTTTGAACAGGACAGAGCCACAGTGAGCCTCTGTGCCCTTGCCAGACTGGAAAAGTACGACAGGACAAGTCTAAGTTTGTACACAGTGACTTATGGTAGCTACTTCTTAGAAAGTGGAAAGAGTGGCAAAAAAGGCAAGCATATGCAATGAATTCTTATCCTGGTTACATAACAGATCCAGCTCAGACACTAGTTCTGCAATGGGAAAGTTGCTCTAGTAAAATACATAAATACCATGGTATGCCACTAAACTATGCTTTAGCTTAGAGTTGTAGCTGGAGAAAATTGCTGGAGGGTGGTGCACCAGGAGGAAGAGGATGGTAACAGTACAAGACACAGTGTAACGTAATCAGGGATGAAGGCCAGGCATTTCTCAGGCTGGGGCCCAAATCCCAGTTTGGGAAGAGTCTTGGTGGTTGTGTTCTACCATAAATGGTGCCAAAGACATAGGACAAGTCCAAAGAAAAGTGAAGGAGGCCAGATATAATTCTTACAGATTTACATATTGTTTCAGCAAGCAAAGCACAGCTCGATCTGATTAATGTCAATTTATTCAGGAGAAAGCCCCAGTGTAACACCCCCTTTCCATGCAACAGCCTTCTAGACCATTCAGTTTCCAATAAGCATCACACAACTTTGCATTCTGCCTGTTCCATGCAATACAAATTATTTTTATGAACAGAAACAGAGATGTAACAAGGTGAAAGCAATGACTGATGAACATATCAGTAGACATCTTCATAAACAGCTGGTGATCTCTTTTTGTTTGTGTCTCTCTTTCAGGCTGTATGTAGAACCAACGGGTACTATTCTATCAATGTTCCCAGTTGGTTTAGTTTACACAAAGTAGTGCAGCCACTAGTGAAACGAATCTGTGATACTGATCGCCTAGCTTGCAGCAAGACTTGCCTCAATTCAGCAGACATTGGGTTTGTCATTGACGGATCCAGCAGCGTTGGCACAGGAAATTTCCGCACCGTCCTCCAGTTTGTAGCCAATATCAGCAAGGAGTTTGAGATTTCGGACACAGACACCCGCATTGGAGCTGTGCAGTACACCTACGAACAAAGGCTGGAATTTGGCTTTGAGAAGCACAGCACAAAGCAGGATGTCCTGAATGCTATCAAGAGAATAAACTACTGGAGTGGAGGGACTAGCACTGGCGCAGCCATCAACTATGCCTTTGAGCAGCTATTCAGCAAATCCAAACCTAATAAGAGGAAAATTATGATCCTGATTACAGATGGCAGATCATATGATGATGTTCAAGGGCCAGCTACAGCAGCCCATCAGAATGGTAAGCCACCATATTCTGTATACAGACCTACTTTAAAAAAAAAATCAAACACAGCTTTTATAAGAAAGGAGCTGTGGATGTGGAATACAGCACTTACATTATGCAACCTAGGAGAGCAACTGTGTTTTGAGCTTGGGATTTCCCACCCATGAATTTTGATATGGTGTCTCACTTAGCATAGGAAAAATAGTGATAATCAGCATATGTTCAGGACAGCAAGATCTGGGATTAAATCCAAAGCTGGTTTCAACTAAAGTTTGTTGCTTTGTGCATTCAAGTCATTTCTGACTTATGGTGATGCTAAAGCAAACCTAACAGGAGGTTTTCTGTGGCTGAGAGTGTATGATGCATCCAAGGTCACCCAGGGGATTTTCATGGCTGAGCAGGAAATCAAACCCTCGTCTCCAGGGTTGTAATCCAGTGCTCAAGCCACCACACCAGGCCAGCTCTCAAACCTTTGGTCTATATTATAAACACATGGAAATAAATGAGATTTGCATCTAGTCATGACTTTCAATAGAGACACTGATTTTAGTGTGTCTGGTTGAAACTAGAACTAACACTGGATTTAGTCCTTGAGAAACAATGTCTGCTTTCTGAACCAGAAAGCTCCTGAAGCAGAAAGCCTCTCTCCATGTGGTATACATTCTAGTGCATCAGTGGCATACATGATGACAAGGTGAGATTATTAATGGTTTGTGTTACAGCTGAACTCTTCTCTCCCACCTTCTCTCATTCTCCCTGCAGCTACCACCCCTCTTTTTGAGGGGCAGTGGTTGCCCTGCTCCTTCTGGAAAAGGGAAGCTGTGGCATAGGTGCTTTTGCATTGAGATTCATATATCCAAGTTGCAAATTAATGGGGAGGAAAAGCAGCCAATGCTGTTTTGTTTTTGAACATATTGATCATCTTTTCATCTGAGATACTATTAACTGCATCAAAGATTAATTGATATGTAACACTGCTTTGAAATCAAGCAAGATACCTATTTTGCACTTGTGTTTCTCATTTCAGGAGTCATAGCTTATTCTGTAGGCATTGCATGGGCTGCCCAGGATGAATTGGAAGCCATTGCAACTGACCCTGATAAAGAGCACTCATTCTTTGTGGATGAATTTGACAGCCTGTACAGATTTGTTCCTAAAATCATCCAGAATATCTGCACAGAGTTTAATTCACAGCCACGAAACTGATCAACTTGGCATTTTCCATGAAATACTCCATCTACTGAAGAATATTCCATGAGAGCTATGAGACAAAATGTTAGGCAAGCAATGCCAGGCAGGAGGTTGAAAGGCATTTCCAACCAAGAGACCATTTTAGCTCTGTTCTTCATGCATGCCAATAATGTGTGTAGAGCAATGAATATTTTATTCTATCTGCTACCTGCAAAACTGATTTGACAGCAAGTCAGCTACACTCCTTGGTCAAATACATTGTTGACTCATTCAAGGTTGGAATTAACATTCACATAGAACAAGTGACGTATAGCTATAAGTCTGTAACTCAGATGCACGTCAACTGGCATTTATTGGGAAATGTTCCCTC